>VBSM01003204.1:4116816-4214169 GCA_008086735.1 Cheirogaleus medius
ACACACACATACACACATTCACTCTCTCACACACACTCACTCTCACACACACTCTCACACACATACACACACTGTCTCTTACACACTCACACTCTCACTTTCACACACACTCACACTCATTCTCACACACACTCACACTCATTCTCACACACACTCACACTCACTCTCACACACATACACACACTCACCCTCACACACTGCCACAGCCATTTTGAACACAGTTTCTTGGATACACCAGGGTGTCTCAGGCTCCTGTCTTTCCACCTGCTATTCCCTTTGCCTAGAATGTTCGGTCCCCCTTTTTTGCCAGCTAGCTCCTACTTGACCTCGTGTTTACCTTCACTACTCAGCTCTGGTCCCAAACTGGGTCAGGTGCTCTCCCGGGTGCCCGGCTGCCCCTGCTCCCTCCTGCAGGGCACGGAGCCGGCTGGATTGGAACTGTTCTGCTGCGTGTGTCACTTGCCGGACCATGAGCTTTCCTCTCAGGCTGACCAAGCCTCGCTCCCCTCTGCCTCCCCTGAGCCCAGCCAAGCTCGCAGAGGAAGGTTAAGGCCCAGTCAATGATTGCTGAGTGACTGGATGAACAGACGGAACCCGAAGCCTCTCCCACACTCTTCTCCCTCACTCTTCTCCCACACTCTTCTCCCTCACTCTTCTCCCTCTGTCTTTTCCTTTAAAACTGTGCGAATGGCAGCAAGAGGGTTAAAGCATGGAGATGCTCCAGCATGTTATCAGCGTGAGGACGAGGTGAAAACAAATGGTTAGCGGGCTGCCACGCCACACTCGCCAGGCCCCTGCTCCTTCCTGGCACCACATATGGTCTGCATGCCCGCCTGCCCGCCCGGGAGGGGGGCTGAGCTGAGAGGGCTCTGGGGGCTGCAGGCCTCAAAGGGTGTGTGTGCGTAAGAGTGTGTGTGTGAGTGTGTGTGGCTGGTGGGGCGGAGAGGGAGAATAGAGGGAAAGCAGGAGAGATCAATGAGAGGGGAAGAAGGAAGGAGAAAGAGTGATGGAGAATGAACGAGAAGTAAGGGGGAGAGTGTGAGATGGAGAGGGAGGGGAGGGGTTGGGAGGGTCAGGTTGGAGAGGGGAGAAGAGGATGTCCCATTCACATGGAGGAGAAATGGAAATGAGCTGTGACTTCGCCCAGTTCCATCATGAGCTAGAAACCCAGTAGACCAAGAATTTGGCCAGAGAGTGGGACCTTCAGGCCACACAGAATCCTAAGGAAGAAGAGCAGAAGGGGGAAATGAGATAGGAAACTGGAGTGTGAGGCTTGATCAGGGAAGGCTTCTCAGGGCACTCTGGTGTGACCGTACCCAGAACTGCACTTAGACCCTGCTCTTCAGTGGATCCCCATGCTTTGGGGTGCCTGGAAATTTCCTAAGCCCCCTCCAGTGGCTGGCACTGGCTAGGCTGCTGGTGCTGTCTGGGTGGGGCACCCTGAGCTATGGCTTGACCTACATGGGCCTTAGGGTCCATTTTCCCCCCTTAACCAAATGCCCTGAGGAGCTTCAGGGACTTGTGTGTAACTGGGCTGATGATGGACTTGCAGGAAGGCAGCCCAGCAGCCAAACCATTCCTGCTGGCCAACATGCTACAGCTTTTGCAGAATCTCATGAAATTGGGCCACCAGAATGATACTGACTTGCTGATTTTGAGTGACTCAAATTGTACTATAAACAGGGAGACTGCAAAAAATATGTGCCCAGGGCCCTGCACACCCTAGGAGGAGCCCTGACCACACCCTTAGACAAGTCAGGTTGGAGTGGGGAGGGAGTGTCTTTTTAAGGAAAATCAGCCTTGGCCTTTCCCCCAAGCGGTTCCCAGCCTGAAATGGGCTGCAGGTGCAGCTGTCGTGGCTGCCAGCCCTGCCAGCAACTCCCTCCTCACTTTGTCCACCAGCCCGAGTTCTGAGAGGCAGGGGGACCTTCCCCTCGTCAGCTGGATGGCATAAGGAGGAAAGGTAATGGGACATCACAGTGCTTTGTGTCTGGGAAGAAAGAGGGGAGCTGGGCTTAGGGTTTCATAAAATTCACAGGTGAAGGTAATTTACTCAGGTCTAAATGTAAAAGATAAAACACTAAAGCTTCTTAGAAGAAAACATGACCACTGGGGTAAGCAAAGATTTCTTGAACACAAAAATTTTAACCACAAAGAAAAAGATTCATAAATTGCACTTCATTAAAGTTAAGAACTTCTGCTCATCAAAATACACCACAAAGAGTGAAAAAGCAAGCCACAAACCGAGACTGTTTGCAATGCATTTACCCAATAAAGAATTTATAACCAATATATGTAAAGAGCTCCACAAATCAATAAGAAAAAGACAGACAATCTAATAGAAAACTGGGCCAAAATCTTGAGTGGGAACTTGAAAAAAGCAGACTTCCAAATGGCCAATAAATATGAAAAGATACCCAACATCATTAGAAATCATAGAGGTGGAAATTTTACTCATAGTGAAATTCCACCTCACACCCCCCCTGAATGGCTTAGACTTAAAAATCTGGTAATACCAAGTCTTGGTGAGGATGTGGAACTCTTATATTTTGCTGGTGGGAGAGTAAATTAGTGCAACCATTCTAGAAAACTGTTGCCATTCTATTCAAAGGCTGATTATATGCACACCTGACTTCGCCATCCCATTCCTAAGTATTCGCCCAATAGAAATGTGGGCACGTATGAGCAAAAGATATGTCCATATATTCACAGAGATAAAGATAGTGGTTACCAGGGGCTGGGGACAGATGAGAATGGGGAGTTATTATTTAGTAGGGATGGAGTTTTAGTTTGGGATGATGAAAAAATTCTGAAGTTGGATAGTGGTGATAGTAACACAACTGAAATGACTTAACAATGGTTAAAATGGTACATTTTATCTTATGTGTGTTTTACTACAATAAAAGAAAAAGAATGTTCATAGCAACTCTTTCATATTTGCCCAAGTGGAAATGATACAAACATTCATTAAGAGCAGAATGGATAAATAAACTGTAATAAATTCATATAATACACTATCATATAGCAACGAGAGAGAATAGATCATTGCAACAACATGATACATCTTACAAATGTAATGTTGAGTGGAAGAAACCAGACAATGCTCTTTGATTCCATTTATATAAAGCTGAGAAACAAGCAAAATGAATCTATGGTGCTAGAGGTCAGAAAAGCGGTTCCCTTGCAGGAGAGGTAGGGGCACTGAGGGGCATTTTGGTGTGCTGGGAATTTTAATGCGGGTGATGGTTACACGAGTGTGTGCACTCTGAGAAAATTCAGTGGGCTTATGATTTGTAATTTGTGCATTTTTCTGTAGGTATAAAACACTTCGATAAAAAGGAGTTTAGTTAGAAAAGAAAAAAACAACCTGATTTAAAAAATAGAGCAAAGGATTTGAATAGACATTTCTCCAAAGAAGATATACAAATGGTCAACAAGCACATGAAAAGATTCTCAACATCTCTAATCATTAGGGAAATGCAAATCAAAACTGCAGTAAGATACCACTTTATGAACCCATTAGAATGGCTACTTTCAGAAAAACAGAAAATAGCAAGTGTTGGCAAGGATGTGGAGAAAGTGGAATCCTTGTGGCCTGCTCATAGGAATGGTGCAGCTGCTATGAAAAACAATATGGCAGCTCCTCAAACAAAATTAATAATAGAATTACCATATGATCCAGCAATTCCTCTTTGGGTATATTATATATCCAAAAGAATAGAAAGCGGGGTCTCAAAGAGATATTTGTGCATTCGTGTTTATAACAGCATTATTCAAAAGAGCCAAAGGGTAGAAGTAACCCAAGTATCCATCAATATACAAATGGATAAACAAAATGTGGAATATACTTAGCAATGGAATGTTACTCAGCCTTAAAAAGGAAGAAAATTCTGACACATGCTTCAACATGAATGAACCTTGAGGACATTATGCTAAATGACATAAGCTAGTCAGAAAAAGACAAATACCGTATTCCACCTATATGAGGTACCTGCAGCAGTCAAGCTCATAAAGACAGAAAGTGGAATGGTGGCTGCTAGGGGCTGCAGGGAGAAGGCAATGGGAATTATTGTTTAATGGGTATGGAGTTTCAGTTTTGTGAGGTGAAAAATTTCTGGAGATTGGTTACACAACCATATGAATATACTTAATGCCACTGAACTCCACACTTAAAAATGGTTAAAGTGGTAAATTTTATGTTATGTATATCTTATCACAATTTTTTAAAGAGGGGGATCTCAACTTTCTTGGCGCTTTCCAATTCCATAAAAACTTTAGAATCAACTTGCCAAGTTCAACAACAACTTAAACTATTACATTTGATTGTGATTGCATTCAGTCCATTGATTAATTTGGGGAAAATTTATATGCTTATAATATTGAATCTTCCAATCCATATACTTGTTATATTTCTCCAAAAGAGAAAATAAACTAACCTCATTGCCAAGGGCTCATACTAACCCTTATGCCCACTGAGAGTCTATTTTGTACCTGACATCAGCTCAATAGTCCTCCCAATTGACCTGAGGTAAGAATTTGGGCCTCAAGGTGCCCTACACACTTCTTCAGGATCTATTACCTCCTCTTCCCCCACTTCTGCCGTGAGAACAGCTTGGACTAGCCTGCTGGAGGAGAAATCTGAGGAGGATGGCTGAGTGGTCTGGCCAAGGCCAGCCCAAGCCCGTCCATGAGCTGACCACAGATGTGAGCCTCGCAGAGTCAGCAGAACTGCCCAGCTGATCCATAGACTCATGAGTTGAATAAATTGTTATTTTAAGCCACTTATATTTGGGGATGGTGTTCCACAACAAGAGCTACTGGATAGATCCGTGAAGCCCTCTATGATCCCCTGTAGGATCAGCTCTTCCCCTTCGGGCTGCTTCCCTTAACCTCACATTGCTGTGGCAAGGAGACTATCCTCTCTCTCCTCTGTGACTGTGAACCCCTCGAGGGCAGGGAATCTGGCTTGATTTCTCTGCCTCACTCTAAGGTACATGAACACATGGCGATATCAGTCTGCTCACTAACATGTGATGCAGCCAGCCATGACTGTCCTACCAAGCACACAACATTTTGCCACCCTGTGCACATGAATTTCATTCATTCATTGACAGGTAGAGAAGGCTCAGCTCCTGTGCCCAGAGTTGAGGAGCTTGCAGCCAAGTTGGGGAGACGGACTCATAAAGAATGAATTGCAGCCGAAAGAGTTAAGTGCCATGCCGTATAAAGTGTTGTAAGGGACTGCAGTGTAGGGTTCTGGCTACAAGTGAGGACTTTGGTACCTGAAAAGCTGTGAGTTCAAGTCCCAGCTCCTCCACTTAAGTGAGCAAGTTACTTAACTGCTTCCTATTTCGTGAAGGCATAAGAGTGAGATCACTTAAGTCAATTGTTTGCATAGTGCTTAGCGAATGGTAAGTGCATTAATCTGAAGGATTGTAACTATTACAGAGGTAGAACAACGGATGGAATTAATAACAACAACAACAGAGGTCCACAATTCCAAAATCCTAAATGCCCTGAAAAACAACACCAACATTTTCTTTCAGAAGTTCAGTGGCAAAACTTTACCTGACCTGACCTGAAACTATTTATAGTCTTCACTTAGCATGTGACTATTCATGTATTTCCTGCAGAAACATTAATGAGCTTTATTATGGACCTGCTCTACATTCTGCTCAAGCTCTTTTATAAAATACTGCATATGAACTTTATATCTTTTATGAAGTCTGAAAAATTCTGAGTTTCAAGGCACATCTAGCCCTGAGTTACTGTCCTAAGCACTTTGCACATATTACTAGTAACTTATTCAGTCTGTGTGTCAATTCTTCCTAGTTGGGTGGGGCAGGAGAAGGGGAACGGTCTGGGAAGTTTTGTAAAGAGGTGACGATTCAGCTGAGTCTGGAAGGTGAATAAAGATTAACTGTGGGATGAAGGCGGGGAAGAGCATTCTGGTTGGCAGCCTATGCAGAACTTGGAGGAATAAAAATGAGGACTGCATTGTGGATCTGCAATGGTATAGCTGTGGGGAGAGGCTGATGGCGCCCAGGATAGGGGGCTGGGAGGCTTGGCAGAGACCAGGTAGCGGAGGGCCTTCTAGTCACAGCTGAGGAACCAGGTCAGATTTGCATTTCAGGGAGACCCAGGAGGGCAAGATACTCCCCCAAGCGCCTTGTTGAAATCCAGAATTGCTCTGCCGACAGCTCCCCAATCCGCCCAGACCACACATGGAAATGAGGCTGCTTTGGCATGGTTTGCCTGGCACAACTCAACTTCTAGAAAAATGTATCTGTAAGAATCGATCATGTCGTGGCAGGAAACCAACAAGGAAGCAGGCAAATGTGGCTTTGAGCAGTCGGTAAACAAGGTTCTGTGGGCAACCTCTGACCACAGCTTCCACTGCTGTCCCACGGCTTGCATGGCATCGTGGCTGACCTGGCCCATGAGACGGGCCAGGCCACGGAAGGGCTCACAGCTCAGCTGCTCCTGGTCCCCGTTCCACGATGGCTGTCACACTCGACAGCACCCATGTGCAGCCCAAACAGACACTGTTCACTTCTCAAGTTGGTTTCAAATTTTGCTCTTTTTGTTTCTGTTTTTCAATTAGATTTTTTGGCTGGTTCAAGTTCGACAGGCAATTTTGACACTGAGATTGAAGGGAGAGAATATAGCCTGTAAAAGAGCAAAGGATGTATGTGTTTTGTGTTGCTATTAGTTTCAGAGGAGCCCTGGGAGGGAACACATACGAACTGAGTCTATTAACCAGGTTTGTGGCACCCCACTGTCTTCATATAGCATGACCACTAGCCCCACTTTATTGATCCCTTGCCTTTAATCCATAACCCTGTCCCTAGCCCCATGGCACCCACTTTTTTTTTTAGAGATAGGGTCTTGCTATGTTGCCCAGGCTGAAGTGCAGTGGCTATTGACACACCAGTCATAGCACACTGCAGCCTTGAACTCCTGTCCTCAAGCGATCCTCCCGCCCCAGCCTCCCAAGTAGCTGGGGTTACGGGCTCACACCACCACACCTGGCAAGGCATCCACTTTCATGTATGTAATGTGTGGCCTTTAAATCCCTCTTTTATATCTTTATTTACATATATGTAAATATATAGCATCATTTTGAGTGTGCATTTTAAAATATATGAAAGCGATATCATGTTATACATCTAATTCTGCTTTTTACTTTTGACATTTTCTGTAAGTAAATGTAAGTCATACCCTTTGACTGGTGTAACATTTTACCTCATGTATTTCCACATTTTATTTAAGCATTTCCCTACCAATGGATATACAGATTGCTTCTAATTCTTTGTCATTTTAAACAATGCTGCAGTGAACATCTTTGTACTTGGCTAGGACACAAGCCCTACAATCATCTGAATCTGGGATTCAGTTCAGCTTCCAGCACCTGATCTTAAGGCTCCATTTCATCATCTGTTAAAATAAAGGGGGGATAGGGAATAATAATGACCCTATGTTATAGGTAGAGGCTTACCCTAGACTGCACGTGATGAGAGCAGGCCCTTACCTGCCTTCTTCAGTGCTCCACCCTAGCCCTCACCCAGCTCTGCACAAAGTAGGTGCTCAGTAAATATATATTGAGCAAAATGACTGTTGCAAAGGATCACCTGAGATGCTGCATATAAAAGGGCCTTGGAAATGTTAAATATGTTTATATAAATATGAGTAGTTATTAATAGTTATTTAAACTAAAATTAACAATTCATAATTCCAGTAAAATCAAATGTATTCAAATGACAATAACACCAGGGTTTACATTCTGCATGTGTCCCAAGTTGTTCTGCCCCTTCTCCTTCCTACTTGCCTTCCTGTCCATCAGGAAACATTTGCTGAAGATTAATCGAGTGGGCCTGGCTTGGGATTGGGAAATGTGGGACTGGCCTGCCAGGTTGAGGTGGAGTGGCATAATCGTCCCTCTTGAGGCTGGTGCCTGGAGTCACTCAGTGTCCAAAGCCTTCCCCTGGGCCACCTTGGCCTATAAAACCCAGGTGATGCCATGCACCCAGCTCACTAAGGTGTTGTGAAGATTAATTATGGCTTGTAAAGGGCTTTGAAGATGAAACGTGCTTGTTATGGAAATAAATGGCTTGAGACACAAAGCCTCCTTCAAGTCTTCTCTGCCTTCTCTGTCTTCATGCTGTTCTTGTCTTCCAAGGGCCTCCATGAGTTCAGAGGTGAGGGTGACCTCACCACGACTCTTGTGGGGAGCAGAGGTTTAGTGCAGACTTCCTAGAACAACATAGAGATGTGACTCCTCGCTGCCAGTTTTAAATTTTAAACTCCTGCTCCATTTCCTTACTAGCTGGGCTAAGCTGGTTCAAAATACAGTAAATAGATTCAGCAATGGGGTGTTGAAATGCATTTCCAGTACTGAGCTTTTTGCTGCCAAGTTTAATTGTTTAAATTGATTTTTAAAATATGAGTTTCTCCACCATCCCCGCCATGGCGTCCCAGATTTAGGGATATTTGAAGTGGAGGAAATACAAGTCAAATGTCTTTAATGGCGAACTAGAGTTCAGATGCCAGCTCAGCCCCTCTCTGGCTGTGGGCAAATTATGTAACTGCTTTGAGCCTCAGTTTCCCAATTTGTTAACTCCGGATAATATAATAAAAAACCCTGTAAGGGTCATTGCCAGGATTAATTGAGTGGATGCAGGAAATGCACATAAGAAGTACTCAATAAATGTTAGCCATTAATAACACAACCAAACCCAGTGAGAAAGGTAGTACCTTCCCCACTTGACAAATAAGGAATCCAAGCTCACAGGGGTGATATGTCTTGCCACCATCTTTCAGAGTGAAAGTGGTGTGCCAGGGTTCAAACCTGGATCCGCCTGCCCCTAAAGCCCTGGTCACCCACATGGCTTTACCTCTGGGTGGAAGCTTGTCTCTAAAAGCAGACCTTGCAGTAAAGCGCAGCCCAGGCAGAGAGAAAGAGGGAGCCCAGCAGTCGGAGCTGGAAGGTGGAGCTCCTGCGCCACAGAGTTGTTAACCCCGTATTTCCGCATTATATTGGCGTTCCATATGTTCGCTTCTCATTTCCTAGCAATGTTAACACTTGCTTGCCCAAGTGGGGAGCGCTGGCTAGAATTGTGTTTTCTTGCACTCCACAGTGGAGTCATAAATGTCCTGGTGGCTTCGAGGGCTCCTGACACCTGAGAGGCACTTCAACAGTGCCTAGAGGCTGCAGAGCCTTTCCCTGGGTCTAGGCCCAGGAGCCTCACCTTGGCTCATATCAAGGTCAGCTTGGCCGGATCCTTCAGGGAAGCCAGGACTTTTGTTCATTCATTGGCATCTACCCATCCTTTCTGTCAACAAACATTTATAGAGCTCCTACTATGTCCCTGAACACACATTAATCGTAATGGTCCCATTCGATGTTTGCCACCCATGAGAATCTGCACTTTCCAGACATCATCTCATTTAAACCTTACAACAGTGCTTTGGGGTAAATATTAATGTCTTCATCACTTTGCTGTTGAAGGAAAAAGACTCAGGGCGCAAACAGGACCCAGATTTTCTTAATCCACCGCCTGTGCTCTTAACTATGAGAACATACTGCCTCCTTCAGGGCAGGCACAGACTCTCATTCATTTCTTACTTCCAGCACAGTATGCAGTAGGTGCTCAATAAATACTTGTATAAATAAAGTGCTAGATAATTGCTAACACGTGTACAATGCTCCACAGAGTTTGCGAAAATGCTTTTCACTGAAGCTCATTTTTCCCATTTGACACGGGAGATAGGTTTTATGATCCCACTTCACAGATGAAGTTTGCAGAGGTAAATAACTTATGTGGGGCTGTAGAAAGAGTAAGAGCCAGGAGCTTGGATACGACTCAAAAATGAACTCACAGTGAAGACACGACACCCAATAGAGCTGCAGGGCAGAGAAATGTCTGTCTGGTTGAAAAAACATGGATATTACAAAGCGCTAGAGTTTAAGCTGAAATCATATGCCCAGCACATGTTTTCTGAAAACATTCACATCACTTACATGGTTGGTGTGAGGTTTCAGACATTAAAATTATGAAAGAGCAAAGCAAGATGTGAGAGGCAGAAATGGAAAGAGAACAAAGTAAAGTTCGACCTTGTCGCCACCTCTCTTTACCACAGTCCCTTCCCAGAAATCTCTCAAGGGTCCAAGTTTCCAACCTGACTTCATCTTGAGTGGTACAGTTCGTGGCTGGGAACCCTGCTATAAATAGGCACATTTGAAGATTTGAAGCGAGGGTCAAGTCCAGACTCAGTTCCTTTCCAGCTGTGTGACCTTGGACAAGCGGCTTTGACCACATCGTCTATATTTGTAGAGATAAATCATAGGCTTGTTAGGATGATGAACGTGTCACTTTTAAGATTCCCTTTTAGAATTGTAGGAAGCAAAAATCATAATAGTTATCAAATATAACTGTTATGCAGGTAAAAGTAAGCGAGCTGTTGCTACAATAATAAGCACCCTGTAACTTCAGGAGCCTAACACGACAAACTCAGCTCCTCTCCTGTGTTCCATGTCCCTCTTGGGCTGTTCACTGTGGTCACACAGGGGCTCGGGCTGGGAGAGCAGCCGCCATCTCGTTCACAGCCATTGTGTCCACGGGGAAAGAGGGATTGGGATGGTCTCCCAGTGATAACTAAGTGCTCTGGTCTGGAAATGACACATGCCACTTTTTGCTCACAATTCATGGGCCAGAACACATCATATGACCCCTCCCAACCACCAGGGGGCCAAAAGCTACACCCCTACTGTGCGCTTAGGAGGACAGAGAATCAGGAATATCGCTGAATGGCACTGACCACTCACTGGGCACTTACCACATGCCAGGCATTGCACTGAGGGTTTTGGGGTATGTCTCCTAATGGCCTCAACAGTCCTCTGAAACAGGGATTTTATCTCCAGTTTACACTTGAGCAATCTGACACTTGGCCATGCAAAGCAATTTGTTCAAGGCTGCACAAGGACTAAGTGGCAGGGCCAGAGTTGATGGCCAGATAAGAACCCCCTTCATTTCCCTGAGCTGTGCTCCTGCAAATGAGGTGATCAAACATATTGCTGGAACGAGAACTAGTAAGTATTAGTCCATTTTCTACCGTCTCAATTACACCTAAGGGTTAATTTCCACGTTCATGGTAAAGGATCTGTGGCTCAGAGAGGTTCAATAACTTGCCCAGGATCCACAGCAGAGGTAGCTATCAAACCCAAGTCTTTCTGGATCTAAACTTGGTATTTATTTCACACCCTGCGGTCCCTCCCTCCTTATGATGTATCCTTGTTTACTGTGGTAATAATGACAGCACTGAGGGGTAAGAGGCATGGCTGTTAGAGCTGGATTGTAGCTGGGTTTGAATCTGGGCTCTGCCACTTCCTAGCTGTGTGACCTTAGGTAAGCGTCTCACCTCTCTGTGTCTCAGTTTCCAAATCTGCAACTGATAATTGAGTCTACGTCATAGGGTTGTTGTGAGGAATAAATGAGATGATCATCATGATGATAATAACTAATATTTTTCAAGAATTTGCTGGGTTCTGTTACTGAGCTGAGCTCAGAGCTTTACATGTATCCTTGTTTTCCTTTTATAATTTTGATTTGGAGATAATTTTAGGTCTATAGAAAAGTTGCAAAGATAGCGCAGAGATCTCCCGTATAGTCTTCACCCAGCTTCCCCTATGGTTAACATCTGGCATAACTAAAGTACATTTGTCAAAACAAGAAAGTAATATTGGTATGATACTAGTAACTGAACTTCAGACTTCATTTGTATTTCATCCATTTTCCCACTAATGTCCTTTTCTACTGCACGATTCCATCCAGGATGCAACACTGATGGAGTCAGCACGTCTTCTCAGTCTCTGCACTCTGGCATCTCCAGTTCAGGAAACTGAGGCTCAGATGATTAAGTCACCGGCCAAGGTTGCACAGCCAGTAGGTGGTGGAGTTAGAATTCAACCCCAGGACTGTCTGACTCAAAGCCCAAGTCTTTAACATTTATAAAGAAATTATGAGAAAGAAATCCGGTGTTCCAAATCAGATCTGCACAGACAGAGTAAGAAGCTCAGGAGGGAAAAAGACTAAAGCGTGGAGAACTGGCTTTACAGCTTTAGAATACTAACTCAGCATGATCTGCCCCAACCACAGCCACAGTCCAGGTAATCTGTTCCGCGAGGAAGAGACACAGGCTGGTAAGTGTGCACCTTGGGAGTCGTGTGAGGGAACCCAGCTAAGCTCCGGCTTAGACACTGGCAGAAGGGATTCTCCAAAGGGTCAGACTAGAGTGTCTGCTCCCTGGCAGCAAAACCCGTTGCAGGGCATCCTGAGAGAGGCAGGGAGTCAGCAGGATGGGTGTCAAAGACAGGACCACAGAATCCACTCAGCAGGTGTTCCTCAGCGGCTCCCTCTGCCCAGAGAACACAGCGGAGCAGCTGCACCCAAACCAGCCACTGCAATCTTAGATCACCTCTGCTTGCCTGGCATGTTATGTGCCCAAGCTCCAGGGAGGGGAAAAAAGAGAAGTAGAGAGCATTCTGTTGTTCTATTTCTTCAGGGGAAAAGAAGAAATCTAGGTGGATCAGCCAGGCCAGTGCATACGAAACCAAGGGAGGCCCCCAATCCTGCCTGGACACCAAACCCCGGGTGTTGGGCCCAGGTGTGGCCACTGCAGCACAGGGTTGGGCACAGAGCAGGTGCCGGTAACTATATGTCGAGTGTGTGAGCAAGTGAATTAAATAATTTGCGTGTACTCCAGCAAGGAAGTTAACCAATTTATTTAGATCTGGGCCAACATGTAGGACACTGGCTGGCATTTGGGAACTCTCTAAATGTTTCTTGACCCAACAGAGGGGCCATGAGTAGGTTCTCCATGGAGAGATATCTCATCTGTGGGTTGCGCCGTATTAGCATGGTGTATCAGCCATGGTGGCTGAGAGCACAGAACCTGGGGCGGGGTTCTTTGGTTTCAGTCCCAGCTCTGCCACCTACCGACTGTCTGACCTTGGGCAGGCCACTTAACCTCATCTGCAAAATGGGGATGAAGATGAGGATAATGTCTATTTCAGAGCGTTAGTATCAGTCAAATGCACAAAAGCGTGTGTGTGTTTTAATCTGTTCACCAGAACTTAGCTGTATTTTGTAACGGAGCCTGACCCATAGTAAGCACTCACAGGGTCAGCTATTATGAGAAATCTTCCCTGCCTCCTCTCTCTCCCAGCCCCAATTCTGATATAAATGCCCCTCCAAATCTGACTCAGATGCGCCCCCTGTGTAATCTGTCACAGAATCCATTTAAGTTGGCTGATACGAATGAGCTGAGCAATCGATACTTTTACTTTTAAAACCAAATAACACAGGAAGTCTCACATTGCATCACACAGAGTAAGGAGGAGTTTTGTTTTGAGTTTCTTTTATAACACATATGCACGTGTGTGTTCGGGGTCGTGATGTAAACATATTTCTTCCAGGAGGTCATAGTAAAAAGTCTGAAAGCCACTGCCTCAAGAGGGAAATGCTGATGGCCTTCCTCAGCAGAGGACAGGGCTGTCCCCTTCTCCCTTTGGGCCTCTGTTGCTGCATCCCCTCCTCTAGGAAGACTTCCCTCTTCTTCCCCAGCCCTGTGGGCTCACAGAGCCGTGTGGGTCTAAGCCCTGGGCCTTTTACACAGCTTAGCACACATGACCTCCCATCAGCATATGACAGTGGTTCTCAACGTGTGTTCCTCCTGCCGGCATCAGCATTCCCTGGAAGCTCATTCGAAAGGCAGATTCTCCGGGGCTCAGCAACCTGTGTTTCACAAGGACCTCCAGGTGATTCCGATGTAATCTAAAGCTCACAAATTATTGCCATATGAGGAAACTGTTTTGCCTTTGGGGAAACTGAGGCTCAGGGAAAGGAAGTGACATTCCCAAGATCACCCAGGGAGGAAATGTGCAGAGCAGGATTTTAACGCTGTCATCACACGGTAGTGCAGTCGTGTATGTGCTTGTCCCTCCTACTGGATAGCAAGTCCTTCTTGGCAGGGACCAAGACCGATGCATTTCTATTGTCCATACTTTAGTATCGAGCTTGATATACAAAAAATGCTCTGTGACCTCTACTGGCAGAATAAACCCCACAAACATCAATTAAAAATCAGCCCAGATGAATTCTTGTATTGGGTTCAAATGGGCATAAACACCCCAAGTTGGAAGAGGAGATGCACATAGGGACATGGAGGACACACTCCTTGGTCCGCAAAGCTTCCTAGAGCCTCTGATGCAAGTGGCAGCCCAGAGCCGGGTCCTGCTCACTTTGACTTCACTCTTGAAAGCCTATCAGTTCCAAGTGGATGTGGCGGGTGGGAGCTGGGAAATGGTTAACAATTTGATAAAGTTAAAAAAAAAAATGCTTTCCTGGTTGCAAGACTTTGCAATAATGAGAAGTCAACACAATTAGACAAGCCACTAACTTTTCATGCAGACTGCCAGCTGTCACTCACTCTTCTTGACTAGCTCAGATCAAAGAAACGTATTT
The DNA here is from genome assembly GCA_008086735.1 of Cheirogaleus medius. Lineage (NCBI taxonomy): Eukaryota > Metazoa > Chordata > Mammalia > Primates > Cheirogaleidae > Cheirogaleus > Cheirogaleus medius. The sequence continues at coordinate 4,131,339 of VBSM01003204.1, forward strand.
TATCTCCTAAGTTATTAGACATGACAAGGCCATTAAGTGGAGATATTGTCATAAGAAATATGTTGCTTGCTTTGAAAATAAACATCTCACCTTTGCTTCTTTTTTCTCTGTGAAAAGCTGAGAGAAATCAAACTATTTAACTTGGGCCTTTCCAATGTGCTAGTATCCTGTCATCTTTCCCCCAATCAGATCCAGGATTTTAGGTGCTGCCACTCTAGCCCCTCCCCTTGCACAGAATGTCTGTGCAAGTTGGAACCGCAGGACCGAGGAACCAGGCTGAGATGCCTGCTAGCTGCGGTCCGGCCTTGCTTTCCCCAGTCATAACAAACCTTACCACCGTTCCAAAGCTCTGCTTGCTTTGAAAGGAGCTCACCCTCAGATGTCTTTCCAAGTGCTTGTTCTTAGCCTTTCTTCATCTCTAACCTGGTTCTAAAAGAACTCTTCCTTTCTACAAGTAACAGGGCTGCTTGTCTGGACTGAGTTGGTGGTGGTGTTTGCTCACATGCACTGATGCATAGAAACTGAGGGGCTCCTGGGAAAAAGGCTCTGTATCACTCAGGGTCCAGGAAGAGAGAGGGGACACGTTCCAAACAAGACACTTAAAGAGTGTTTAATGAAGGGACTGTTTCCAAGGGTGGGCAGGGTTAAGGGGTGGTGGAGCACCCCAGGGTTAGCAACAGCCAGGAGCCTTTACTATCATTAGCCATAAAGAGGCAGGGAGCAGGAGAGGCTACTGGAATTGGATGAGAGTTGTAGCTGAGGATAGGTGCCACCAATAGGAGCTGTGGCCATGGAGAGAAGGTGCCTCTGTCAGGCCACATTGAGCAGGGAGTAATGCCCCATCTCTCCCCCTCTTGCCCTCGGGTCTTCTGTGTGTGCCCCCCTCCCCTCCCCCCCGGCCAGCTGAGCCCAGCCAGAAGCCCGAGGGTCAGCGAGCCTGGCCGAAGCCTTCCGTAGCGCTCAGACTCCTAGGGCTCAGAGCAGAGAGTAGCAAGTGGCCCCGGGGACTGAATGGAGAACATCCAGCTCACACTAGAGCCCGGCCACCAGGAGGTCTGGACACACCCCGGCAGATGGACTCGGGGTGGTGGAGAGCCTGCCAGAGCTACCCTGCAGGTTTAGGGATGAAGGCCCTGAAAGAATTTTCTATCGAGTTGTCTGGCATAATGAGGGAGACTTAACAAGAGGGGGAGCCATGGGGGGATCCATGGTTTTCAGTCCCACCATACTGGCACTAATGAAACTCATCCTGGGACCTTACTGCCCTGGTGAGGTTTGCATGCCCCAGGGAGCAAAGGGCTATGTCCTTGAATGGAAAGAACCTAAGTACATCCCTGAATTCTGTGACATTCAGGCTCAAACAGCCTTCTGTGGGGCCCCAGCCCCACCACCGAGCATAGCACTGGGAGGGTGGTGGTGGAGTGTTCTTATTGCACAAGGGTGCCAAGGGAGGCTTCCAGCTTTCCAGCTCCTCTGGCCCCTAGATGGTGGCTCAAACCGCAGGCCCAGAGGCTCACCTGAAGTGCCTCTCTGTGCAGCTGGGTCCTAGCCTGTCCAGGGGAGACCACAGCAATGTCCAGGCAATGTCTCATGCAAGCACCCCATGAGAACTCCAGAACTGCGTGGAACTGTGGAAGTCTGGACTTCTTGCATTGAGAAGGAGAAGACTCAGAGCCACCATGTTTTGGGTACTAATGCATTCGTTCTCACAGCCAGGTGAAGCCTGGGACCTTTTCTCGTCCTTGCAACCGACCTTTGAGGTAGGGATTCTGTTCCCATCCCAGACAGGCTACAAACCCTTCCCCTTCCAGGCCCTCCCTCATTCCTTCTGCTTCCACCACGGCCACACCAGCTTTCTTGCTTGGCTAGAACTTGCCAAGCTTGTCCTTGCGCCAGCACCTTCGTGCCTGCCCTTCCCCCTGCCTGGAACATTCTCTCCCCCAAACCTCTCCCCATCCCAGATATCTGCACCATTCCCGCCCTTTCCTCAGTTAGATCTTTGTTGAATGCCACATCTTCATAGAGCCCTCCCCGAGCACCTGGCCCACAATAGCCTCTTCCCACCAGCCTTTGCTGGTTCCTAACTGGCCTGTCTTCATCACGTGCTATCTTGTTTTAGTTCTGTTTGTTTAGTTATTTATTGACTGCCTGCCCCAGGCTCTATGGAGGTAGAGATTTTGTTTCATTCTTGGAACAAATGCCTAGCACATGGCAATTTAAAAAAAAATTTAGATGAAATTCACCTAACAAAATCCATTTTGAAGTGTACCACTCAGTGACATTCGGTATGTTCACAATGTTGTGCAACCATCACCTCTGTCTAGTTCCAAGACATTTCCATCACTGCAAAAGGAAACCCTGTAGCCATGAAGCAGTTGTTCCCATGCCACCCTTCCCCATCCTAGCCCCTGGTAACCACCAGTCTGCTTTCTCTCTTTATAGATTTGCCTTTTCTGGACATTTCATATAAATGGAAGCATACAGTATGTGACCTTTTGTGTCTGGCTTCTTTCACTTAGCATGTTTTTGAGGTTCATCCATGCTGTCGTGTATATCTGTACTTCCTTTTTATGGCTGAAGAATATTTCGTGTATATACATGTATATGCACCACATTTTGTTTATCCATCATCTATTGATGGAAGTGATGTTTCCACCTTTTGGCTATTATGAATGATGCTGATAAGAATATTTGTGTGCAAGTATTTGTTTGAATACCTGTTTTCAATTATTTTGGGTATATATCTAGGAGTAGAATTGCTAGGTCATATGGTAATTCTATGTTTACATATGGGGGTTTTAATAAATATATGTGGAATGAATGAGCAAGTGAGTGAATGAAGGAAAGAAAGAATGAATAAAAAATCCAGGTCTTTCCAATTGCCAGGTTTCCTCTATGCTGTCATATTACCTCCCCGAGGAAGAAAAGAGACTGAACAATCCTGGGTGTCCTGAGGTCTAATCTACCTCAGGATGGTGCCATGCACTGACTAGCACATAGTAGGTGTTCAACAAAACACTGAGTCATATATAAGTAATGCTGCAGTGACCATCTTTGTGCATTTATTTTGTCCACATGGTTGATCGTTAATGTCAGATTCTGGAGGGGAAATGACTATGTCACGGAGCATGAACTTGTTAAGAGTTTTTGACACATACACCCTCTTGCTTCCTGAAAGGGCTGCAAAATGTTCATTACCCGTTTTGAGAATGTTTGGGTTAATTTATAGACTGTTCTAACTGGTGGCTGATCGCCTCCTGTTTGAGGAGATTTTCTTCTGAAAACATCTCTACCATTGTCTCTGGCTAGGCAAAGACGTCTCTAGCTATGCAGCTAGATGATTATTACTGTTGCTTGTCTTCCCATCTGTAGGTCTCAGTTTCCCCACCCATATGATGCATTTCTGCCAATGTGTGCTTCTTGGAGTTGAGGGTCTTCTTTCTTTTGGACACTGCCTCCCTCCCCGACTTGAGCCCAGGATATACCCCAGCCAGTTGGCACTTCTGTACTGACAGGCCACAGGAATGCAGCCTGCTGGAAATGAGGCTAAATTAGTTCTTCCAAAGAAAATGCCCATTTGGAAAATGACTTCCCATGTCTGTGCAGCCACGGGCTTGCCTTTCTAGGGAGACGTGTCAGAATGCGTTGTGCTTGGCAGCAAATGAAGGCAGGGTGGTTTATTACTGCTATTAGCGATTATTTGTAGGGGGCCGTAGGTGTACACGGCACCTTACAATGTCTGGAGGAAGCTGGAACACAGGGCAATATTTCTACCCTCAAGGGACATCTGCATTGGCTGCTGGCGGGAATGGCTGCCCATCAAATCAAGACGATCTGACGGGTTGGGAAGAACGAGTCTGGAAAAGGGAGAGAGGAAGGATTTCGGAAGTGCCTCCATGTGCCCGGTGTTACACAGACATGATCTCATTTAATCTGCTAAATAAATCCCCTAGGATTTGGGGATTTTTATCTCCATTTTCTAGTGAGGGTATTGAAGCTGGGCTGGATGTTCTTTCTTCCAATTTTCTTAGCATTTCCCAGCTATGCAGAGGGTGTAATACCACTGCGGATATACTATATATGAATATATTACCTGGGTGAGGATTGCTGGAGACAGTAGAACAGGCAAATGGGAGACTAGAAAGAGGGAGCTGGGAATTTTTCATGGATTCTGTGCTCTTTGCACTAGAATCTTGTCTGACTTAGAAGTTGGGGTGAGCACATGGCCTTTGGAATCATACAGACCTGGGTTCAAAATCTTCTCCAACCCAGAAGTCTGGGATGAATCACTTCTCTCTCTGAGCCTCAGTTTTCTCCTCTGTAAAATGGGGATAAGAACCACTTCCCACCTGGTGGTCCATGTGAGGATTAAATGAAACAGGACAGTGCCTGGTGCATAGCAGGTGTCAACAATTGCTGATCTGCAACCAGAAAGAATTGAAGAGGGACAAGGGGTGATGGATGTATGATGGGTGCTGTTATCCATTAATTACTTAATATCTTGGTGCCTCAGTTTCCTCCTTTATAAAAGGGAGATGATCACGTGTCTTCCTCATGGAGTAGGCATGAAGTTGAAGTGAGTTAATACAAGTAACATATTTAGAGCAGTGCCTGGCAAAGGCGAAGCTGTCAATACATGTCTGCTATTATATTATCTCATCCTTCTTGCCTTTGGGTTGGATCCGGAGGTCATCCAGAATGAACAGTCAGTGTTAGAGGAGTGAGGAAAGTAAAGGTTACAATGAGGAATATTTGATGCCACAGCAAGGAGGAGAAGGATGCTCTGGTTCTTGGGCCCCTGGTGTTTTCTGTCCTGCCTCTGGGTTCTGGACACATGGGGGCTTGGTCTCATGACTGGCATTACCCGCTCTTGAGATAAGAGCTGTGTTAGGAACCTGGCCTGGGCCAGGTAATCCTAGTGCTTTGGGAGGCCGAGGTATGAGGATCCCTTGAGGCCAGGAGTTCAAGACCAGCCTAGGCAACATAGCCAGACCTTGTCCTTACAAAAAATTTAAAAAAAAATTAGCTGGGTGTGGTGGCAAACACCTGTAGTCCTATAGTCCCAGCTACTTGGGAGGCTGAGGTGGGATTGCTTTGAGCTCACGAGTTCGAGGCTGCAGTGAACTATGATCACACCACTCTACTCCAGCGGGACATGAGTACATTATGGAAGAGCAGAAGAACCCCAAATTTGGTTTTTTCCTAGCTGTGAATTTGAAAAATTCAAACTCTATTTTTCTCTCTGAAAAACAAAATAGAGAGAGCACCATTTTAGATACATGTTAAATAGTATTATTTATTGACTTATTGTTAACATTCAGACAGAGGAGGGTAATGGTGGGCATGTATCCTGCCTTTGCATATCCTATTCTCTGTATGAAATCCCTACCCCACACCCTACTCTTTTCTTTTTCAATGAACAAACGTGTACACTGAGCATTTACTATAAACCAGGCACTGTGCTGCTGGCTGGGTCCCTGCCTCCTGGAGCTTATAGCAAACAACAAGACAGGTACTATCTATGCCCAGGGTCCATACAAGCTGTCCCGTGGTCAGAAGAGGAACACAAAGACTTTCTCTGGTGTCTCGATACAATCTGAAACCAAGCACATAGACCCATTGTCCTTTGCCATTCTTCTTAGATAACTTCTCTAAATTTCAGTATCAGCTTAAACCTCACATTTTCTAGAAGATACTGATGGGCTTCAGAACATACTACCCCAAAATGCAGCACCTTGGCAGAAGCAGGAAGGTCACTCTCTCTTTCCCCCCACCCTTCTCCCCTGAAGCAGGTCATAAAACCCTCATTGAAGAACTACCCTCCCTATACTAGGACGAAAGGAACATCTATTTCTTAAGACTCAGAGATACCAAGAAGAATCTGAACAAACAGGCCTTGCTGGCTTTCCCTGAGCGTATTATCATGAGATCGTAGTCATTTTCCCTCCAGTCACACTTCTCCACAACTGTTCACTCTTCATCAAACCTAAGCATATAAACACACAGGTTTCCTTGTTTCTTGGGGTCTCCATTTCATTATGAAGCCTCCCGTGACACATAAAACTTATATTAAATGAATTTGCATGCTTTTCTCTTGTTAATTTGTCTTTGGTTATAGGTGCCTCAGCCAGGCCCCCAGAGGTGGGAAGGAAAGACATTTCTTCTTCCGCACACCACGGCCGGCCCCTGCAAGAAATCAGATCCCTCTGTTAGGAATTTCCTTAGTATCCTGGACTTGTCCCTCCTGTAACTCATCAGGATTTGCAATTACTGTGATTGTTTGTCATGTTATTTAATATCGTTCCTCTACTAGACTGCAAACTCGATGAGGGCAGGGGCTGTGTGTTTTTCACTTCCCTCAGCTCCAGTCACTATGCAATTGGAAAGCCTTCAATAGAAGCATATTGCAGGGGCAACTGGGCAGAAAAGAAGGCATTCTGAGGGCAATGACTTAAAATAAATGAACACACACATTAAAAACTTTGTTTTTCTTCTTGAGCAGCTGAGATGAGAGAGCAGAGCTTTGGAAAACTAGATTGAGCTCAGGCTCTTGGGGCCAAACCAAGAAGAGGGATGAGAGGGATGATTATTTTTCTCATACACTTCCTCTTGCCGGGGCTGCAATAAGGCAGCTGAAGGTGGGCTTTGCTGCACCCATGGGGAAAGCCCCTCGGGGTCCCTCTGCTGGAGATTGGGTCCCCAGTTATACCTCTGTCTGGGGTTTCATCCACTCGGTCGTGTCTGGATCCACACACCTCCCTACCCACCACCCCCAAATTGAAAATCTCCTTCTGTTGATCTTCGTTTTCTGGGAAGTGCCTCATTTCTCCTGGGAGGGCCCAGGGCCCTATCTCCGTTCAGGGGCTGGAGACCTCGGGCTGGACTTGCCAGCAGGCCCCAGCCAGGCCCCTGCCGTCTTCCCTCAGGCCCAGCGTGGCCTTGATTTCTTTCCTCGGAAGCTGTGCTGGCTGGGCCGGGCGGGATCCAGCGACAGTTCCCACCAAACTCCCAAGCTGACTGCAGACATTTGTGCTGTCAACAGAATTGCAGAAAATGCAATTTGTGTTGTTAATGAGCAGCTTGTTTGGGTAAACAAACCAGGTGAGGTGAAAAAAGTGATGCTCTCCAGTAGGAAACACAAGCGAACATTAACCAGATGGAGAGCCCGCGCTTCGGCACACTTCCTATCCGGTGGGGCTCTGGGTGGCTGCGGCGGACATTCCTTGCACGGCTTGGGGCTTGGGACTCTGCGCACCTCCTGCCTGGCCTGGATTTCCTCCCAAGGGAGAAGAGCCACCTTGCACCCAGCCCCACCCTGAGCCTGGCACCGAGCCTATGTCCTACTTACCTTTGCCTGCTTTGTCATCGGTCCTCGTTGTACCTTGCAGGGTGGGTGTTATACTTGGGGAAACTGAGGCTCCAAGATGAGGAAGAGGCTTGCCCAAAGTCAGGATGGTGGATTTGAACTCAGGTCAGCTTGACTCTTCAAGTCTATGGTCTCACACTAAGTCCTCATCTCCCCAGCCCCTGTCAGCCTCCTGCTGTTTCCTCCCTCAGACTGTGCGGCTGAGGAAAGTTTTAACTTCCCACAGAGGGGATTCCTGCCTGTCTGGTCAGGGTGGTGCAGCTTTCTAAAAGCTGTACAGGTAGATCTTTGACCACCTTCCTCATGACAACAGAGTGCTTGTGTATGTGTCTATGTGTGTGTGCATGAGTGTCCATATCCATCCATCCATCCATTCCAAGAGAAACTGGCTTGTCCCTGGAAAATAATAGTTTAGGGATATTCGTAGTCCTCTCACAATAAACTGACTACATGCTCTGTTTTTTTAGTCTCAGATCATTCAGGAAAACACACAGGCACACACACACACACACACACACACACACAGATATGGCTATACCTTACCAACATGAATGATGTGGGTAATTGCAATGGCTAAATCTGTCCCCCATACAGACAGGGCCAGGAAAAGGGAGGTTTAAGTCTACATATGTTTCTGGCTCTTTCTCTCTCTACATTGCTCAAAAAAAAAAAAACACCTCACATTCATATGTTATAATGCCATGAGTTATTTTCCCCTTAGCATTCAAGGGTAAAGAGTCCATTAAGCTGTCATCAGCCACATGACCAGCAGGAGAAGTCAGGGCAGACGGTTTGGCTTTAGCTGCCCGGAGCACATGTGCTCTGCCCCACGATGAACACTCGCCGGTGTCTGCGTGCATTTTGCCCTAGAAGCAGAAATCAATTACTCCAACTGCTATTAGAGAGATGATCTGGTTGGGGAGGCTTGCTGTGAGCGCAGCCACTGTTCATTATGGAGTTCTTTTTTTATGTTATATCTTTTTCACGACAAGAAAACCGAGAGTTGGAGAAAGAAAGAAACTTTCCTGCAAGTGTTTACTGCACACACATGGCTGATATCATTGAAGCTCCCAGCTTTTGAGGGTCCACACATCACCTGTCAGGCAGGTCCCATGAGTTATCTCGTTCAATCTTCACCACAACCCTGCCTCTATTTAACAGCTGGGGAGACGGATGCTTGGGGAACTGGAAGGGACTTGCCCAAAGTCTCCCAGCTCAAATGCGGCAGCTATGTGTGAACATGGGGAGCTTGTTCTCCACTGCCTCACGCTGCTGTCAAGCTAGCAGCACAGGCCCCGGAGCAGGGGGAGCTTCCACAGGCAGCTGCCTTTGCTGAATTCAGAAGAGTCTTCCCTGGGCAGCTCAGCTCCTTCCTTCACGTAGGTGGAAGCCTCTCCTTTGAATGAACCAATTATGTTCAAAAAGCAAAAAGTAATTTATGCATATCAGCTAATGAGGATGCTGTTTAGGATATTTTTAGCCAAGCTGAGAGAGAGACACACATACAGAGAGAGAGAGAGAGAGAGAGAGAGAGAGAGAGAGAGAGAGAGAAATTGAGAGCTCAGTTTAAATTGTTTTGGAAGAAGAGGTAGCTTGGGAATCGGTCCTTAGCAGAAGCCTCAGTTCTTACCACTTTTGGGTGGGTGATGGGGGTGACGGGGTCACCTTCCATCTCTGGAAGTGTGTATCATATTACCAACAATTCAGGGGTGTTGTCAAGACTGAAAATAATGTGAATAAACCACACAGTCAGTGGTCACTAATTGTACCTATGATAATTATTCATTGATCAAATATTTATTACCGCTGGGTCCTCAGTGTTCATGGGTATAATCATTTCATCCTCATCATCATCCCATGAAGTAAGTACTAGCAGTAGCTCCATCTTCCAGATGAATAAACTAAGTTAAGGTTAAGTAATTTGCTCTAGCAGGGCCAGGATTCCACCCCAGGTAGGCTGTGCTCCTAACCACTGAGCAATGATGCCTCTACCATTCCTAGAGAGTTTTGACTTTCACCACTAGAAGGCAGAGCTCACAGGGGTTGGGTCATGATCTTTTAGGAGGTAGGATCTCCTTTGGTAACCTTAGCAAGCTACTTACAAGTTAAAATCCACTTCAACATTGAAATGGGTCAGGATCTTCTCCTCCAATGTCACGACCACTCTGGCTGACCAACAGAAACTCTGCCCAGGACAAGAGGTCAGAGAGCTGGGATCTTAATCTCCACTCAAGATGCTAAGGCAAGTCCATCCCTGTCACTCATTTGCCTTGATTTGTGAAGTGGGAGAAACACTAGGATAAAAACTTCAGAATTCAAACAACTAAAATTTCTGCTAACAACTAAAACACAAAAATGAGTATGTGAGGTATCTGCCTAGGAGAGGTGGTAGTTGAAATAAATAAGAAAAAACCATATGTTCATACACACAGACACACACATGGTTAAAGGAAAGCTTTAGCAGGGAGTCCACGAGTCCAAAGGAGTAGAGTGCTGCACATTCTCCAGATTTCTTCCAAATGGGTAGAGGCGTGGTAACGGCCTTCCAAATGGAAGAGAAGAATAGGGTCTCTGGAGTTTAGGCCTAGGTCTTGCCTAAAAGACCAGACTAATCAGGTGGAAATGAGAGCAACCCCAGGGTGGGGGGGGGGGAGAGGGGTCCTAGAAGTCCCAAAAGGTAGGATTAATATCCAAAGTGGATTGAGAAGAGTCACAGTCAGGGCTGGGAAGATGCATATATCAAATCCTAGAGATGGTAAGAGAAGAAATGTGGAAGAAGGAATGGCAATGTAGCAAGCAAGAGAGCCCAAAGATCTGAAGAACAGGGGCAGGGTAGGAGGCTTGGAAGAAAGTTCGAAAACATGGAGGTTCTTTTACGGGGTGTCCAGCATGAGCCATCAGGGGTAAGCAAGGTGGCCATGCCAGGCCAGATTCTGTGCTGTGTCCAGTCCACACACTATTTATATTTCTATCCCCAACACTAAGCATGAGGCACCAGGGACACAGTAAGTCACTGGAAATGTTTGTTGAGTGCTACACTGTAGGGCTGGGAAGAGAAATGGGCCTCTGCTGGGAGCAAGAAAGAGTCCTAAGCACAGGACCCGGCACATAGGACAGGTTTGGAAAATGGGTGATTGGATCATTGATGACACCAAACTTGGATCTCCGAGTGTAGTACTAACAACGCTCAGCCAACCAAATGCACTGACTGCACCTTAGGAAGCCAGCAGGCAGGACGCAGGATCTAGAGAGAGAGGATGGTGACTCTTGGGGGAGAAGCAGGCAGGCTGCCGAGGCTCTGCAGGTACTGATGCACATTCAATTCATATTGGCATCTGGGTGAGCTTAAATCAATGGCTCCACACCTGTCTGTGGATCAGCACCACTTGTGGAACTTGTTAAAGCACAGAGCCTCTGATCTCCCTTCTGAATTGGAATTTCCAGGATCAGGACTCTGGACTCTATATTACAAACGAGCATCACAGGTGATACTGGTATACATAGCTAAATATGGGAACCAAGGCTTCAGATCATTAATTCTCACTAGCCTTCCTTAGAATTTGGCTCCTATTGGTTGGTTGTTACAAAGACAAATTTATAACAGTTAACATCAAGCCATTATAAAATGCAAGGTTTATCTATGTACTTCACATGTATGAACACATTTAATTTTCACAATGACCCTGTGAAGGAAGGTACTATTTTCCCCATTTTACAAATGAGGAGACTGAGCCTGAGAGAGGTAAACAATTTTCCCAAGGTCACACACACAGACAGGCAATCTGGCTCCAGAGCCCTTTCTCTTAGCTTCTATGAGAAGAGACCTAAGTACATCACTTTAAATCCATCAATAGCCAGGAGAGGAGAGGCCTGCAAAGGAATTACATGTGCTATTTATTCTTGTTTTTTTATTTTTTAACAATATAAAGTTATTATTATTACTTAGAAAAATAATGTTTGATGAATTAAGGAACAAATCAGTGAAGGAAAACCACAGCAAAATAAAACATTGCATCTTAGGGAACTAACAAATGATCTCGCAGTTAGGAGTTAGGGCATCTGGGATAAGTTTTGACCCCTTGCTGGTCGTTTGATCTCAGGTAAGTCATTCAAGTCTGCTCTGTACCAACATCTTCACTTTTAAAGCAAGGCCAATAGCTCTTCCTGATTATTGAGCAGTTGGAAGAATATAAACTATTAAGTATTTGCAAAGTAGTATTATTAACAATAATAAAATAATGAACTATATAACCAGAGAACAGGTGAACACCCTGGCTGGGATTACTAACCACATATGAGGAAGGGCTCAAGCTCTTATACTTAGTCTTCAAAAGAAGGTAAAGCTTCTTACTTTTCACTAGATGTAAAATTTATTCAAAATGGATCAAAGACCTAAATGTGAGAGCTAAACTATAAAACTTGTAGAAGAAAACATAGGGAAGAAGCTTCATGACACTGGATTTGGCAATGATTTCTCAGATATGACACCAAAGGCACAGGCAACGAAAGAAAAAATAAACTGGACTACATCAAAATTTAAAACTTTGCTGCATCAGAGGACACTATAAACAGAGTGAAAAAGCAATCCACTGAATGGGAGGAAATATTTGCAAATCATATATTCAGGGGTTAACATCCAGAATATATAAATAACTCCTACAACTCAACAACAATAAAACAAACAACCTGATTAAAAAATGGGCAAAGGACTTGCATAGACATTTCTTCAAAGAAGATATATTATACAAATGGCCAAAAAACACATGAAAAGATGCTCAATGTCACTCATCATTAGGGAAATGCAAATCAAAACTACAATGGGATACCACCTCACACCCATTAGGATGGCTACTTTAAAAAAAAAAAAAATAACAACTGTTGGCAAGAATGTGAGGAAACTGGAACCATGGTACACTGCTGATGGGAATGTAAAATGGTGCAGCTGCTATGCAAAACAGTATGGTGATTCCTCAAAAAATTAAAAATAGAATTATCATATGATCTAGCAATTCCACTTGTAGGTATATACCCAAAAGAACTAAAAGCAGGGTCTTGAAGAGATATTTGTTCACTCATGTTCACAGCAGCATTATTCAAAAGAGCCCAAAGGTAAAAGCAAACCAAGTGTCCATTAACAGATGAATGGATGAACAAAATGTGGTATATACATACAATAAAATATTATTCAGCCTTAAAAAGGAAGGAAATTCTGACACATGCCTCACCATGAATAAAACTTGAAAGCTTTATGCTAAATGAAATGAGCTAGTTACAAAAAGACAACTGCTGTATGACTCCACTTGTCAAATTCATAGAGACCCAAAGTAGAATAGTGGTTGCCAGGGCTCGGTGGAGGGCAAAGAAGGATGGGAGGGGGTTTATTGTACAGTTTAATGAGGATAAAGTTTCAGTTTGGGAAGATGAAAAAAGTTCTGGAGGTGGATGGTGATGGTTGCACAACAATGTGAATGTACTTAATGCCACTGAACAATATACTTAAAAATAGTTAAAGTGGTAAACTTTATGTTAGGCATGTTTTACTCTAATTTGAAAAAGAAAATATAAAAAAATAGGAGGTAAACAGAGGCATTAACTCAATATAGTAAATTCGAGTTTAAGAAAACACTTCCCAAATCTTGTTCTGTGGCTTACTATTCTTAGACAATGTGCCTCAAAATAAAGGTTCTGTGGTCATTTGTTTATATTTTTCAATACGTATTTATTGGTCACTGCCTGCATGCCAGGCTCTGTACTCATTGTTTAAATCTAGATATGGACAAACCTAACATGGTTCCTGCAGTTTGACAATTTAGCAGAATAATAGTCCCATTTATTGAATGCTAAATATATAGCAAGAAACTTATATTCTTTATTTCATTTTATATTCTTGAGATGGGTATTATTATCCTCTTATTAAAGAAGAGGAGGTCGGGCGAGGTGGCTCACGCCTGTAATCCTAGCACTCTGGGAGGCCGAGGCGGACGGATGGCTCAAGGTCGGGGGTTCGAAATCAGCCTGAGCAAGAGTGAGACCCTCGTCTCTATTATAAATAGAAATAAATTAATTGGCCAACTAAAAATATATATAGAAAAATTAGCCAGGCATAGTGGTGCATGCCTGTAGTCCCAGCTACTTGGGAAGCTGAGGCAGGAGGATCGCCTGAGCCCGGGAGTTTGAGGTTGCTGGGAGCTAGGCTGACACCACGGCACTCTAGCCCCGGCAACAGAGTGAGACTCTGTCTCTAAATAAATAAATAAAAGAAGAGGAGACTAAGGTTCAGAGAGTTGACCTAACTTTCTCCAAGTTCACTCAACTAGCAACCAAGGTCTATCTGGCTCCAGAGCTCTTAGCTACTGGTACACCCTGTCTGCATTCCCCTCCTAGGAGACGCAAATGCACTTTGCTACATAAAAGGCCGTGAAAAGTTCTATAGTAAAAATACCTATTTAACTTGGTATGATTTGCATATTCCAAACTTATTACAGAGCCCCTCCTTTTTGAGGGAAGGAAGCAGCACCCCTATAAATGAGTTGTAGAGTTTTTCTGCAGAATATAACCACAACACCAAAGAGAATTGAAAACATATGTCCACACAAAAATGTGTACACTAATGTTCATGGTAGCATTACTCATAGTAGCCAAAAAGAGAAAACAACCCAAATGTTCGACAACAATATGTCAATCAACAAAATGTGGTATATTCATACGGTAGGATATTATTGGGCAATAAAAAAGAATTATGTACTTACATGTGATACAACATGGGTGGACCTTGAAAACATTATGCTAAGTGAAAGGAGCCAGACACATTACAATCATGCACTGCATAATACCATATTGGTCAATGATGACAGCACACACAACATTGGTCCCATAAGATTATAATACCATATTTTTACTATACCCTTTCTATGTTTAGGTATGTTTAGATACAAAAATACTTACCATTGTGTTACAAGTGTCTACAGTATTTCAGTACAGTATACTATTCAGGTTTTTTGTAGCTTAGGAGCAATGGTGTATACCATATAACAGCTTAGGTGTGTAGGAGGCTAAGAGCCTGCACTCTTAGCTCTTAGCTCTCGGTTTGTATAAGTACACTCTATGCTGTTTACACAATGGTGAAATTGCTTAACGATGCATTTCTCAGGATGCATCCCGTCAGTAAGCAGCACATGACTACATATGATTCCACTTATATAAATATCTGGATTAGGGAAATCCATAGACACAGAAAGTAGATTCATTGTTGCCAGGAGCTGGGAGGAGGGAAGGAAAGGTGAGTGACTGCTAATGGTTGTGGGGTTTCTTATTTGAAAGTGTTCTGGAATTATTATAGATAGTGGTGATTGTTGCACAATTTTGTGACTATACTAAAAACCACTGAAATGTCCACGTTAAAGTGGCAAATTTTATGGTAGGTGAACTATATCTCAGTAAAAAAAAAAAAGAATACAATTATAACTTAGTGTGTTAGGATCAACAGTCCACTGGGTCCTGGCTCGCAGACTATTTGTTCTGCCATTTTACAGTGTACAATTAAGGGAGCATTGGAGCTCCTTGGGTTTGCTGTCCCGCCCTCAATAAACAGCCTCCTAAATCCTAAGCTGAAAAAGCAAACAGGTACAGAAGAGCCAGGCAAGTTTGGAAACTGAGGAACATCAAAGTGTAGGTGCAGGTGGTGTCACACCCACCACTGGACTTTTATCTGCTAGATCTGCTTAGCTTATTTAGACAACAGTTGAGAAGGCAAAATTCCTAAACCCCTTCTCTTCCCCAGAAGGTTTCAATTCCAACAGTTGATTATGCCATGTACTTGCCAGAGAGGTCTCATTTTGTTTGAATGACATTGGATTCACCTAGGTTTAAGGGAATTATAAAACAATAAGCCACTGAATTATAGAATTTTAGAACCAAAAAGGACTCTGGAGAGAGATCACCTGGCCTGATTCTCTTACTTTGGCTATAGGGAAACTGAGAAATGCAGTGGCTTGCCCAAAATCACATAGCCAAGCATGGCTGAGACTGCTGGCTGTCTTGCAATATCTATCTTCCCCTTTCCTGGAAATGCCGCTCCCTCTGCCTCTGACTGCCTTTCAGCTGTGTGATCGTCTAAAATAAAGGCTGTATTTCTCGGTGAGATGTAGTTGCATGACTGAGTTCTTGCAAGTGAGGAATTCCTGGGAAGTACACTTAGAGGTCAGGGGTTGGGGTGGGGCATATCCTTCTTTCCTGCTGGCTGGGTTGCAGATTAGATAGCTAATGTTCAAGCAGCCATGGACCATGAGGTGCAAGTTCCGTTTGGAGACTATGAGGGCAATGAAATAGAATGCTGGGTCTCTGATAATTACGGAGTTGTCATACCAGCTCTGGAACAGTCCTCTCCAGACCTTACATGAAAGAGAAATAAACTTCTATTTTTTTCAGCCACTGTTATTCAACTGTAAATTCTATCATTTACAGTTGAGTTCAATTCTAACCGCTATAGAATGTAAATAATGGAACCGGGCTGGGAACTCAGGTTTCCTGAATGCAAGCACAGGACTATTTATTATTATGCTTATTTTTTTTAATTAATTAATTTACTTTTAGAGATGGAGTCTCTCTATATTGCCCAGGCTGGAGTGCAGTGGCCATTCAGAGGTGTGATCATAGCTTACCGCAGCCTCGAACTCCTGGGCTCAAGTAGAAGCTTGGCATTGTCTCTGGCTTGCTTATTACTTTTAATAAAAAAAGCCAAACTGTGCTAAGTGTTTTGTATATAATAGTGCTGATAATTTTTGAGTGCTTACTATATGCTAGTCACTGTTTAAATACTGTGTATCATTAACTCATTTAACCCTCATGTCAACTCACTAAAGTTGATCAATTATTATCATCATTTCCATTTTATAGACAAAGGGCCTGAGGCACAGAGAGATTGAGTAACTTGCCCATGGCCACATATTTAGTAAGAAGTAGAGCTGAGATTTGAATCTAGGCATTTGGGTTCCAGAGCCTGCATTCTTAGCTCCTATATTACATTCTCTTTTATGATGTGAGATCCTCATCACGCTCTAAACTCATTTTACAGAGGAGGAAACTAAAGCAGACAATTGTCTAACCATTTGCACAAAAATCTCTCTGCTAGCCAGTGCACCAGCCAGCGTTAGAAGTGAGACTCCTAAGTCCTGGTCCAGTGCTCTCTCACCAGACCACCCTGCTGCCTCCAAGGCCACCTGAGCAGACACATTATCTCCACCCTCTGCCTCTCCCCTCCAATACATACATACATACATACACACACACACACACACCCAGCAGGCACCCAGACATTTTTGTGGCCAGGATGGCTACAGCCTCCTTTGAAAAGCAGCCAGCTTTGCCCTCCACCAAATAACTTTGTTTTATTTATAGTCTCCTGCTCAGAGCTTTTGAACTGGCTGCTCATTCCAGGGAAGATCTTGATAACAACTGTTCCTTGGAGAGGGTTCATAGGAAACAAGGTGAATAAACACCACAGAGCCCCTGCCTGTCTAGCAGAGCTTTGCTCCTGGGGATGTTTATAAGTCGGCACCGGTGTCTGGGCGCAAAAGACTTTGAATTCAAAATGGCAGTTTGGACATTTTTCACTTTTTTTGTTTTAATTCAAAAAAGTTTACCCTTTGCCTTCAATAACCTCAGGGCAGAGGCAAAAGAGAGAGATTATCTTTATCCAGAGTCTTTTCTACTACTTACCTTTTTGCTTTCTTTGCTCTCTGTCTATCTAGCTGGGGACCTGGATGTTCAGGACCTAGGACCAGTTACTGTAGTGACTATGGGGTGGGTGTTGGGAGGAGAGACACTCCATGAATTTGTAAGAGCTAAAATGGCAGAAGGGTCAAATGGCATTTCAGAACAGAAAATTGCAAAATAAAATAAAACAAAACAAAACAAAAATGAAAGAAAAGAAAAAAAGAAGAGAAAGTAAGGAAGAAAAGAAAGTCCTAATATCAAAAATGACCCATGACTATGTCACACATATCTGAAATATTATTCAGGCTTTACCAGTTGCTAGTTATGTGACCTTTGGGAATGTGCCTCAGTTTCCTTTTTTTTAAAAAAAGGGTGGATAAACTCACAGGAGTACTGTGAGGATTGGCACTAACCATGAATGAGAAACACTGTGTCAGATTCAGAGAGGGCCCTCACTCACCCACTCATTAAAGGGTAGCTAATGGTAGCTGTCATTATGGCTTCCTTTGTGATCCCTCCAGGCCTAGAGGGTATGAAATTGGGGTGTTCATGAAAGTGAGCCCCAAGGGGGGAGTAGGTAGCAGGATGGTGATCTTAGCTCTCAAATACTTTCCTTTGTGTTGAGTTAATCATCTCTATCAGGAACTGTTGTGGTAACATGAGGAGGTTTCTGTAGTGGAGTTCCCAAAATGGCTGACAAAGGGAGGCAGAGGTCCTCAAGGTGGGGCAGAGCTGAGCCACCATGTAAGTCCTATGAAGCCCCCTGGTGGCTTTCGTGTGGGCATGTGGGGTCTCCTTAAAGGTCCAAGGGGAGAAGAAAGGGCCTTCATCAAGGATCATATGGGGACGTGGGTGGTGTGATGAAGAGGGTCCATAAATAACTTACTGGAAGGAAGGGATTTTTCAAAGGGAAAACGTGTTTTCATCGAGGCCTGAGTGGGAGACAAATCATCTCCATATGAGAGCTACTGGATGGGAGGACTCCACAGGGGAGGAATAGGTGAAGGTTTCTTTGGGAGGGCTTGAGGGTCTTCACGATAGGGTTAGGGTTTCTTCAGTGGGCTAGTAGGTGGAGGTTTCTCCGGGAGAACAGTGGGTGGAGGTGTGTAAGGGCCTGCACCGGGAAGCCGAAGTCCTGGGAGAACTCGCTCAGGGACACGGGCGGGGAAAGCGCGGTTCCCAGACCCCGGCGGCCCCGCCTCCAGCCAATGGACTACATTTCCCAGCAGCGCCCGCGAGCGGCGGCGGCGGCAGCGCGCGCGGGCGGGCGGGGGCGACAGTGTGAGAGGCGGAGGGGGCGGCGCGCGCCGGGGACGCGCGCCGGGGACCATGGCGTTCGCCGGGCTCGAGCGAGTACTTTAACCCCTGGAGGCGGCGGCGGCGGCGAGGGAGCGAGCCTCGAACGGGCGGGCCCCAGCCTGAGGGAAGGGAGGAAGGGGCGGGGAGAGCGCCAGAGGGAGGCCGGTCGGCGGCGGGCGGGCGGGCAGCGCAGCGCCGAGCGGGGCCCGCGGGCCCATGAGGAGGCCCGGGGACCATGGGCTCCAGGATCAAGTGAGTGCGGCCGGGCCGGGCGGAGCCGGGCCGGGCGCGGGGCGGCGAGGCCGGGCAAGGGTTGCAGGCCGCGGGCCGCGCGGGGGACTTGTTGCCGGGACCTGAGGGGCGCCCCGCGTGCCAGCGTCACGCGGGGAGGGGGACGGTTGCCATGGCGATCCAGGGAGGCGCGGGGGCGGGGTGCCCGCGGGGTGAAGGGGCTCCGGTGGTCAGGTGTCCCCTTCTACCTGAGGGTGGGAACAGCTGAGATTACAAGGTGGCCCCCCCACCCCCAGGTTTACAGAGAGCCCCTGAAAATGGTCATGCAACTGCTGGGAGGGGGAGTGGGAAATCTCTGGAAGCAACTCCCCAAACGGGTGTGTTTGGGGCGCCCCTGAGAGTTGGCAGGTCCTGAGAGGTTGCAGCCTGGCTGCTTGAGGCCTGCGGCTCCCACAGAAGTCGCGTGAGATTCTTAGAGGGAGGGGCCACTCATCGATTTAAGGTCTGGATGGCCTGGGGAGGAAGGCCCTTCTCCTTTCTCCTATTTCTCCCTCTTATCTGTGAAAGTCTCCACACAGCAAGGGCCAAAGGCTATGAAGGAAGATGCCTCTGTGTTGTAACTGAGCACCTGATGTTGATAATGGTTGGAAAGGCTTTGTAACCCAATCTGGCAGATTCCCTCACTCATTCATTCACCTGGAGTCCCTGGTGGGGAGTTAGTTTGCCGGGCAAATTGTTGAGACATCTAACTTCAGAACCCATTGAAACATTGTTGCCTTCCTTTTAGACGGAGAAGTTGACTTTGCGAAGTGCAACTTTTGTGCAGTCCAATTTGGGTGTGTTGCTTTAAGCTCTATCTCCCCTGTCAGCCAGATCCTCTTCTGGCCTCTCCCTTCCTCAGCCCCAGAACAGGAGATGCTTTATCTCTAATTACTAACAAATGTTCACTTTTTCTCTATGACTAATAGAATTAAGGGCATTAAAAAACAAAGTCGACAACATTGGCTGTTTTGTAAAACAATTTTCATAGAACATTTTAAACTCCCTTACAGGAAAGTGTGTGGAATGTGTTTATTTCAGCATTTTGAGAATTGTGCTAGGGAGGTTTGAAAGGGGAAGGGCTTTAAGGGTGAAATCTAATAATAATTTAAACATTACATCTCATGTCCAGATTATGCCCATGCAGTGTGACCCTTGCCCAGCCTCGCAGTCCCCTCAGTGGTTAGGCTTCCCATTTACAAAACGTGTCTAATATGTGTTGCAGCAGACTTGAGACATCTGTTAAATGAAACTGGAAAAGTTTGCTTATGATGATGAAAATGGAAGAGTTGGATGAGCGCTCTGTTAAGTCTTTATTTTTGTGGAAATGAGAAAAAAAGTTAGAAGCATGCTCTAAACAAGAGCTTGAGAGGCTTGGGAGGTAAAAAGATGTAGTTTGTGAAGCATTAGGATTAAAGAGGCACTCCAAGTTTAGCTCCTGCTTCCAAATAAGACTTGTAAACTTGGATTTCAATAGCACTTAGAAACACTTTCCAAAAGCCACCTTAGAGTCGCAGAGTATGCATGAGGACACTTACCCTTCTTGTTACAGAAAAGTTCAGAAACTTGCCTGACATGAGGCAGTGTCAGAACTAGCAATAAAATCCAACAAGTAGAAGTTCTGATGATTAGCCATCCAGTCTCATTTGCTCTTGAAGGTAGCAGGTTGACAAATATATTTCTCAAGTGTTTTGTGGAACCCATCGCTGTAATTCTGAGCACTTGGGCAAGGGAATTTACTAAGGCATGAAATTGTATTAAGCGTGAAATTAGTATGAAGAATAGCCTTATTGATCTTGAAACTAGACTGCTCTGTGATAAAAACTTAGGCTTGGGAAATATGTTAGCTTGTGAAACTGAAAGAGAATATGAAGAGAGAAGTTAAGAAAAGTAGTTGTGATTTATAGTTACTGTTGATTATGCAACTTCTGCCTACTGCTAGGAAGGGTGATAGACAGTTTGAGAGGAAACCGTCTTCTTAGGTGCTGCCCTAGTTGTTGGAGAAAACAGAGCTTTGGTTACTACTGGCCATTCCATCCTGGCAGGGCAGAACGGACTTTAAGTCAAGGTGTTCACCTGGCTGAGGTGAAATCTAAGTGTGCAGGCTACATTGTGTAGGACAGTCTTGGGGGTGGGGGCTTCCTGTGTTTTTTCTTGCTTATCTCTGATGTGGCTGAGTCAGAAGGACAGTGTGGAATCAGATTTAGGTTCAAATTCAGCTCTTTTTCATGCTAACTGTGAAACTTTGCACAGACTACCTCTTTCAACCTTAGTTTCCCTGAGGGCAAAATGGTGAGGACTATGTCCAGGTTGGTCCTTAGGAGCAACAAACACAGCATAAACATGAGTGCCAGGCCCACATTTAAACTCTGTAATTAGGTTGTTTTTTTTTCACTTTCTCTATCAAAAGACTATGAACATCTGTATTTTATACTAGAAATATGGGAGAAAAGTATGTTTTAGGTAATGGAGAAAGTTTTAATGATCAAGGAATTAGATTGATAACATGCAGAGCAGGACTTAACATTGTCTCATTATTAAAAAATAAAAGTTGATTAAAAACAATATGTGTAATTACGAAACTGGTGTCTTTTGTATGATCAGTGTGTAAAGCATGTGCATTGCTAGGCACAGGTGTTGAGATTTAGTTCTTGATTAGACTTCCCTTTCAAGCTAAGCCTGGTTGAGCACAATATGTCAGGCACCATGGTAATGGTTGATGTGAACCATTTCATAAAAACCTCACAACTGTCCAGTGGTGTAGATATTTATTAGCCACTATTTTTCAAATGAGAGAATGGGAGTTGATAGGCCTAAGATGTTTGCCTTGATGCCACTTCCCCATTGCTGCACCCCAGGCTAGACCAGGTGCCTCCTGTCCATGTGTCTGTGGCCCCTTATGAATAGCACAATCATAATACTAAATCTAGTTCCTTATCTGTCTCCCATACTAAGTTGGACATAAACTTCTTGAGAGCAGAGACTCTCTCATTTGTCTTTGAGCTCCCTGTGTCAACCTTAGTGCTTGGCACATGGTTGTTTAAGAAATTTGTTAGAATCTGAATTAAGATTCTAGGACTGAGTTGACTATACATAGATCGAAAAGAACAATGTGCTACTTGAACCCTTGAGGAGAAAGAGTTTTTATATTTTATAAGTTTTTAAGCCAAATTGCACTGGTCTATGCAGATCTTTTCTTTTTACTAAAGAGTATTTAGTTCATGTTCATTTTAATAAAGGAACATTGTCTTGCCTCAAACCAAACATCTCATTGAAAGAGAAGGTCTCAGTATGCAGGTAGCACCCTGGAAACCTAAACCTTAAACCTAAGCAGACATTTATCTAGAGGGATAAAAGGAGCAGTGGTAACTGACAATCTTCGACAGGTACGTTTAAATCTTATTTAGTGTTTGAGTGATCCCAGTAGACTGGAATGTGGTTAATATGAAACAATTTAACTGATAATGCAGACACACAGCAGGAAACTGTGTGGCAGTTTAATATTGCTTGTGGTGACATCCTAGAGATTGCTTCCAGGCACCAAATGCAGGAAGTGGGTTGTAAGTAATCGAAGGAAGTATTCTAAGTGAGTTTGAAGAAACCTGACATTTATAGACTCGGAGAAAAACATACTCTAAGATTTGAAGGCAGAGGGACAGGACAGGGCAACTGATTTGGCTTTGTGATGGTGTTTATTCTGCGTTAGCCTGTATACCTGTCTTCTGTCCCTGTCAGACTGTGACCTCTTTGAGGTTGGTGGCTAAGAATTTTATCCATTTATTCATTAATCACCTAATATATAACTAAGAAGAATGTCAAGCACATATTAGACACTTAATAAATGTTAGCCATTATTACTATTATCATCATAATTAGTAGTAGTAGTGTGCCTGGCAGTGTGCTAAGTACTAGGGACACAAAGATGAAAAGATTTTTCTTTGCTTTAATGCTTTCTAAAGTAGTAGAAATAAATGTAAAACAAAAACGACCCCCACCTGCTTCTCTCCCCACCAAAAAGCCCAAGTATAATACAATAAGATAATTGCTATGATGGAGATGCAGCCAGTGATGAATAGATGAGTAGGTGAGGGAGAGACTGTCTTGGGGCAGGGGTGTCAAGAAAGGAGGGCTTCACCAAGGAGATGTTTTAGCTGAGAGATGAGTAAGGGTGTGGAAGGGGTAGAGATGGTAACAGAGGGAGTAGAGGCAGTGGTGATGGCGGCAGTGGTAGTATCAATAGAGGATGCAGCATGTATGAGAACATGCATATTAAGGAGATAAGAAATTGCTGTATTAGGTACTTAAAAGCCAGAATGGTAGACATTGGGAATTATAAAGGTGAACAATTTGGACCCATTCCTATTCTCATGGTACTTACAGTCTGGTGGACCTGCCAGATAAAAAGGCAGGTAAATTAGTGTAAAGCTATGTGGATGTGCTATAAAGGAAGCAAACCAGATGCTGAGAGAATAATGGGAGCTGCTGTTCTATTTTAGATGGAGTGGCGAGGGAAGGCCTCACTGTGGGGATGACATTTTAGCTGAGACTTAAAGAATGAGGAGGTATTAGTCATGTAGAGAGACTAAGCAAGACTTTTTATTCCAGGCAAAGGGTGGGGCATACACAAAGTCCTCAAGGCAAGAAGAACCCTAGACGTATTTCAGGAACTGACAAAAAGCTGGTGGTTTTGAGTAGTGACTGATGGCAGAGAGGCTTGAGAAGAGGTCAGAGACTGAGCCTGAGCAGGGCCTTGTAGGTCATGGTAATCTGAAAACTGCTTTATTAAGATATGATTCATGTACTATAAAATTTACTCTTTTAAAGCATACAATTAATTGGTTTTTTAGTGTATTCACAAAAGTATGATTGATCACCATTGTCTAATTCCAGAATGTTTTCATCACCCCAGAAAGAAATCCCATACCTATTAGTAAGTAGTAGTAATCATTCACCATTTTCCCAAACCCTTCAGCTCTAGGCAATCACTAATCTATTTTTAGTTGCTGTAGATTTGTCTATTCTGAGCATTTCATATAAATGCAATCATACAATATATAACCATTTGTGTCTGGCTTCTTAACGATTTCCAGATTTATCCATGTTGAGGGCATGCATGAGTGTTTCATTACTTTTTATTGCTGAATAATATTCCATTGTATAGCTATACCACATTTTACTCATCTGTGTATCAGTTGTTAGGTAGTTGAGTTGTTTCCACTTTTTTGCTATTATGAACAATGTTGCTATGAACATTTTGTATGGATGTAATGTTTTCATTTCTCTTGGATATATACCTAGGAGTGGAATTGCCGGGTCATATGGTAACTCTTTTTAACATTTTGAGGAACTGTTAAAATTGTTTTCAAAGCACCTGTACCACTTTACACAAAGTGGTTTTGATTGGGCCCAAATGAGTTATATAGAAAGCAAAAAATCAGTGTAGACAGAGATTGGTTTCTCAGAAGAGGTTGAGACTTGAACAGAAAGGGGAGATTTGGAGAAGGGAGGAGGAATTCCCAAAGGAAGAATAGTGGAAGTTATATTGCTTGAAAGTGAGGATTAAACCCATCTCATTGTTTCCAGGTATAGAGAAGCAGCCTTGGCTTCTTAAGATAACTCTCCAGTCTTTTTTTGGACTGTCCTTTAATGGTTCCCACTACCAAAATTGCATAACAAACTTGCTTCTTCTTGAGGCCTGTTGTGGAGCACAACTGACATATCTCTCTGCTTTGTGATGAGATTAGGAGTTGAAACATGATTTCCTCTCCAGGCCTTCTCTTTCTAATGCCGCATCTCCTCTTCTCCTCCCTGACATAATGCTCCCCTCCCAGTCTCCATAGGAGACTGTAGAAGGACTTGGGGCATTGGAATGAAAGTCTCCTTGGAGTCTGAACTTTCCCTTATTAGTGCCCAGCGTCAGCCACTTGGAGCTAGAGCCAAATGTGTTGGTGCTACTCCATCGTTCTGCTCTTAGCCATTGCAGTCAACTTGGAGGGGGTTGTCTGACAGACAGGAAGGTTGAAATAGGGAAGGTAAAGCCTGGAATATTGTTCTAGGAAAATGTTTGCATTCAACTATTAAATCGTGTAAGTTCCTGGCTGGAGTTCTGGTTGTGGTTGGAAAGGTTCAGCCTTTTTCCTGGCCCTTAGGGGGTACTAATCTCTGGGTTTGCAACATCCTTTTTGCTTAAAAGGGCTTTGTTAGGACATGGAAAGATAAACAAAGAAGAAAAATAAAAGAAAAAAAACAAAGTGAATCTCCTCTACTTTTATTGGAATCCATACTCAATTCTTTCCAAGATATTTAGAACTTGAAAAGGAGCTAAATAAAGTAACAAACGTTATGTTCAAAATGTATATATTCCTGTAGAAAAGATAGGTGACATTCTAAAAGTCACCTATCTGTAAGTTGGTTATGGCATTTAGAATGTGCTTTTCTTCTAGAGATACTGTTATGTACAAATCAGCAACTGTCAAGAGCAAGGACATTCCAGGCAGAGGGAACTGTGTGTGCAAAAGTCATAAGGAGATAAAAGGTATAGCTGAAATAGAGTAAACAAGGATAAAGATTATAGGAGAGGAAGCTGAAAAAGTAGGCTTGTATCATTGGGACATGATGCCATTGAAGGGTTGAGTTGGGGATGTAATATGATCAGATTTGGGTTTTTAAGTATATTACCCTGGCAGCAGTAGTTTAGAGCAGTGATATTCCTGGCTTGTGCAAAATGATCCATTGGAATATGTTAGAACTTATACCAACCTTCAAAATGTGTTTCTATATTTTCTGATGTATTAGTATAGTAAGGCATTATTTTAATTTATAAATAAATATACACATATTAGATGTATGTTCAACTTTTTACTGATAAGAAGAACACATGGGAAAAAATGGGAGGCCCCTGAATTATGGAACTATGTAATAGTTTATACTGCAGAAGATCAAGGCCTGTAAGTAAGGATTTTGCAGTGGAAAGAAAAGATATGGATTTGAGAAAGATTCTAGGTAGAATTGACAAGACTTGGTGACAAATGCATGCAAGAGGAAAGAGAAGAATCAAAGATGACTTACCCAGGTTAGCAAAGTTATATTATAAATGGGGTGTTTGTAAGGTGAGGACTGGTTATATAATGTGTTAGCTTTTCTGAGGAAAAGTGAAAAGTTATAATTGGGGGAAGGCATTTTAGTTTGCATTGAGAAAAGAAGGAATCTTTAAGGTCCCATAGTGAATGTGTGTGCTTTGTTTGATGAGTTGAGACTTAAAGTGGGCTGAACCAAGTTGCTGAAGGGAAATCTGTCCATGGTAGATTTAGAGAGAGGGAGGAAAAAAATACCTTTTGAACTCGCTTTAGCCACAGGAAAGGCTTCAGGGATGTTGCATTGACCTAGCCTAGGCTGTATGAATAAGTGGAAGGAAGGAAACCAATCTAGAGAAGATGCCGTTTGACTCCAAGGAAACAGTTCTTAAATTCTAGGGAGTGAAAGGGGCTAGGGAGATGTGGGTTTTCAAGTTTTATGTCCCCAAAACTGCCCCCTCTGAGTTCTACATTTCTGAGCCTCAGTTTTTTTTTTTTATTTATAAAAGGCAGCTAATAAATTCACCTATATAGTTGTTGTGAGGATTAAAAGAGATCTTGTGTCTAGCCCTTAACAGAGATATGACTGTTCAGTAAATGGCAGCTATCATTAATATTGCTTGGAGAGGACAAAACACACAGTTGTTTGAACAACCTAGAATTAAAAAAAAAAAGTCAACAAAGCAAGTGTGTTCCTTTTTATAGTGGTGTAGTTTAATTATTTTTTTAAAAACAAAGTATTTGCTTCCTTTTGGTGAGAATGTTAGTATGATATTTAGTATATTTCACTGAATTTATCTGAAGGATTGAGATCCTGATATATACAAAGCACTATTCCTCTTGCTAGTTGGGGAGAAAGAAAGCCTATCTATAGTCTGCTAAGAGAGAAAAGATGAACATGCAACTAATTAGAATTACAACATTTAAGTACATTTTGTGCCCCTTATCTCATAAATCATGTTGGAAATTATTTAGTTTTATAAAGGACTTATACAAATAATTATATTTATCTCTGTTTAGCTGGTCCCACTGCTCGGTCTTTTTAACATAATTTTTCATTTTTTAAACTTTTTTATTTTGGAAAATTTTAAACATCTATAAAAGTTAGAATAGTATAATGAGCCCCCAAATTCCCATCAACCAGTTTCAACACTTATTAATTTATGACTTACCTAGTTTCATTTATAGGTAACTGACCGTAACTCCCTCCCTCTTTCTCCAGTCCTGGGTTATTTTGAAGCAAATCCCAGATGTCATGTCATTCTTAAATACTTCCATATGTGTTTCTAAAAAAATAGATATTGTTTTTAAAAAACATAGCAACATCATAACATGTACAAAATTAACAAAAATTCCTTACTATTATCTAATATCCAGTTAGTGTCCAAAGTTTTTTAGTTATATCAATTTTTTTAAAACAGTGGATTTGTTTGAATCAACTAAAATCATTCATTTCAATTTCTTGATATGTATTTCATGTGTCTTTTTTCCTCTCTGTGTAGTTTGTTTTTTGAATAAGTGGGTTATTTGTCATACATCATTTCCATTGCATCCTATGGTTTATTTAATGTGTTCTCCCTTTATTTCCTATACACTGGTAGTCAGATTAAGTGACTTGATTGGATTCAAGTTCACTTTCTTGGCAAGAATACTTAAAAAGTGGTGATGGGTGCTTCCATCAGGAGATACATTATGTCTGGTTATCTCTTTTTGATCCATTAATTTGTTAGGGGTTGTAAAATGGTAATATTTTGTTTCTATCATTTCTTGTTCATAGTAGCTGGTACTGTAGAAAGAAAAACTTCCCCATATCGATCATTTGGTTACCCTGAGGTACAGTTCATATAGGAAAGGGAGGATTAATGCTTGGAATCCCTTTATTCGTTTTTCAAACAGTTTCCTAGCATTTCCCAAAGGTGACTGACTGATTTTGGAGGGGGGCTGGGAGTGTCACTTTAAATGCATATATTTAAACCTATTTGCTGTATTTTAATCCACTGTAATTATTATCCTCATTGATGTTTAATTTGTCCTGTCTTTGTCCAGTGGGAACTTCTTCTAGTGAACTCTAAAATCCTTTTCTTTTTTTTGAGATGGGGTCTTGCTCTGTTGCCCAGGCTGGTTAACAACTATTGGCCTCAAGCCATCCTCCAACCTCAGCCTCCAGAGTTGTTGGGATTACAGGCATGCACCACCACACCCAGCTACTCTGAAGTCCTTCTGATAGGATCCCAACAGTTTCTAATAGAATAGTTCTCTTGCCTTTTGATATGACAAGAGGTTCCAGGCTCATCGTCTGTGTTTCCTGCTCCAGACCTATATTCTGTTTCTCTGAGGAGTCTTGGTTCCTTTGGTGGGAAATAATATTAGAGATCACAGCCTGGGTTTTAGGACTTTTGGTGGTTGGGGAGGGAGGTTTGCTACTAAGTCCATCATCATTTCTAGGCTTCTCCAGGGGTCAGCATTAGGAAATTGCATGTGTATATGTGTGTGTATTTTTAAAGGAAAATTGCATTGTATGTTATTATTGCTATTTCCAGTTCCAGACTATAGTAATTTTATTTAACTTCATCATCCTTACCTCTGAATATCTCACATTGATACCAAAAGTCTTGGTTTCCAACAGCACTAGGATAATTACTCTTTTTCGTTATCCCACACCATACCCAGACAACTCAACAGCAGTACCAACATTACTACCAATAGGATCACTGAAAACAGTTATGTTTTTGGTTTTTAAAATTTGACAATTCTTTTTGTCCTTAGGAGATATATCTTATGAGGAATGTATAGTCAAATTACTGTTTTAAAACCAGGAGAAATAGTTTTTCTCTATGGTTGTGTCACCAACTCAATACATAGGTTTAAAATTTTTTTTTCTTTCACTCTTTTGGGATTGCCTTTTAAAAATAATTTTGTTTTATAATTACATAAAATGATTGCCTTTTAAATATAATTTAATTTTGTTTTATAATTACATAAAGTATTTATATTGTTTCAAAGCCAAATCTACAAATGTATTCATAAAAGTCTAGCTTCTGTCCCTTCGTATCACTTTGTTCTTTCCCTGTCCATAAGTAACTAGTTATTTGTTTTTAGATTTTCATTTGTTCTTCCATTAAAAAAAACCCAAATATAAAACATAGGTATATTCACATCCCCTATTGCCAGGCCCACAGATAAGTGGTAGCATTCTATGTGTACTTTTCTCCCCTTGACTTTTCTCATTTTGTAATATATACTGTAAAGAGATCATGCCTGGAAATATATAGTGATCATCCTCATTTCTCTGTAGGACAGCAACAGTATTTCACTGGATGGATAGACTGTGGTTTATATAACCAGTCTCATACTGATGGGCATTTAGATTGCTTGTAGTCTTTTGTTACTACAAATGGTGCAGTGATGAATAGTGTTGTATATGTGCTTTTTTGTATTTTTACTGCTACACCATTGAGATAGATTCCTAAAAGTGGGATTGCTGGGTCAAAGGGTAAATTTATATGTAAAGTTGCTAGATAATTGTCAAATTCCTCTCCATGGGGATTGTGCCAATTCATACTCCCACACGAGTGCTTGTTGCCTTTCAGCTTCCTAAATGTGCTTGTCAAACTTTAAAAATTATTTTAATCAAAGTTATAAATGCACATGGTAACAGATAAAGTCGTTCATAAGAGCTTGTGATGAGCAACAGTCCTCTACCCTGCTCTTCCACAGCCCCACTCTTCAGAGACAAATTCTATTAACTGATCCTATTTTTAGTTCTTCTTCATAACCCTCTGTTAATTAACTTTAGACAATTATCTGTTGGCTTCCTGAAATGAAAGATGAGTAGCATTATAGTACTTCTCTCTTTTCCTCATCCAATGTTTTATATATTTATATTACTTTAATTCTTACCATATTCTTTAACTTACACCTCTTTATTCCATTAACTTTCAACACTGTCTCTTGACTCCACACTTTGTAAGGGGAAGGGGTTTTCCCTAGCTCTTTCTTCTGCCATCTTTAAACTATGCTTTTAGATTTGTATGGTCATTTCAATTTTGATATATGATCAGAATCAAGACTTCAGTGATTTATCCTTAGGCGAATTCTAAAAATGGAATGTTATGAATATTTAAATATAAGCATTTAACTCCACTAGACCAGGTAGTGAGTTAGAACAACATTTTCTTGCCATTTGAAGGAGAATGAGTTATATGAACTTTTTTCTTATAATCTATCCAGAATTTGAAATTATTCTAAACTTCTTTTGTATCATATCTGAATTAAAAAAACAGTTTTACATTTATTTGTACAAAGTAGCAAATTTGGACACCATCCTTGTATAGAGAGCAGCCCAGGGGAATCATACACGTATTTCATCATTGTCTTGGCTGATAGAAACCTCAACTTTTCAGCCTTTGTGGGTGCCTGGCCATATCTGAATTTTTAAAAAATAGTATTCTTTCTCTTCCTCTCCCTCTCCCTTTTCCTGAGTTTCTAAATCTCTTTTTTCTCTTGTATTATTTACTTTTATCATATCCTTAATTTTTCCAGACTTGAATTCATACTTGTCATGTTGAGGCTTCTACCCGCCACCCGCTGCTGGTTCCCTCCCATCTTCCTGTTCCAGTCTGTATAAAATCAGCTGTATTGCTGCCATCCTGGAATGTCCCTTCATCACTTTCCAGGATTGATTTCATTATTTCCTAGTTAACATTTTGTTTTAATTTGTTTGCTGGAGTACATATTCAAGTTCTTATAGAAGACAACCACAACAGCAGACTTACACAAAGGGTGCATAAAAAGTAAACTTTGAGTTCTTGCATGTCTGAAAAATGTTTGCCTTCTCACACTTGATCAGTAGTTTGTATGGGCATAGACAAAATTTCTAGCCAAACTTTGAAGATATTTTTCTGCTGTCTTCTAGTTGGCTTCCTCTGATACCACTCTGGAAGTGGTGGAGGGTGCTCTGCCATGTTTTTGCCAGGCTGGGGTATATATCCAGGATCCCTGCTCTGCTTCCATTGACATTCAAGGTGAGGGATTCACTTTTACTACAGAGAGGAGGTGGGAGTTCTGGCTCCCCAGTAGGTCTTCACTGATGCCTCCCTGGCTGGATGGGGTAGTGCCTTATTCCTGCTCCCACCATGGCCTCAGTTGGCACCCTGGGCTGGAGGGGAGTGGTCTTGTCACCACTCGGAGGCCTCCTTGATACCATGCCAGTGGAGATGGGGAGGGTAGAAGTCCAGGCTCTCCAGAGTCTCCACTGAAGCCACATTGGCTGGGGGGGCCTTGTTACTGCCTGGTGGGGGATGAGGAATGTCCCAGCTCCCTACTCCCTTTCTGTAACAGCACCCTGGTCGGGGGAGGGGGATGGATGTGGTTCCTCAGCACAGCCTGGAACTCCAGGCTCCCTGCTTGCCATCTGTGGACTTGAGTGAGGGTGGGACCACAGGTTTTTCTGTGCTGTTTGCTGGTTATTTTCTAAAAGTTTTTTGTCTTCTTTGCTGTCCTTTTTCTGGTTCTTTGGCTAGAGAGAGCTGGCTTTTAGTGGAGCATTTTGGGTCTGCATCAGTTGGTGTTTCTGGGTTGCTGGCTTCTCTAGCTCCAACACTGATATATGTGGCAAAGAGAAAACCCAGGGAACTCACTGCTGTGTATTCCTTGGGTCCTAAGGTCCCTAGCTAGTCTGCTGCTCTCTTCACTTTACAGCATCATCTTTTGTTTGTTTTAGATATAATGTCCAGAGATTTTAGTTGTTTCTAATGTGGATTTTCATTGTGCCATTATATTTTATATATAATGTATATATAAGATATATACATAATATATATTGATATATTATATATATAGAATATATATCCCTGCCTAAGCAAGGCCTAAAAAAGTTTGGTTACCAACTCAAAACTGTTCCTCTCCATGGAAATCTTTAGTAAAAAGTAAAAGATTTATTTGTTCTGAAGAGACACCGGAGCATGTATGTATTCTTTAAACTTACATTTTTACTGTGATATTAACTTATATGTAGTAAAGTTTATAGATTCTATTAGATATCACAGATTCTAAAGATAGCACTTGCTGAATTTTTAATAGTTACATAGTATATCCATGTAATCACCATTCAGATCAAGATATAGGATATTTCCAGCATATTGTAAAACTCTTCATGACCCCTTCTAGTCAATACCTGTTGAAAAATAATCACTATTCTGATTTGTATCACTAGCAATTTTACCCTTTCTTGAACTTCATATAAATGGAATATTGCAATATGTACACATGTGTCTGACTTCTTTTGCTTTACATTATATCTGTAGAATTCATCTGTGTTGTTGCATGTAACTGTAATTCATTCTTTTTCATTGCTGTGTAGCAGTTTATTTATTCTTTGTATTATCAATAGGCATTTAGATAGGTTACCATTTTTGGCTATTATGAATACAGATGCCATGAACATTCTTATGCATGTCTCACAGTAAACAAAAGCATTCCTTTCTATTAGGTTTATCCTCCAAATTGGAATCTCCTGTTCAAAATTTATAAATATGTTTAGCTTTAGTAGATGCTGACAGTTTTCCAAAATGATGTGCCAGTTTATACCTCATCAGTTATATATGACAGTTCCACTTGCTTCATATCCAACACTTTGTATTGTTCTTTTATTTTTAGCCATATTAGCCATTAATGGAATGTATTAGTAGCTCATTGTGGTTTTAATCGGCATTTCTTTGATGGCTATTTATGTTGAGCACCTTTGCATATGCTTGTTGGCCATTTGGACATCCTCTTTTGTGATGTGCCGGTTAAAGTCTCTCCCATTTTCAACTGGGTTGTTTGTCCTTTTCTTACTGATCGGTAGACATCCTTTATGTTATTGGATATAAGTACTTTGTCAGACATATGTATTACAAAAATCTTTCCCCAGTCTGTGGCTTGCATTTTTACTTAATTGTGCTTTTTGATTAACAGAAGTTCTTAAGTAAGTCTAATTTATCAATCCTTTCCTTTCTTATCTGTTCTATTTAAGAAATCTTTGCCTAACCAAAGGTCATGGATATACTTTTCTTTGTTTTCTTCTAGAAACTTTATTTTACATTTTAAGTTTAGTTCTGTGATGTGATCCATTTCATATGAATTTTCATGTATGATGTAAGTTATGGATCAAGGATAATTCCCCTTTTTTTCCATGTGGTTGCCCAGTCGAGCCAGTACCATTTTTTGAAAAGACCATCCTTTCTTCTTTGTCTGTTTCTGGACTCTGTTCTTTCTATTGCATCAATACCACATCTTCATTGCTATACCTGTAAAGTTAGTCTTGTGATTTGATAGTGGAAATATTCCCATTTTGTTGTTTTTCAGATTGTTTGTACTATTCTAGCTTCTTTGCATCTAAATTTTAGAATCAGATCATGAATTCCCACAGTTTTGATTGGAATTGCATTGCATCTCTAGATTAATTTGTAGAGAGTTGGTATTAACAATATTGAGTCTTCTAGTTTGTGAAGATGGCATACGTCTCCTTATGGATGTTCTTTAATTTCTCTCAGCAGTGTTTTATAGTTTTTAGTGTAGTATCCTGAACATCTTTTGTGAGATTTATCGATAGGTATTTGATGGTTTTTTGATGCTATTGTAAATGGCATTGCTTTTTACATTTTATTTTCTAATTGTTACCGGTATGTACAAATATAATAGATTTTTCTTGTATATTGGTCATATATCCTGCAACCTTGTCAAATTTACTCATTAATTCTAATAATGTTCGTAGATTCTTTTGTATTTTCTATGTATACAATCATGTTTTCATGAATGACAATTTTACTTCCTCCTTTTTGATCTTTATACCTTTTATTTCTTGCCTCATTTCACTGGGTAAGACCTCTGATGATGATGAGTAGGTTTAGTGAGCACAGACATAATGGTCCTAATACCTGAATTCAGGGGGAAGTGCTCAGTATCTCACCATGAAGTATGTTGATAGCTGTAAGTTTTTCTTAGATGCCCTTGATCAGGTTGAGAAGATCCTGTCCATTCCTAGGTTGCTGAGAGTTTTTGTCATGAATGGATGTTGAATTTTATCAGATGCTTTTTCTGTAGATCTTCAGATGGTTATATGATTTTTCTTTTTTCACATGTTAGTGTAGTGAATTACATGTATTTTTAAATGTTAAACCAACCTTGCATTCCTGGCATAAACTCACTTGGTCATGTTATGTTATCCTTTTTTGGATACTGTTGTTTTCGGTTTACTAACATTTCATTTATTTTATGTTTGCATCTATATTCCTAAGAGATTTTGGCTATAATTTTTATTTTTTTCAATGTCAGATTTTGGTATCAAGGTTATGCTGGCCTTTTTTTTTTTTTTAAAGCTCTTACTTGTTTTGTTCTCCTTTTCTTTCCCTTGTAGCTTTCTGTTTCTGTTTTGTAGAGGTTGTATTGTTTGCTGTTCTATTTAAGAATACCAGTTTCATATTTCTTAATCTTTCTTAATCAAAGATGTATTTTTCTTTCAAGAGATGATGTTCTTTTTCCCCCATTTGCAATATTTTTTTAAACACATGTTATTTTTCATATGCCCTTGAGCAAGGAAAGCTCTATCTAGATTTGCTGTTTGCCACAGGTGGAAGAATGGGTTACTGTGGCACTGTTTTTTCTGCTTGTGGGTGATGGTTAGATCCTCTTCTCAGATCTGTAGCTTAAGAACTGGTTTATGTTCATTGTTCCCAGTTGAATTCTTAGTGACTGGTAGGTATTTGTACTACTGGGGTAGAATTTTATTTCCTCAGTGCCTGATATATTTTGAACTAATGACATACAAAAGAAACTGAAATTCCTAGAGTATATTCCATTAGAGTTTTTCTTGTCTCTGTTCTCACTGCACTTTTTCTGTATAATCACTAATACAAATGTAACTAATTTTAAAAGTAACTCAAGAGATTAGATAGCTTCCCCCACTTATTAAAGTGTGTGTATGATCCATGAGTATAACCAGGATCGAAGGGTAAAATGACTGAAGGTGGAAGGCAAATTAACCTGCTATAATAAAAGAAAGGTAATGAGGGCTGCTATTTGGATATTTTCTTTTGCTTTCTATGACGTTGCCTTTAGTTTAAGAGTCCAGGTGTCAGTGAGAATTGTCAAGAAGTAGTATCAGAAGATTAGAAGATCTTCACTACCAGATGATGGTGACTCTAAAGTTTGTAGCCTGGGTGAGTGGGAGAAAAACATGACAGAACTAGGATCAAAAATAGGGAAATTGAGATTTTCTGAGAAATAAATGATTGGTTTGATTTGGGTTATATTAAATGTGAGGTTACTACCCACAGGGAACTTTCAAAGGACAGTTGACATTTGGACCTGAAGCTCATGAGAGAGGTGGGACCTGAAGATGTAGTTTGGGAATCAATTGCAAAGTTGGGAATAGTGGGAGCCAAAGAAGCTTCATGACTCTTTAGAAGGAGGTAGAGGGCATCTCACATCCAAAATGCAAACATCTAGTCTTGTTGCTTTATGCACTCATCTCTGCTCTACTGCTGTCCCATTGGTCCAGGGCACCATCCTCTCCTATGTTAGTGGCTGTAATTCCTCCTGGCTGGGTTCTTTCTACAACTTTGCCTCCAACTTTAGTCTAATTTCGGTACAATTATCCAGGTTGAGCCTCCCAAAAGGACGAATCTGATCATGTCAGTTGACTGCTTAAAATCCTTCAGTTGCTCTCCATACTTCCAGATTAGAATGCACACACCTAACATGGCTTACAGGGCCGTTTGAGACCTTGGCTGTGCCTGTTAATATTAAGGTAATGACTAACTTTTATTGAACTCTTTTGAATGTTAGTATTCATTCTAAGTACTTTACATTTGTTATCTCATGGAATCTTCACACTTAATCTTTCAGTTTACCCTCATTAACAACCCTGTGCAGAGGATACTATTATGACCCCCATTTTACAGATGAGAAAGACACAGGTTTCCAGTTGCCCAAGGTTACAGAGTTAACAAGTAGGGAGCTAATCTTTACATGCATCATGAGGTAAATATTGTTGTTACTGCCTTTTATAAATGAAGTGACTAAAGTCAGA
Source organism: Cheirogaleus medius (assembly GCA_008086735.1). Lineage (NCBI taxonomy): Eukaryota > Metazoa > Chordata > Mammalia > Primates > Cheirogaleidae > Cheirogaleus > Cheirogaleus medius. Next base: position 4,167,133 of record VBSM01003204.1, read on the forward strand.
AACGTTAGGCCATTTGCCCCAGGGGGACAGAGGTTATGTGTGGTGGAGCTGGGATTGGAGCTCAGATCTGGGTGGCTGAGTGTGTTCTCCTCCATGAGACTAGTGTGACCCCAGCCTCGTCCACAGTGCCCCTCACCTCTAAGCACACGTGCACATACCCTTGGTTAACTTCTGTTCATTCTTTAGGTTTTAGCTCAGTCAGAGCTCTGGCTGAGAGACCTTCTCTGAGCATCCCCTTTATCCTGCTGCACTTGAAGGTACTTTGCCCATCAGCCGTGGCAGTTACTGTTCCTTGATTGTCTTTCTCATAGTCTATGTGCTTCATGAAGTCAGGTACTGTGAGAGTCTTTCTCACTATTAAACCTTGAGTGGCTTGCATAGTATTTGGAACATAGTAGACACTCGTAGGTATGTGTGTATATATATATATATGTATATATATGTATATATATATATTGAATAATTAAATGAATGTTTAGCTCAGTGAAGAAGTTTGGTGTTTACTGGGTTTCATTCTTTAAAAAGAGTATAATCAGTAGTCTATTCATATATTTAACTCCCGCTATTTATGTTTGCGATGGTTCCAAGTAACTGATAACCCCCAAATCATGTGGCTTTAGCAATCCCCTTTGGGATTATAAATATTTATGTTTCTGTTATTTTTCTTAGGCTAATGTTGTTATGCTTTATCTGTGGAGTAAATACTGATAATCAGAAGAGAATGACAATCCAGAATGTGCTGGTTTAACTGGAGAGCAGCCTAGGGCGTCTCACTTGCTGTGACTAGAATACAAAGTCAGATATTCTTACACTGATCATTGAAAGTTGTTTCTATTCTACCTATAAAGCTAGTTATTCTCTTTGGTGCCACAGGATAGGTAGTTATAGCCTGGAATTGAGGAGGAAGAAATTTATAGTGTCCTGATGGCCCACTTTTTAATATTTTCTCAGGCAAATTGGTCTGACCTTTCCCATCTTGGTCTGACTTCCTCATAGGAAAAGTTTCACATTGCACAGGAAAGAACAATTTAGCAGGAATATAAGTTGCAAATTATTAGTTCAGTAGTGCTCAAACATGTTCAGGTGATGAAGTACCTAAAAGTCATGGTATTCTGTGGAATACTATGAAATATTTATATATTAAACTTTAAACTACATTTTTTCCCCCTAAATCAGGTACAATTTTATATTACATTCCAGAATAGACAGGGGATAGCAGGTGAGGAAGGTTTAAGAAAAATATATGGTGGGAAAACTTAAAATTATATTACCTTATTTTTTCATGCAAATTGGGAAAAGGCCATTTTTGACACCTTAGTCTAGTTCCCAACCCTCCCAGCATTTCAAGTAGCATAGTTGGAGAACCATTAAATTAATTGAGTATGGGGGAGAGAGGAGAAGCTTAAGTGAGAGTTGATAATACCAAGATTTCCAGTTTGACAGCGTTAATACCATTCGTAGAAACTATCTGGTGAGTTGGGTGGGAGAACTGGCATTGAGGTCAAGAAGGGTGAATTTGGTTGAGTGTAAACTAATGATAGGCTGAAGAGAGATATGCAGCAGGCAGTTAAAGGAGAGGCTTAGTACCAGTCTCCTAGTAAGGACCTCAATAAATGTCAGCCATCACTATTACTGGGAAGAGATTTGAAAATTATTGGCATGGATGAGAAAGATGAAGTTATGGGAATTGTTTTCAGACTGAATATAGCAACGTGAGGTTCGAGGTTTGAGCCTAGGGGAAAAGAAGATATAGGTAAGCAATGTAGAATGCTGCTTGGAGGCTAGCGAAAGTGGAAATCCAAAAAAGGTGATTTGGTTTAATGGTGGTTATGGATGTCTTTTGAGGAGGTAGTCTCAATATGGTATTGTATTTATTCATTCACCTAAGGCTGAAATTTAGGAGTCATCTTTGGTACCTCCCATATCATTTTATCCCTCTGAATTATTGATAAAGTGCAGTCAAATTTACCTTCTTAAGTAGGACAGAAAGAACAAACTATAAAAGAATAAAGTAGACTGTATCAAAATTAAAATCTTTTGCTCTTCGAAAGACATCATTAAGAAAATGAAAAGAGGCCGGGCGTGGTGGCTCACGCCTGTAATCCTAGCACTCTGGGAGGCCGAGGCGGGCGGATTGTTTGCGCTCAGGAGTTCGAGACCAGCCTGAGCAAGAGCAAAACTCCGTCTCTACTAAAAAATAGAAAGAAATTAGCTAGACAACTAAAAATATATATAGAAAAAATAGCCGGGCATGGTGACGCATGCCTGTAGTCCCAGCTACTCGGGAGGCTGAGGCAGGAGGATCGCTTGAGCCCAGGAGTTTGAGGTTGCTGTGCGTTAGGCTGATGCCACGGCACTCTAGCCCAGGCAAGAAAGTGAGACTCTGTCTCAAAAAAAAAAAAAAAAAAAAAAAACCACAACTTTCTAAAAGCAGCTGTTGGTTGTGCCCCATTCTCCTCTTCTCTTTTGGAATATTGATTAGTCTTGTGTTATACTTTCTATTCTTTTTTGTACCTTTTCTTTTTTATGTTTTCTATTTCTTTATGAACTCTTTTGTATAATTTCTTTAAGTTCACTAATTTTCTCCCTGGTTGTATCTTTTCTGTTCTTAAGCCATCCATTGAATAATTCATTCTTATTTTGAGAAATATTTTGTTCTTTTTCAATTTTGCTTGGTCATGTCATGGTTTCTTATACTTTATTAGTTTTCAATTTTTAAAAAATTTCTTTAAGCATATTAAATAATTATTCTATATCCTCTGATAACATAATATCTGAAGTCTTTGAAGTTCTGGTTTTGCCATCTTTTATTTCTGAGGTTCTTATTTATGGACCTTGTTTCCTCAAAGGTTTTCTAATTTTTGCCTGTGAGCTCACGTTTCTTGGAACTTTCTGTGAGAAAATTTTTGAGGCCGAGGCTTAAGTGAATTTTTCCAGATAAGATTTACATATTCTTTTGTTAGTGTCCTGCGGCCACTTTTAGTTTAGGACAACTTCAACTTAAATTCCTGGGTTGAGGAATTTAGACCATTCAGTAGAAATCCCTTATGAGGCCTGCTTGTGGTTGTTGAACTTGCAGGAAGATTTCCCTTTCTTTCTTAGTGCCAAGTTTTGAGACTAGTGGTTTTTATTACAGTTCCTGAGATGTGTATGTGAATCGGTTTCTTTCATGGTCAGCTTGGTGGTCCCAGTTTAAATGGTAGGGGAGAGATGTTTATAACACTTTCCTCTTTAGGCTGAACCCTAGTTTTGTTTTATATTCCTTGAGCTCCATTAGTTTGAGAGAATGAAGCTTGCATTGGAGTATGTAAATGCCTTCAAGGAGGAAGCTAGTTTTGTGTTTTGGTTACTCAATTAGGTTCTTATTTTCACTTAGTTCTTTGTCTGAATCTTCCTTATTTTCTTACAAACTCATCAATGTATTTATTTGAGAAGATAGAAAAAAGACATTGTTTAGAGTTGTTTTCAATGGAGGATCAGAAGGGTACTTGGCCTGGCATATTGCCACAAATGAAATTTGCAGCAATTTTCCAAGTTTTAATCAGGCTGATTTAGTTGCTGTTCTTCTGATTCTATGAGAACATTCATACTTCTGTACTTTGCTCAGGCTGTTTCCCCTGCTTAAAATGCCCTCTCTCTTTTCCACCTAGCCAAATCCTGTTCATCCTGCAATGTTCACTTCAAATTCCACCTCCTCCATGATGCTTCTTTTGAGTGCCCTGGCTCACTTGTCCTCAAGTTGGAATGTTTGTACCAGTAAAAACTTAAAAACAACAGGTATATGAAAAAATGATCAACATCATCACTCATCAGAGAAATGCAAATCAAAACTACCATGAGATATCACCTTACCCCAGTTAAAATGGCTTTTATCAAAAAGGCAATAACAAATGCTGGCGAGGATGTAGAGAAAGGGGAACCCTTGTACATTGTTGGTGGGAATGTGAATTAGTGCAACCACTATGGAAAACAGTGTGGAGGTTCCTCAAAAAACTAAAAATAGAACTATCATGTGACTCAGCAATTCTGCTGCTGGGTATGTATCCAAAGGAATGGAATTTTATACATTGAAAAGATATCTGTACTCCCATGTTTATTTCAGCACTGTTCATAATAGCCAAGATATGCAATCAACCTAAGTTTCCATCAGTGGATGAGTGGCTAAAGAAATTGTGGTACATATACACAATGGAATATTATATAGCCACAAAAAGAATGAAATCCTGCCATTTGCAGCAACATGGATGGAACTGGAGAATATTATGTTAAGTGATATAAGCCAAGCACAGAAAGACAAATCTCACATGTTCTCACTCATATGTGGGAGCTAGATATTAAAACAGTTGATCTCATGGAGATAGAAAGTAGAATGATGGTTACCAGAGGCTAGAAATGGTAGTGGGGGAGGGAGGATAAGGAGGGATGGTTAATGGGTGCAAAAATGGAACAAACAATATTTGATAGCACAATAAGGTGACTGTAATTAATAATAAGTTAGGGTATACTTAAAAAAACAAAACAAATAAGAATGGAATTGGAATGTTCCTAACACAAAGAAATGTTAAATGCCTGAGGTGATGGATACCCCAATTACCCTGATTTGATTAATTCGTATTGTATGCCTGGATCAAAACATCACATGTACTCTATATAGATATATAAATATTATGTACCCATAATAATTAAAAAAATTTTTTTAAAAACCCAAAAAGACAGGAGAAACATGATGTCAGATTAAGGACAGTTTTTACAATTAAATACCTTTATATGGAAAACACTGTACTCTCCCTTTCTCATTTTGCTACTGATTGGAAAGAGCCTCATTGCAGACTGTCCATAGGTAATCAGGACCATGGCCTTAGCCCAGAATGATGCTTTCAATTTGCAAACTCACAGCAGTTTGTTTTACCAGTTGGTGGCACCTAGTCATTTATTTCCTCATGACAGCCCACGGTTGACTGTTTACCTTTACATTTTATCTCTTTGACTAGGTTGTAAGCTCCTTAAGAGCTCTTATCATTATGTATTTAGATTACTCATAAATATGTGTTGAATGAGTTAAATTTAGATGCCTCAGATGATAGTTGAAACCTAGATATATTTATAGAGCACACATTTGAGTATATCACAACTCTGAATGTTGTTTATTTCTTGAAGAAAAAGAAGTTTTCATGTGAGTCATGAGTAGCTTACTCATCTCTCTTCTCCTCCTCAGGGAATTTCATTCAGTTAACAAACTTACTGAGTGCTTGTTAAAAGCCAGGCCTTTTGTTGGGGGCCTGGGAATACAGAGATGACGTGAAACAAGGTCCCTAGTCTAGTGGCTAATGTGTACATATAAGTAGAAAGCCTAGGGTACCATGTGGGAAGCCTTATAATAGAGCTTTGAAACAAGTTTTGTATCAATGTGGAGAGAGCAACTGAATTTTGAAAGGGAATCAGAGAAGCCTCCAGAGAGGAGGTGTTTGTTCATTCATTTATCCATTCATTCAGCAAATATATCTCTTAAGTGCCTACTATTTGCCAAGCACTGTTCTAGATGTATCTTCAATGAATAGGACATTGTTAGAAGATATAACACATTTTAGGCAGGGAAATCGTAATCAGGAATATGTCCTTTGAAGAACAGACCTGGGCTTGAGTTCATACATTGCTACTTACTAGATATTTGTCTTTGGACAAGCTATTTAATTTGTATAAGACTCCTACTTTTGTAAAATGCTGCAGATATTCCCTACCTTACAGTGTTGTTATGTGGACAAATTGAGGTACAGTATATAAAGTTGCTTAGCACGGTGCACAGCCCTTCATTTTAGTACAATAAATGGTGAATGTATATACAAAGCATGTGAGTGAGTGAGGCCTGATGGGAAGCTCAACATGCATGACTAATGTGTGTGGGGGTGTCGGTAGTGGGTGGTGGGCAGATGAGGCTGAAGGGTCTTGCTGAATTGCAAACGGTCTTGCATGTTGTACTAATGACTCTACTCGTGAATGCATTTGGAAGCCTTGGAAGTTTATATTATGTTTTGTCTTTATTTTTAAAACTATGCAGTGGCATGCTGTGCTGTAGCATAGTAGTTGGAGTGTGGACTCTGGAACCAAACTGCCTGGATTCTGGTTGCAGCTGCCTAACTTCCTAAATGTCTGACTCCAGGCAGCTACTTTAACCCATCTGTTCCTTAGTTTCTTCATTGGTAAAGTGGATAATAAACATACCTATCCTACGTTCGTTTTGTTTGCATGTTTGCTCTTTGAACCAATTTTGTTTTAAAGATATGGAAACTTTTGTCAGAGGAAATCTTATTTGAAAGTGGGTCTATCTGGTGGGCCACTTTCATTTCCCTTCCCTCTCCCTGAAGCCTCTGAGACCTATTTGCCCAACACTAAAAACCACTGCCCTAGAGCATGTGACTGAATGTCTTTAACCACTTAATTTTTTTTAAGTGATTGAGTCTTGCTATGTTGCCCAGGCTGTTCTTCTTGAACACCTGGCCTCAAGTGATCCTCTCATTTCAGCCTCCGAAGTAGCTGGTATTACAGGCATGCACCACCATGCCTGGCTTCACTCAGGTTACTTGTTGAATTGATGTTCAGGACAAAGGAATTTTACCAGTTGGGAACTTGGACAATTTGTATTGACATATGTTAATGTTTTCATGCAGGAATCATGAAGTTTCATAATAATACCTAAAATATGACTTATGATTTTAAAAGTAGGGAAAAAGATTTAGAATGATAGAGTTACAAGATGTCAGAACTAGGGAGATCTTTCTTAGTGATCTATTTAGAGATGAATAAATTGGGTCCTAGAGAGAGAAGTCTTTAAAGCCACACTCCAGATGGTCACCATGTGCTCCCGTTGTCTCTCCTCGGTCCACTGTTATCTCTCCTTTCTTGCTCAAAGGTGCACAGCCAGTTTAGTGCCCAAACCAGGGCAAGCAGATAGTTTTCCATTCCAGGACTCATGCTTTTTCAAGTATACCTCTTGCTGTTTTGCAGTATGTATTCTTGGCTTTAATGTTGACTCTTCTCTAAAGGGTTATTTGGTGAATCTGTGGATTGTTTTTATTCCTCCAGTTGGGCTTAAAGCTCTCTGAGAGCACCTGAGGGCCTGGGCTTGGACTGAGTAGGCATTTCAGGATGCTTTTCCTTATAGTGATAGTTTTTAATAGCTGTGGTTAAGTACCATCTATCGATAAATCTAGAGCTGGTTAAACTACATGAAAAGTAAAGATATTTTGAATTAAAAATGGGCATTTTATTATTTCCCTCAGTACGTAGGCCTACCATAGCGGAAAATCTTATGGAAAATTAAGGTTGTGTTTTCCTGTTGGTGATCTTTCTATTAGGGAGGCAGCAGATACTTGAATGGGCATTCATGGCAGGTCACATACAGCCTGGATCTGAACACTTGAGGAACTGAGGGGTTTCAGCCAGTCCTTCAAGCACCTCTGTAGCCTCTAGGCTTTTCTAGTCTCTCAGGGATGGACCACACAGACTCTTTTGTTGGCCCTTCCCTGTCTCCCTCCCTTCTTTCAATGGGCTCTTCCTGTTTGCACGGGCCAAACATTGGTCCCTTTTTGCTTTAAACATTGTTATTTAACTAAGTGGAACCCAAATCTGGATGGTTATGCAGCAGAATCACCTGGGGAACTTAACAGTTTTTTTTCTGGGCCCCACCCCAGACCCAATCAGAATCTTTGGGGCCTGGCAATCTGTATTTTCAAAAAAGTTCCTCAAGTGATTTTGATGAAATAGTTCATATACCTGAGGTCCAGAACCAGTCACACAACTGACTGTAGCTTTGTCACTCAGTTCTGGATTCTTGGGAGAAAGAGAGTCTGATTGACTCAGCTTGTCAGATGTCCACTCCTGGTCTTTTTTTGTTTTTTGTTTTTCTCCTGTCTGAAGGGAGGAAGGTTCTTATAATTTGCTCCTTAGTGATGGATGAATTTTTAGCAGTTCTCAAGTTACATACCCCCAGAACACTGACGTTCCATGAGTTGATGTTAAAATTGAATAATGCTAGATGTTTTCCCCCAAGTCACAGAAAAATATAAGTAAATAGAGAGATTACTTCAATTTTAGGTAAAGTTTTCCTTAAAATTCTTAATTTTGATGTAATCAAAACCATCAACTATTCACATTATGGCTTGTGCTTTTGAGGTCTCATATATCCTTCTCCATCCAAACCTATGGTTTAGGCTTTGGGTACCATTAGGAGTCAAAGGAGAAATTCCGAGAAGATTAGATGGAAATGGAAGAATTGTAGACAGATGAAAAAGAATGAATAACCTCAATTTTGATTCCAGAGACTTTTCTACATAGGTGATTGATCATGTTGTCTGTAAACAGACAATTTTATTTCTTCCTTTTCAGTCCATATGCCTTTTATTTATTTTTTCTGCCTTGTTGCCCTGGCTAGGATCCCAAATGTAATGTAGGAGTGGTGAGTCTCCTTGCCTTGTTCCCAGTTCTAGAGGGAAAGGATTCAGTCTTTCACCATTCAGTATGATATTAATTGTACGTTTTTTGTAGATGTCCTTTATCAGGTTGAGGAAGATCCCCTTTACTCCTAGTTTTCTAAGTTTTTTATCATGAAGAGGTATTGAATTTTGTCAAATGCTTTTTTCTTAATTGATATAATTGTGATTTTTCTTCTTTAACCTATTAATGTGATAGATTATATTGATTTTTCAAATATTGAGCCAACCTTGCAACCCTGGAATAAACCTCTCTTGGTTATGGTAAATATAGTGATTTATTTGCTAATATTTTGTTAAGTATTTTTGTGTCTATATTTGTAAGGGATTGGTCTGTAATGTGTATCTATATGTCTTTTTTGGTACTGTTTTTGGTTTTGGTATCAGGGTAAAACTGGTCTTGTAAAATGAGTTGGGAAGTGTTTTCTCCTCTTCTGTTTTCTGGAAGATATTGTGTAGAACTGGTGTTAATTCTTCTGCAAGTGTTTAGTAGAATTCTCTGTGAAACCATCTGCATCTTTTGAGATGATCATTAGACTTTTCTTATTTAGTCTATGTAGTTACCATTTCTGACACTCTTTATTCCTTGGTGGAGATCCATATTTCCATCTGGCATCGTTTTCTTTTTGCCTGAAGGACTTCTTTTAATATTACTTGTAGCGCATGTCTGCTGGCGATGAGTTCTTTCAGAGTTTGTAATGTCTGAAAATCTTTATTTTGCCTTCCCTTTTGAAATATTTCTAGGAATAGAATTCTAAGTTGTCAGTTTTCTCCTTCAGTAATTAAAAGATGTTCTCATTTGCTTTATTTCTGACAAGAAATCTGCTGTCATTCTAATCTTTGTTCCTCTGAATATAACGTGGTTTTTTGTTTGTTTTTTTTTCTGGCTGCTTTTAAGATGTTTCCCCCTTTAAGATGTTCTCCCCTTTCTCTGCTTTTTATGTCTTTTTTGCCCTCCTAACACTTTGATTTCATCTTTATCCCTGGTTGTGAGCAATTTGTTTATGATATGTCTTAGTTTTTCTTTCTTTTTTTCTTCATTTTTTTATGCTTGGAGTTCATTGAGCTTTTGGACCTGTGCACTAATAGTTTTAATCAGATTAGAAAGATTTTGATCATTATTTCCTTTAAATATTTTTTTTGCCTCTTTCCTTGTTTGGAGATTCTAATTACCAATATGTGAGATTTCTTGATGTTGTCCCATAGGTCAATGACACTGTTTTGTTTTGATTTTGAATTTTTACCCCCTCTGTTTCATCTTGGATAGTCTCTATATTGTTATATCTTTGTGTTTTAATATTATTTTTAATAATAAAATATAGAACATAGAATAAGGCAGAATATTGTTAAGTCTTCAAGTTCTCTAATTTTTTCTTCTGCAGTGTTTAATCTGTTAATTCCATCTAGTGCATTTTTCATCTCGTATATTGTAGTTTTCAATCTCCAGAAATCCACTGTGGGTCATTTTTGAATTTTCCATGTCTCTAACTTTTTGAACACATGGAATACAGTTATAGTACCTGAATGTCCTTTCTGTTAATTCTAACATCTATGTTAGTTCTGAGTTTGCTACAACTGATTGATTTCTTTCCTCATTATGGATCTTATTTCCCTGATTCTTTCCATTCTTGTTGGTAAGTTTTGATTGAATGCCAGACATTGTGTATTTTACCTTGTTGGGTGCCGGGTGTTTTTCTATTCTTATAAACATTCTTAAGTTTACTCAAGGCAGTAATCTGAGGCAATCATTGGCTTATCTCACTTGGTTTCCATCTTTTAAGGGACTGCTGTGTTTTGTTGCCTGATGTCTTGAAAATCGTCTATTCATATATTTTTGTCAGTTACTTGAAAGAATTTGATCCTCCTGAGTCTTGCTTTTAAGATTTGTTAAGTGAGACTGGAGCCAAGCTCCGTCTAAGGCTAATTATTTCCCATTACGAAGGTAATACTCTACTGTGTACTCTGTTCAATGCACCATGAATCATGAATTTTCCACCTTGGTTGTTGGGAACAGGCATTATTTCTAGCCCTGTGTGAGTATCAGGCACTGCTACCTCTAATCTTTCCTGCTGCTGCTTCCTCCAACCTCACACGTGTGCTGATCAGTACTTAGCTATATACTTGAGGGGACCCTTGCAGATCTCTGGAGTTCTCTCTGTAGCTCTCTCCACTCCAGCACTCTGTGCTGCAAACTTTAGCTGCCTTGGTTTCTCTGGACTGTCATCTCTGTCTTTTCAACTCAAGGTGTTCTTTGGGCTTTGCTTGGATTCTTCTTCCTTACACCACAGCCTGGAAACACTCAAGGCAGTAAACTGAGGCAATTGGAGGGCTCAGCTCATTTGTTTCCTGTCTCTCAGGGATGACTGTACATTGTTGTCTGATCTCCAGTGTCTTGAAAAACATTGTCATATGGAAGGATGGATATACATTTTTGGTTGTTTCAGATGGAAGGGTAAATGTGGTTCTTGTTACTCTATCTTGGCTGGAAGTTGGGTTCTAATAAATTTGTCATATATTTATTTAAACTTTTGATGCCTGCTATTGCCTATATAAGATGGTGTTTGATTTAGTACCATTTTATCTTTTATTATTTAAAGTATATATTTCAAGGTCTTCCAAAGAATGTCATGATTTCTTTGCACATGTGAGAACTATACTGTGTGTGGTAATAGTTCCCAAATCCAGCTGATTAGAATCACTTGGGAAAATAGATTCATAGATTGATAGATTATCAGCATCACTTTTCAGAAAATAAATTCCTGGGATTTACCCCTCTCTTAGTGAAATCAGTCTCCAGGTGTAGAACCAGGGAATCTGATTTTTAAAAAGCTTCCTAGATGATTTGAGGTTCTTGAGAGTTGGTATAGTATACGTGGTATTGTTAAGAGCATGAGTCTGTGATGGCTTCGCAATCTATGCTGAGAACTCACTAAGGTCTAAATGTAGCAGTGCCAGAGGAAAGGCAAGGTCTTGTTAGAAAAGGGAACTCAGGACCATGAAGGAGAGAGGAGCTCAAATGCTTCTGGGGGGACATTGGGAAGACAGATCCACCCTGTAATTCTTGGATCTTCCTAAAGTTGGGTGACCAACTCTCTGGGTGGTTGAGAGGACTGCTCTAGAGTGCTCGGTACCTTGAACCACTGTTCTGAAGGCCTTTTCTCAGTTGTTCTTAGGTGCTAACACAGCAGCCAGACACTGGTTTTTGAAGGGGATGTGGAAGAGGAAAATAATTGAGCCTATAGTGTCATTTAAAAAAAAAAATCATTGGAGAGTAGGGGTTACATGGGTATATGCAGTTGCCCAAACTCACAGAACTATACACCTATAATGGGTGCATTTTAGTTTATGTATTAATATATTAGTATACATACAATTGTGTGGATGCAGTTGTATAAATAAAAGATAAAGACATTGTAGGCATAAATTTGATTTAAGGGCCAGGCATGGTGGCTCATGTCTGTAATCCTAGCACTTTGGGAGGCTGAGGCAGGAGGATTGCTGGAAGCTGGGAGTTCAAGACCTGGGCAATAATAAGACCCTGCTTCTATAAAACATTTAAAAAAATTAGCTGGGCATGGTGGTGCACACCTGTAGTCCCAGTTACTTGGGAGGCTGAGGCCGGGAGGATTGCTTGAGCCCAAGAGTTTGAGGTTGCAGTGAGCTATGATGACGCCACTGCACTCCAGCCTTGGATGATACAGCGAGACTCTGTCTTAAACAAACACACAACAAAAAAAGTTGATTTAAAAAATAAAGAATATGAACTCTGGAGCCACACTGCCTGGGTTCAAATTGTAGCTCTATCTTTTACAAGTTATGTGACTTGGGTCAAGCTTTTAAATTTCCTCATCTGTAAAATGGAAATGATGTTAATAGTAGCTCTTTCATATGGTTATTGGGAAGATTAAATGAGATAATACACGAAGAGTACTTAGAACAATACCTGACACACAGTTAAGTGTTTAGCACATGTTAACAGAGTTTAGAAACTGCTTGGTCTTGTGCAGAGTATCCATTTATTAAAAGGGGTAATGGTAGGCTTCCATAGCCTTGAGGATTAAATAAGAAAGAACATAAAAGCGAGTCATCAGTGAAACAAGGGGTTCTTTCTGCATATTTCTGTAAGTAACTTCATGAATCCCCTGAAAATTTTATGTGAAACATTTTCAGCTTAAGTGTATTTTTTTCTGGGGAGGTAGTGGAGCCTTTCAGTAGCTCCTCAGGGGAGACTGTGCCCCACCATTCCCCCAAGCCCCTCTAGTATTAACTGTTATTCTGAACAATTATAAGTAGTTTTTGGATAGATAACATGGTACGGTAGAAAAGGCATGGGTCTTGAAATCTGAAAACCATGATTCAACTGGAGTCCTAACACTTCCTAGCCTTAGTTTTTTGTTTACTATAAAACAAGGAAAATAATACTATCTCACTACCTGACAAAGTTTTGACAGCACAGCTTCTGAAATGTATGTGAGAGTTCCAAGGTAACCACAAAGTATTATACAGATGTTCACATTATTACTGACTGAGGGCTATAAAGTTGTATATCTGGAGATTCTTTTGACTTTCATACATTGCATTTGTTAAGTAGTTTTTCCTCTGTAGAGGAGAGATTTTTTTCTTCTTCACTTTTGGTAAAATGTGAATTTCTTTCTGACTTCACAATCAACCCCTTGTTCTTAAAATCTCTTTATTCCCCAGACTAATGTTTCTATTTGGATAGTTATTTTCTGGATTGCTTTTAGTAACAGCATTTGAAAGTTTAATAGTTTTGAGTCTTTGAAATACACAATATGTGGATTACTTACAAAGCCTATTGATAAAATAAAGCCATTTTAATTTTTATAATAAATAATACCCTTTACATTCATTGGTTTAGCACCTTTTAATTTACAAAGCACTGTCTTATTTTTCTCTCATTTGATCCCTGAAACAGCTTTGAGATGAGTAGGTGTCATCTCTTGACAGGGGAGGAAACTGATCTGTGAAAGGTTAACTGACTAGTTCTAATCCCATAATGAGTAAGGGATCCACCTGGGATTTCAACCCAAGCTTTCTGATACTTGGGAGTTCTTTCCATAGACACTGACATCATTCCTGAGAGAAAGTCATGGTAAAAGGAAGGTCAGGGAAACTAGGAAACTATTAATGAATGATTGGTTTTGTTTTTTAATTTTTTTAAACAGCCAGAATCTTACAGAAAAGTTGGCAGTATAGTATAAAGTACTTAAAAAAAAAATTTTAGAGTGAGGTGCTGACCTGATACCCCAACACCCTTGAATACTTCAGTGCGCTTTTCATACAAACAAGGGTATTCTTGTATATAACCACAATACAAACATCCAAATCAGTAAATTAACATCAGTTCATTGCTACATCTAATTCTTAAATGCCATTCAGATTTCAGTAGTTGTCCCAGTAGCATTCTTTATAGTAAAAGAATCACACATTGCATTTAGCTGTCAGGTTTCTTTAGTTTTCTTCAGTCTGGAAGAGATCTTAAGTCTTTCCTTGATTTTCATGACTTTGACACTTTTGAAGATCACAGGCCAGATATATTTTTAGATGGTCCTTTCATTTGAGTTGGTCTGACGTTTCCTTAGGTTAAGCATCTCTGACAAGACTATCATAGAAGTGATGCTGTGCTCTTCTCAATGTATTCTAGCCATTCCGTTACTGCTGTGATCACTTTGGTGACTTGATTAAGGTTTTGCCAAACTTCTGCTCAAATGTTATTCTTTTTGCCTTTGCATTTAATAAATATTTTGTAGGGAGGTACATGGAAACTGTGTAAATACCCCATTTCCCATTAAATTTTTAATTTATTCACTCATTTATATTCATATGGACTCATGGTTTCCTGCATTATTTGATGGGTTAGAATCTGGTAATATCATTATTGATTTTGATGCTCAAATAACCCCAGATTTGGCCAGTGGAAGCCCTTTCAAGCTGGCTTCTGTGTCACTTTGACATTTCCCCATCATTCTTGGAGCACTTCCTTGCTTTCTGGCATAATAAGATGTTCCAAGATCATCTTGTACTTTTTCTGCCCTTGGAATTGGCTGTTTCTCTCAGGAGCCTTGGTTCCTTTTAGAGGAGAATTGTGTGTTTAGAAGCCAAGGTCTGGGTATTAGGTGTGCTCATTGCTATTGAGGTGTTGCTGCTCCCAGGCCCTTTCAGTAGACAGAGCTAGGAAATGCGTGTGTGTGTGTGTGTGTGTGTGTGTGTGAGAGAGAGAGAGAGAAAAGTCAGGTTACATTTATATTTTATATCTCTCTATATTAAAAACTTTGAACTTACATAAATATCTCCAACTCAAATCCAACTCTGTAGAAGTCATGCTAGTTTTCTGTTTATTTCAGCTGTGAGAAGCCACACTTTCTCCTGCCCTCCCTCTTTGCCTTGGGCACACAGGTTAGACACACTGCTCCTTCACCCCCACCCCATGTGAATGCTGTTTTCCTCTTTCACCTTGCTTTCTTGAGATCACAATGCCTATGCTGGTGGTTCTCCACCTCTTTCCTTTTTCAGCTGCCCTGTTTGGACTCTGACTCACCATTATAGTGGGCAACCCTCCCCCCACCCCACATGGACAATCTCTTCATACCTGTGTGGGCAGCACCACCCACTCTAGGGTGTCCTTATGCTTGGACATGCTTCTCACCCTCTGGCTCTGACACCTCAGTTGGGCTACCCTCCCACGGCCACTCCCTTCATTCTGCCTGTGCTTTACCCCAGGCCTGGCTGCCCCATGCAGGAATACCCTTCTCACCTGACCCGGGCTCTCACCAGTTCCCATTCTTAAGATGTCATCTACTTAGATCGGACTTCTTATGCCAGGCCATCCCTCAGCATGGACGTCTTCCCACCACACCTATGTGCTTACATCCCTTGTCAGGTCACCCTTCATAAGGACACCTTCCTCACCCTGCTCAGGCTCTGACATCGCACACTGGGCCGTCACCAGCATGGACATGTAACAACTTTATTCAGAAAGGAAAGAGGACAATTTAGAGAAGGGGAGGCTTTTACATTTTTTTTAAGGGCAGAAATGTTTATCAAAAATGAAATAGATACCGTCTTTGCAAATGCTATTAATATGGTTGAAGAGCCTAGATTTACACTGCAGCTCAGTGTATGAGAAGATTTGTTAGGACTGTATGGAGTACTGCACATCGCTGAGGGGTGTTCAGTTTCTGTCTCTCTGCTCAGAATGCAACTAAACCTCTTCCAGTCGCCTTGCTTCCACACTGGGGCTTAAGAATCTTTCCATAAGGGTGTATGGAAGGTAAAACTTTGTGACTCCATTCATAGTAATATCTGTGTATCTTTATTAATCTGATCCCGAGAACATTATTAGAAATGAAAGGTTAAATGTAGTCTTGAAATGACTTGTTTGCATAATTACACAACTAAATTAATCATTTTCTAACAAGTCTTAACAATGACTGCATTCTCCAATGGAGGTGTTAATTTGTAATAGGTTAGAAAGCAACCTTTGATACAGCGTTTTCAGCCTGGAAAAAACGGCTTTCAGAGTCTACTGAAACAAATGGAGACTTGTTGGAAATATTAACACTACCTTTTTGCTTGTTTGTCTAGCTTAAAGAAAACAATTTTTATTAGGTGATGTTTGCTAGCATGTTCTGAAGTGTCTACAGTTTCTTTTGACCATGTTGTCAACTTTAAGACAGTTCACTTGGTATGCATTTTGAAACATTATACCTCAGCCCCCTTAGCATATAAGTTTGTAACTTAAGAAACACTGTGCTGAAGCTGGTTTGAAGTTTTGGAGGCTGTGAAATGAGTAAGGGGTCCTAATATTGTGTGTGTTTCAGGTCTGTAGTTCTAAATTACACTTAAAAGGATGAGGGCCTAAAATTGTGGCATGGTTACCATATGCAGCACAGATTCATTTTGTGAGGAGTTAGTGTTATATTTTTCTCCTAATCTCATACGTTATAATTGAAGAAAAGTAGATCCTAATTGAAAGCTGATGATCCAGCAGAGTGATCAATAGCATGATGCTTTGGGGAAAAAGCCATTAAGCTCTTCTGCTGCCTGTATATTGTCAAAGCCTTTGTCTGTTTCATGACTTCAAGCTGAGTGTACTTAATCATTTTGAGAACAGACCCTGAGCAACGAGCATGGCCTTTCCAGTGAATCACTGAGAATTGTGTTCAGCAGAGAGATATTGAATAGAAATGTTCTCTTGGCTTACTCTCAGCCTTCATTCTCCCAGAAGCAAGAACTGAGCGGACGTCCCTTCTTTCAAACACATTTTAGCTGTTTGTGTCTGTCATTTTTCTGTATTTAAGAGCTGAGGTTGTTGTCAATAGGTGTGACTTCTTGATACCTTTGACTCCAAAGGAAAACATCTTTAAAGAGTAGTCGTTAGGTGTAAGCAGTGTGTAGTCTGTAAATTACCTGTTGTCAGAGAAAGAGAAGCAGTTAGTAGAAGCTGGAAACTACATGTCAGACGTTGGAGGAAAACTCATTCATGAAACCTTTGTTGCACCAGGTGTCAGACTAGGCTTATGAGAAGACACAATTGGTGCCCTCAAGAAGCTGCCAGTCTAGTGGGGAAGACAGATATTTAATCTGAGATATACCAGTTTTTCTCAACCTTGGTTGCACTTTGGAATAAGTTGAGTTAAATACCGATGCCTGGAGATTCTGATTTAGTCTGGGTGTAGACCGGGCATCAGGATTTTTAAAAGCTCCCCAGGTAATTGTAATTGCATCAGGGTTAAATGTGGCGAGAGCCTGTAGAGTGGGAAGCACAGGGTGCCCTGGGAACATAGAGGAGGGTCACTTAACCAAGTCTAGGCTGTGAGTGTTGGGGGTTGGAGAAAGTGTCCCAGAGAGGAACACACACCTGAGCTGAGGTTTGATGAATGAGTTTGTCAAGTGAAAAATCCTGGAAAGACCTTTCCTTAAAGAAGAGCAGCTGAATAATGTAGGCTAGTAAAGTGGTTAGTGCCGTTGGAGTTAGTTCCGTGCTGATTCTGCTGCTTGCTCACTTTGTCTTTGGCCAGTTTATCCTCTGTGAGCTTCAGTGTCCTCATCTCTAAACTGGGTGGTAATAGTACCTATAGTATTATTGAAGACAAACTGAGATAATGCATGTGAAGTGCTTGGGATCATACTTGGCACCTAGGAAACAGTAAGTGGTTAGTATTATGTAATGGTATTATTATCAGAGAATTAGAGCTTGCATGGTTTGTTTAGAGAGCTACAAGTAGTTCTGTATGGCTGGATATTAGAGTGCAAGGCTGCAGGAGGTGAGGGTGGGAGGCAAAAAAATATTCTTGGCAGGTGGGCAGTATTCCAGATCATGGAGTGTGTAGGAGAATAAGGCAATTAATAATGGGCTATCATGGCAGAACCAGGACATTTCCATGGTAATATGTTAAGATATATCATGAAGTGTTCTGGGAAAACTTGGGTCCGTATTGGAAAATTGGCTCTCAATGTGGTATTCTCAGCATCATTATGTGTACCAAATTAGCAGTGAGTGTTAATAGGACAGAAATAGGATTTTCAGTTCCTTTAGCCAAGTAGTTAAAAATATTGAGCATCTTGAAGAATAATGAAGGAATAAGCAGTCCCAAGGTGGTCTCAGAGATACTCTGGAAATTTTTGTGGTCTTAATTGTTTACAGGCTTATTGAAAATATTAATTAAAAGTTGCTTGGTCATTTGCATGTAGAGGAGATACTTTTAAATTTATATTTTGATTTGCAGAGAAGTAGAAAATGCTTCCATCTGCATTGGCTTCACTGGCCCTTAAAATAACTTATGTATATTTGTTGGTGTGTTATATAACTTGTCACAACATTAGTCACCACTTCTTCCATAAGGCAACATGTAAACGGTCATGGATAAGCATGACTATAACTTATAATTATAGACCAATTTGTTCTTAGCATTTTAGTCAGTTTTTTTTTTCTTTCTTTTTTTTTTTTTTTTTTGAGAGACTGTCATAATCTTTGGCTCCATATAATAGAAGTCTGCCAGAAATTTGAACCGAATGAGAATCTTAGGTGGCTTTATTATTCCTTATTAGAGTGAGGCAGTAACTATGGATGGCAATGGTATAAGGAGAGTAAGCTTCATTGTTTCTACAAGTGCCTTTTTTCTTAGAAATGTATTTTTTATTGCAAAAGTACTGTTGAAATGATGGATTATGGCGGTATACTCTATGTTTATTTTATATTGTATGCACTAAATTATTTGGAAGAATTCCACTTAACTAGATCAGTATTTCTTAAAGTGTGGTCACCGATCCAGCAGCATCAGTATTACCTGGATACTTGTTAGAAATGCTAATTCTTAGATCCAACCCCAGAAACTCTCCAGGTGATTACCATACATGCCAAAGTTTGAGAATCATGGAACTGGTTGATCATTTATTGAAATCTTTTAGACCTCATGAAAGCTAGTCTGTACTTCCTTTATTCCTTAGATGTCCAGGTGGGGATGTTGATTGGACAATTGGATAAGGGGATCTGGAGTCAGGGAAGAAGTCAGGTTGGAGACATGACTTTGGAGCATGCTGGCATATGCATGGTAATTAAAGGCAAGAGACTGAATGATATCACCTAAGTCATGAGTGTAGACAGGGAGAGTAGGAGAGCTAACATGAAAAGGAACTAGCAAAGGAGTAGCCAGTAAAGTAGGGAGGAAGAGGATTTAATAGAGAATGATATCCTGGAAGGCAAGGGAGAAAGTGTTTTAAGGAGTAGGGTAAATCGATCAGCTGTGTCAAATGCTGAGTAAGATGAGCACTGAGAATTGAGCATTTTGGCAACATGGAGGTCTTTGGTGACCTTGATGAATTGTTTCAGTGGTATGGTGGATTCAGAAGCCTGGTTGAAGTGTGTTAGAGAAAGGGAGAAGAAACAGAGACAACGAATATAGACAATGTTAGGACATTCTTCACGGAGGGAGATAGAGCTGTGCAAAATACCCTGTGGCACAGGTTGATGTGTTGGTGCTACAGTGTTTTAAAATTTGTAACACCTTTGCATGCTCATGTTATCTCAATTTTTTAAATGCATAAAAATAAATTAAAAAATGATAATTTGAGTAAAAAAAAAGTGTGGAAGCTCTGAAGAACCTCCATGGCATCCTAGGGTCCTGTAGAACACATTTTGAAAGCTGTTATCTTTATCCCAGAGGAGTTAAATTCTGAGGTGAAATTCAGCCAGTTGCAAAATAGGCTCAAGAAAGACATTTTTAGGTTTTAGAGGGAATCTTCCTGATGTTCTTCCGATTACAGTATTATTCATGAAAGATGACTTTAGAACATTCCTTTCTTTCATCAAATGCTCTACCTCGAGATCTTTTGAATGAAAGGGGTGTTTTCATATGACATTTTCTACACATGTTTGATACCAAAGGATGCTAACTTTGTAAGTCATTTTGTACCCTCTTGCAGGTAAAAAAGAGCACAAAATTTTTTTAACGCCTCTTTGAAACTTCAGTTTACTATTTTTTTAAGTTAGATATTCTGATTTTGTGTCTGTTTTTTAAAATAACTTATTTGACAAGGTATATTTAAATACCCTGAATTTTAGAGTAGCCAACTCTATGTAAAGCAAAAGCTCATGTTTTCCTTCACTGAAGAGATGATGATCCTTTACAAGAGAAATAAGTAGATCTCTGATTCACAAATCACACATTTTTCTTTCTCTTTCCTAAGGAAGTAGGGGGAGTATTACCATATTTTATTGAATCTAAGATGCCACTATTTATAAGATGAACCATTATTTTTTGTGTTACTAAGAAAAAAAATTGCTGCCATTTAGAATTATAAAATGCTGTAGGTTGTAAGAGATAGAAAAATGTGTGTGTGGGGGGGGGAAGTTCATCTTAGAATCAATGAAACACAGAATTTGAGAGCCAGGAGGTGTGAGTTCTGGTCCTGGCTGTGTTTCTGACTGGCTGTGGGATCACAGACAAGTCACTTAGACTCTCAGTGCCTCAGGTTACTTACCTGTGTTGTTAGAGTACTGCCCAGCACACCTACCCTGCAGCATTATGATGAGGATGAAGTGAGACAAGTGAGATAGTTATTTTGAAAAGTAAATTCTAGGCAGATTTAAAGTATTTATTTGTTTTAAATTAACTCTTAGATATGATTAGGCATCTCAGAAAGTTTCTTTTCTTTTTTTTTTTTTTTGAGACAGAGTCTCACTCTGTTGCCCCGGCTAGAGTGCCGTGGCGTCAGCCTCGCTTACAGCAACCTCAAATTCCTGGGCTCAGGCGATCCTTCTGCCTCAGCCTCCCAAGTAGCTGGGACTACAGGCATGCGCCACCACGCCCGGCTAATTTTTTCTATATTTTAGTTGGCCAATTAATTTCTTTCTATATTTAGTAGAGATGGGGTCTCGCTCTTGCTCAGGCTGGTTTCGAACTCCTGAGCTCAAACGATCCGCCCACCTCGGCCTCCCAGAGTGCTAGGATTACAGGCGTGAGCCACCGTCAGAAAGTTTCTTATTTGAACTTTGTTGTCAGGTTTAAAATAGAATTATATTATAGATATTTGAAAATATAAAACTCTCTTCTGCTAAATGACTTTTATTCAATCTGGAAATAATCTTTTTATTGTAGTTTTTAAATTAAAGAGAAAATACAAAGATAAGCATGTTATTCTTATTTAGTATTAACAACTGTTAACATTCTGTTAGTGCTGGAAGTATTTGTGACCTAAGGCAAAAGGATATAATAATGAACGTTCATACAGTTGCCATTGCCAATACGGATGAAGGCCCCTTTGTGGGAACAGTGTCTTACATTTAGATTAGCATCCTGTCTTCATAGTAGTCTAGTGAAATAGGACTATTTAACTGCTTCTCTTGTTTCAGTCTTTAAAACTTGTCATTAAGCAAGTTAATTTTGTCATATGAGTATTTTATCCTGGAATATGGGGGAGAGGGCTTCAAGGTGTTGCCTTGATCTGAGTTTCCTCAAAATTCTGCCTCTGGCTTTTTAGATCCAGTTGTGGAAATCGGAAATATGACATTCTGTGAAATCATAATAATAGCTAGCCTACTATGTGCCAGACATTGTGCTAGGCAACTTTTGTGTATTTTCTTTAAGTTTTACAATAATTCTTTTGGCTAGGTGTTTTCATTTTGTAGATTAGGAAGATGTGGCTAAGAGAAGTTGAGTAATTGTCCAAAGTTACTGGGTGATTAAGTTGTGGAGCTAATGATTTTAATGACGATCTGCCTTACATTGCAGCCCGCGTGTTCCATGCTGCCTCGTTCCTTGTCAGTAATCATGATCTGTTTCTTTTGTAGGCAAAATCCAGAGACCACGTTTGAAGTGTATGTTGAAGTGGCCTATCCTAGGACAGGTGGCACTCTTTCAGGTACTTTGCATGTTTGATCATGATATGGCGTATTTGCTTATTGTGTGAGAGAGCCAAGCACATGGGATAATATACGGATAATATGAGGAAACTATTATTTAAGTATGTTTAAGTGCCTTTTCCTTTTCATTCGTGCCCACATCATCCTGGGAAGAATGGAGAATAAAATATTTTAAATTAAGAGTTCAAGCATAAGAAGCTTGAAGTATGGCTTTGTTTATTGTATTTGTTTGGTCTTCGTTTGCATCTTTCATAGATGCCTGGAAGTCAACTATTTAGTGTGAAATATTGTCACCTTGCTAATAAGGAAGGCTTAGAGTTAGGTTATAGGATACAAAATAATATAAAGGGAATTCACTGCCACTAAACTGGAAGGAGATGCTTGAAATGGACTTAATTTAGTAAATTTTATGTCTGCTGGTAAAAGGAGGTTGGAAATTAGTTGAATAAAACACCTTCTCTGGCTTAACTTTTGAACGAATTTGGATATGTATTCCTGGACAAGAGAGTCTTCGATAAGATTAGGGTATCTTGTGCAGGCAGCGTACATCACTTCCTGACCTAAAATCTTTCTTGGTTAATGAGAAAAATAACCTTATGATCTGGTGTTCTTTTTCTTGGTGCCTAAGAGAATAACACATTTTGTTTAAGGATATGCTAGGGACTCCTGGTCCACACACACAAACACCTGCATATATTATTTGGTGTTGAGGGAGAGTAAATATACTTGGATTAGAAAACTTGGAGTAATCAGGATTCCAATGGTAGTTACACTGTTAATTGGCTTTACAACCTTGGGCATATTTTCTCTCTGTTTCGTTATTTTAATTAGATTGCAATAATTGTAAACATAGCTACCTTTTATTGAGTACCTGTTGTTCTGCTGTCCTACATGCTGACACCTGTGGTGACAATCCTTACACTACGACCTTTAAAGGTAGTAGTCACATTCCCATTATACCTATGAGAAAATAGAATCTTAGGTGAAATAACATACCAAGAGAATATAGATAGCTACATGTGGGATAGCCAGGATTTTTGTTTCACGTCCTCTTCCCTCTGATAAGTTGCCTTCTTGAGGGCAGTGACCACACTGTACACATCTCTCCATGTCACCAGAACTTTGCACAATGTCACCAATAGTTGTTTCTATTAAGGGAAATTTCATGAATGAGTTTCCCTTAATAGCAAATGTGGGTAACTGTGTTCCAACTTCTGGATTATCTAATGAGGGCTGTGAAACATACAATTTATGGTTGTCCTAGAAGTAGAAAGTTAACATCCAAGTTAAGTTATACCTTTTATTGTGCATGGAGACTATTGGGTTTTAGAGGGAATTTTGCCACATTTGCTTTATGACCACCCACCGCGCACACACAATTTTTTGCTGAATCATTAAAGAATAAGTTGCAGACATTATGACCCTTCTTCATCCCTAAACACTTCTGGGTATATATCTTAAGGATAAGGACGTTTTTAAATCTAATTCTAGTACAGTTATCAAAATCAGAAAATTTAACATTAATATAATGTCGATTGTCTGCATTTAAATTTCATCACTATTGTTTCAATGGTGTCCTTTATAGCAGTTTCCCCTGAATCCAGTCCAGGATCATGCAATCCATTTAGTTTTTGTATCTATTTAGTTTCTTTCAGTCTGAAATAATTTTATAGCCTTTCTTTGCCTATTTTGACATGTTTTTGAAGAATTTGGGTTTGTTGTTTTCTGGAAATTTCATGGATCTTTATCTGTCTGATTGTATCCTCATGATTAGATTCAGGTTATGGATTTTTGGCCAAAGTACCTCGAAAGTGATATGTGTCCTCCTTAGTGCATAATATCAGCAGGCATGTGATATCTGTCCCATTATTTGTGAAAAAAATTGCATAAAACTTATATGTGCAGTTTAATAAACAATTAGAAAGCGAGTAGCCATGTTTACTACTATCCAGGTTAAGAAATACAGTGTTGCTTGGTTCTAGGAAATACTGGTCCCAGCAAGAGGGACCACTGCCTTGGCTCTGTGCATTAGAGGCTTCTGCTATGTCTGTTCTCTGACAGTGCCCCGTCCCATAGAGCAAGGAGTCTCTGGGGCGTATCAGACATGTCCACTTGGAGCCTAACCCTTCTATCCTAGACCATGCTTTGTGTACCCAGGATCTCAGAATTGCTTACCCAAATGTCTCTGAGTTTGTTTCCAGAGCCTGTGTGGGTCTCTTCCCTGGAGTTTGTCCTCTTGAAGGTAGATTTGTGGCTGATAAACACAACCCTAGGCCTAAGGGTGCCCTAAGTGTAGCTGTTGGTGGGGAATAGGGTATGGGATAGAGGTGCTGAGTGAGGTAAATTGCATGCCTGTGTGTGAGGTCCCTTGCAGTGCGGGATGGGGAGGGGGCAGTGGGCAGTGAGCCAGTGGCCAGTTTTCCCTGTACCACCACTTTTCTGCGTGAGTTCTAAGGAATCCAAAAATTTGCAGTATGAATCTGGCCTTCTGGGTAGTTATAAAGGTATATTCTTCATGACAGGAGGATAGAACATATTTAATAGTTTGTAAGCTTGTTTTATAACTTTCAAATACTTAAATATTTAGATATATAGTGTGTGGGTCTCTATTTGTACTGGGCCCTGTCAATGTTAGAGGTGGGTTTGACCAGCACTCGAGAGGCCCCTCCCTCCCTTTCTTCACAGGTAACTACTATCCTGATTTTGATGATAAGCATTTCTTGGTTTTTCTTCATAGTTTTACTACATAAGTAAACTTCCTTGAAAAACATAATTTCATTGTGCCTGTTTCTGTTTATAGAAACAGAATTATTCTATATGTAGTTTTGCTGCTTTTTTGCTCGATTATGTTTGTACAGGTCTTCCAAGTTGTATGGAACTACAATCATTCATTTTTATCACTGTGTAATATGCTATAGAATAACATCAGAATTTAGTCTTTCATTCTACTGTTGACAGCATTTGAAATTGTTTGCAGTTTTTGGCTATGACCAGCAATGCTGCTGTGATCTTTCTTATACATGAATCCTGGTGCATGTAAACATACATTTCCATAGCATATATAACATACTTGAATATTGGGTCATGTCAAACCATTCTTCAAAATTGATTGTGCTAGTTCACACCCCCACCTGCAGTATGTGGTAGTCCTTATTGATCTACAATTTCACGAGCCCTTAGTACAGTTAAATTTGATTTTTGCCAACCTGATGGTTTTGCATTTTTTGATGACTAATGAGATTGAGCACCTTTTCATAGGCTTATTGGCCTCTTGAATATCTTCTTTTGTAAAGTGCCTGTTCAAGTCTCTTGCTCATTTTTTAAATTGAATTTTCTACCTTTTCCTCATGGTTTATAAGAAATTTTTTATCTATTATGGTTATTAACCATCTGGTTATATGTGTTGTGAATATCTTCCATTCTGTGGTTTGTCTTTCACTCAATGGTATCTTTGATTAAAACTTCTTTGTTTTAATATATTAATAGTATAATTTATCATTATTTTCCTATCCTAGAGATACAAAGTTATTTTCCAATATTTTCTTCTAAGAGAGATATAGTTTTGCCTTTCACATGTAGGTCTTTAATCTACCAAGGATTTTAGTTTTCTGTTAGATGATTAATATCCAGAAAAGTTAAACTTTAAATTTGATTCTTATTCATGATTTTCAAAAAGTGGGAAACTAAATAAAGCTGACTTACTAAGATATGCTATGCCTCTACTTAAAACATTTTAGAATGTAATCAGGTACTTCATGTCATACCTAAAAAATTACCTAATGGTGTTAATAAAAAGGTGACAGATGTGAGATAGGCCAGTAAGAAATATTACTGAACTTTAAGGACAGTTCTTTTTTCCATTGATTACTTGTCATGTCTGTGCTAATGAAGACATGTATTGAAAACTATCCCTCATGTGTTCTGTGCTCTGAAGAGTATCTCATGACATCTGTGGAAGGAACATGTGATCTGTCAGTTCTACTTAGAAATTGTATTAAGACCCCTAACACTGAATGGAACACTTTGCAAAGATTGTACAAATAAAATTTGGATACACAAACCGAACTCATGGTACTTACTTTGGGAATTCATAAGATTTTCTAGTTACATGTTACCAGTGAATACACTGTCACTTAATATTTGATTTTAGGTACCTTTTGTCTACTTTTACAGTCTTCTTGTTTGTTTTTAATAAAACTTGTAATGTTTGCCTTTTTCTGATATTTAATGCATTATTTTTGCCATTTTAAATGATTGCAAAGAATCTACTTTAGTCTTTGTTCCTTGGATCTGCATCTCTGATCTATGCCAAAGTATCTGAACAAACTTAGATATAAACCTTACGCCGTACAGTACTAGTGTCTGGGCATAATCTCTTTGAAGTTTGTTTGCGTCCCCCTAGAGGGCTTAATTCCCCACTGTGAGAAGGTGGGTTAGAAAGCACTGAAACTGCTTTATGGATCTTTAATTGGAGGATTTAGTATACATTTTGTTCTATAAACTTCTGTGGGAGTTTCATTCTTACAATTTTTCTTATACTGTGATATGTTCTCATTGTAAATAAAAATATGTATTAAAATTTTTCTCAAGTTATTTAATACATATTGACAGGTTATCCTGGTGTTTTTTCCATTCATCTTTAAATTTTTAGTAGCTTGTTTTCTGATTAATTCTTGAGTATGTATAAAACTTAACATTTTTTGAAAAATTATAAAGAAGAGAAAAATCATCACTCAATAACTACTGTTGATGTTTTGGTATGTTTATTTCTGTGTCTTTGTGTGTGTGTGTGTGTGTGTGAGTGTGTATGAATAAATAAAATACATAAACTTTTTTCTTGCTCTCCTCAGTTAATCGTTAAGCTTTTTCTAAAATTACTAATATAGCTTTATAAAAATCATTTTAGTTGCTGTGAATTATTACCTCATGTTTATGCTCTATATTTACTTATAATTAAGTCTTTAGATTGTTTCCAAGGTTCTCCTGTTGTAAATGATGCCAGTGAACATCTTTGTGTATAATGCTTGTCATTTAGGTATGTGATTTTAATGCTTTAAAAAGAAATTAGGTTGTTTTAAGTAAATCTTTGATCTACTTTGTTCTTAATTTTTTTAATGCTTTTTTTTTTGCCACATTCTATTTTGTGTACTCTAATTGATATATTTGTTCAAGAACCCACCCTTAAATAGGGATCCCAGAGAACCAAGACAGTCACCACAAGTTGTGAAAGCTACTAAAGCTGAATTCAGCCTGTGTGACCAAAGGTCTCAGAAGAGGGTGCTCTTGCAAGAGAGATCAGCCTGCAAGGTCCCATGATCAGATGGTACTGGCATGCAGAAACTCTGGAATGCATTTCAAACACAAGTGTCTCATTACAGCTGGCATCTCTGAGCCTGCTGCGGGCGCTCTTTTTGGGCAGACGCTTAGCACCGGGAGAGTGGCAGCATCAGGTTCTTCAGGGCTATTTGGCAGACCAGTGTCCCCCTGTCTGCCCTACTCCCAGTATTTTCAGTGCATGAGCCCAGTAGCCACTTTTTAGAAAGAAGGGGATAGTCAAGTAGAGAAACTGTTGCAGGAACTCTGTGAAAGGAATCTGTAAGACATGGTGCTTTGTTGCTGAGTTTTTCAGTGACCCTTCCTTAAATCTTTACTTAAAATCTCTTTTAAATAACTATCCACATTTCTGTATTAACAGTATCATGATGAAAACTGAGTCTTTGCCGACTTAAGGTATTGAGAGCCAGATTTGAAACTTCAGCTTTCATTTTACAGGACTGTAATTGTGGTCTAGGAGCTTTGCCTGAATATCTGTGGTCACAGTGGATACTCAGTATTATTAAACATTTTTAAAAAATTGGCTAAAACTATGTTGTTTCTTTAGAAGTGGTATTGGGGGGGGTTCTTTTAAGAGTCAAGTTTTATTCCAGATTAACATATTCTTGAGATATTAAATTATCATCTTATTCCTTTTCAGTAACAGTAAAGGTAGTGAATCACAGCAAGCTTGAATAATGATAATAAAATAGCCAACTTTCATTGAATCCTTCTTATATCCCAGTCACTTTTCTTAGTATTACTTTCTTAAACCTTGAATGGCTCTCTAAAATGGGTCTTATGTTTGAGGAAACTGAAGCTCAAAAAGGTTAATATGCCCAGATTGGACAACCACCAAATTGTAGAATCAGCATTTTCATTTCATGCCTGTGGCATCTTCCAAAAAATAACTGGTTAATATTATTGGCACATGTAGTGTTTAGAAAAGTCAGATAATGTTAATGTGGGGGAAGAGAAATCATGCATGTATAGAAGATTGGGGGAGATATGGTTTTAGTCATGAACTATACAAGGGATTCTTGTGGGGTTTTTTGTTTTTTTTTTGTGCTCAGCCTTATTAGTTCAACTTTTCTTTAATTTTTTTTCCCTTCATTTTTCCAGTGAAAGTGAATCCATTTTATGGAATATTAAGGGTCCATACCCTTAGTAGTGTAGTTGTGTAGTTCGGACAAATTGCCAGTTACTCAAAAGACATGGATTATTAAAAACATTTTTGTAAATTGTCCTGACTCTGAGTACTTGACATGCTAGTTAGATAAAAATCTTGTTTGGGATAGAGGTGTGGAACCTCATCTCAGTGTACTTTTTAAGCTGATTTAAAAAATTCAGTCCTAGCTTTCAGAATTATAATGTGCCTTGTCTCTTTTTCTCAAGATTGCTATAATGATTATTTCTTTAAACTAGAGGTGAGCCTAATGAGAGCTCATTATAATAAAGCTTTTGTCCACCACCTAATGAAGTAAGTATTATCCCAATTATATTGGTAAGAAAAATGGGGCTCCATGAGGGCAGAAATTATGTCTTGCTTATACCTATATATAGGTATAAGCTTATTTGAAGCAGATTCCAGATTTCTTCTTGTTCCTAAACAGTGCAATTTAGGGGCCATCTGGGTATAAATTATGATATACAGGAGTCTCATAATATTTGGTTTATTCATGACAGTGTGGTTCTTCTTGCTATATTAGTGGTTCACAGTATTAGGCCTTTGGCCTTCTAGGTAGACCAGGAATTCGTTGATCTACTAAATTTTAAAATCCATGTGAGCAATGAGTTTGTTGAAATTTTTTTAAAGTGTCCTTTAAATCACAATCTCAGAACCTCGTTTTCTTAACTATAAAAATGAGGGCACTAATAGTACATACTTTATGCAGTTCAAAGAATTAAATGGGAATGCTCAGTGCATGGCACATGGAATGTTCTTTATAAATAGAGCTGTTGTTATTTTAAATTATTATTTTTGTTTAAGGCAGGAGTTTATGTTTGTCTAGAACTCTGCTATTCAGCAACTGTTTTCAATTTAACATACCCAAAGAATAGAAACTAAAAATAACTAGACAAAGTAGATTTCTCAGAGTCCATCTATTAAAACTTAAGTTCTTTATTTATGGAAAAGCCCTTAGCTAATGCTGTAAGTGCTTTAGTGTGTCCTGAGGATTTCCCTGTGTTATATTGCTCAGCACAGTCACTGATCATGTTGATGACATTAAATCATTGTATTTGTCACGATCCTTTTCATTGGAAGTGGCAGAAACCCAACTATTAATAAATCTGATTTGAACAAAAAGGGGAATTTATTGGCTCTCAACACTGAGAAGTCCAGTGGGAAAACTGGCTTTGGTTTCTGATGGATCTGGGTCTTCTACTGAGGTTTTCAGAGATTTGCTATATCTCTTGGTTCTTTATCTTCTGCGTTGGGTTCATTTCTGGGTAGGTGCTCCCTCTATGATGGCAAAGATGGTTACTAACAAATCCAAGCTTATATTCTATCAATTTAGCTACCCAAATAGAAAAAGAATGTCTTGTAGTATTTTGAACCTTAATCCAAGGACTGGTTGTAATAGGTAGGCCCTGTTTGGGTCATCTACCCATCTATGAACCAATCACTATTACTCCTGGTAGGTGACTCTGAGATGTTGATTGGAGGATAAAAGAGTGTGTTTGTGGGGGGACTATTCACTGCCACCTGGATCCCACAATCTGAGAATGGGGCAGGGTGTTCCTCAGAGGAAAATCTGGTGCTATTACCAGAAGAAGGGAGAATGGCAGCCAAAACAAATGTCCATTGCAGCCATCAAGAAAATGTATTCAAAATATGCTTTTCAAAAAAGCAGTGAGATGTATAATCTAGTTTGGAAATATTTATAACTAAAATGATAAAGTTTCAATGCTTAAAAATGTAGATCTTTACGTTTCTTAAACTGCCATATAAGGCTGATATCCCCAGGAGTCTACATGACATCTAATTCTTCAATCATCTCTTCTTTGAGCATTCACTTTAGACTGTGGCACACTGCTAGCTCTATAAAACAGGAACTAGACCTCATGTTTTCAATGCTTAGAAGACTTTAAAAAAAAATCTTTAGGAAGTTGCATTCTAGCTTTTGAACTTCCTTTGGTATTATTTCACAACACATTTTGCATTTCCTTCTTTATGTTACATTGAAAATATGCAGTCTGCTCAAAGCCTTTCATTAGAAAAAGAAAACTTTACTAAAGATACCACTATGAGCTCGCTTTGCCCAGCAGGAGACTTTAATAAGTTGCTTGATTTAAAGACAATTTTCTTACCTTTAATGTGTTCTTAGGCATTAGAATTTTTGCTATCACGAAGCCTTATTTGAGGAGAAAATAGATGCAGATAATTTGCTGTCTAGATTATAACAATGTCATTAAGTATTTTCTTGGATAATTTGTAATAAAAACAATGTAATGGAAAGTCTAGGCTTTGAAATCAGACAAACTTAGGTTCACATTTCTTCTGCCACTCATTGTTTGGTCTTAGGAAAGTTATTTAAACTAAGTTCTAGTTTGCCCATCGTTTAAATGGCACTTTTATCTATTTGGCAGGTTGTTTTATAAATGAAAGATAGTATGTATTAAAATGCCTAACACAGGAAGTAGTACAAAGTAGGCATTTTTGTGGTGACTTAATTTAACATCGTCCTTAAGTTAAAAACATAAAAACCCCAAATTCCAAACCAAAAACAAACAACAAAGCTTTCTGCAGTTGTGATATTGAGATGAAATCTTCTTTCTGATAGGATTTATTTAAATTCCTTTTTGAAAGGATTGAAATATTAGAATAATAGTAGTTACTATTATATCAATGATATGAAAACTTTATGAAAAGAAAACTGCCTGAACTGACCAATTTTCTTTTTCAGAAAATGTAAGATTGATCCTGAATTGTTCCCAGAAAAACACACTTTAGGCACATGAAAAATTTAAAATGATCAACGTATCTTTATTTTTCCTCCACTTATGTGTTACATTTAAAGTTTAACAAGAACCCAATGATCAATCTTCAGTTACCAGAGTTTTTATTTAAACTGTCTACTTATGAGAAGAGCCAGATGCTGAGAAAAATAAGCTAGTATCAGAGATTTATTAAAACAGCCCATTTCTAGAATATGGTCTAATGTTAGTGTATATATAGCCCAGTTTTTTATCCCCAGCAGTAATGATCACAGATACTCAGAATGATGGAATTGGAGTCTTGAATATAAAAAGAAATTTCCATTAGTTTCTTAGGCTGTACTTACTGTGAAACGAAAATTCACAAAAGTATTTGGGAAAGATTTTCTACAAAGGCTGAAATGAAAAATATTTTTATTATGGCCCTCAATGAAGTATAAAAATCAGCTAAGCCCCCACCCCTAAGCCTCCCAAAATATAATTAGTGAAATATGGTTGAGAGCATGGTTCCTAGAGTCAGATCATCTGGATTCAAATTGGGGTTCTCCCATATAGGACACATCCTGTATGATTTTGGGCAAATTACTTAATCTCTCTCCTTGTTTTAGTTCCCTAAACTGTAAAGTGGGGATGATGATGGTAATATCTCATAGTGTTGTGCGGATTAAATGAGGAAAAAAAATTTTAAAGAATTATGCACAGGACATGGCACAGAGTACCTCTCAGTTTGAACTACCATTAAAAAAAAAATAAGTTGGGTTTGTTTGTTTTGATCCTTCAAACTAGAAATTGAGGATCACTGCCAGTCTGAACTGGGGAATGTCACCTGATCCTATTGTGGGCTCTTTCATTCTGTACACTTGATAGGGCATTGGGACCAGTCCTAAGGCAGTTCCAGGCCCCAAGCCTTTGGGGAGGCTTCTTTACATTTCTTTCTTAACCTCTGACAGCCCTAGCAAGTCCAGTTTAGGCTTTTAAAAAGTTCTTAATCCCAGGTTGGACCCTGGAACAAGCTGACCTAATTTTTCTTGTGTTTGCTGAATGGAGATTGAGTTGACTCGAGTTTTATTTAGGCTTCTCTGGGCCTGTTGCAGGATCAAAGCTCAGGTCTAGACCCAATTTAAGTTGAGATTTAGAGCTGACTATTGCTACATTTTCCTCTTTTTGTTTTGAAAGATTAAAAAAAAAAAACACAGTTAATCCATTCATCAGTATTTATTACAAGTGTGATAGGTGCTGGGAATGGGAAGAGGATATTCCAGTAGAAGGAAAAGCATTTGTAAAGCCTTGGAGGAATATTTATTTTTCTTATTATTAATCAAAAGTATGACTTTCAGTCAGATTCTGATAAGCTTGAAGGGACCATGTGCAATCACGCTCAGCCTAAGAATATCAACTTCATGAGGGCAGAGATCTTCGCTGACTTGGTTCGTTGATGTGACCCCAGCACCTAGAACAGTGACTGGTACGTGTTTGTTGGACCAATAAATGAGTTGGCACAATTCCAACTTATTGCAGAGAACCTTGGTATTTTAATTTCTGTAGTTTTATTGTTGATAGATATCTTATTGCCAGTGAGTAGAATGACTGCTGGATTTGCTATATTGTTTTTTAATGGAAATCTGTGGGTACATCTGGGGGAGGGTATTTATGTTTGAGGCAAGAATTTTGTTTTCTCTTAAGCAATTTTTCTGGAAGATGTTATTCTGCCTTTTCTATGAGCAGATGTGCTTAGGATGAAAAGTTTAAAGGAAGGCGCGCTCATGTTCGTCTCAGTAGGCAAGGAATGCCTTTTCCTCTCCATTTAGTAAGTGTCCATCAGACTTCCCAGAGTACAATGGGGCATTTACCTCAGGCCTCGGCGGCAGCCCACACTTCTTACATTTTAGACTTTTTCTGCCACCCCTGGGAAACTGCCTGGTGGTCTGGCATCATGGGAATTTGTGTCACTAAAAGCTGTTTCTCCGCCCTCTTCTCTAGCAGAAGCAGTGGGTGTAGTGGGAAGAAATTTGGACTTGGGTCTTAATTATAGTTCTGCAACTTATAGCAAACTGACCTTGGGGAAGTTATTCATCTTTTTTGTTGAGTTTCCTCATTTGCAAACTAAGTTTGATAATATTTATCTTCTACGATTGCTGTGAAGATTAAGTATAATAAAATACTAGTGCCTAGTTAGTTTTCTTTCTTTTCCTGTCACATCAAATTATTTTCCATTCTTTCAGCCTCTTGACACAAAAGGACAGCTATATTATTTTTCATAGCTGGGGAGACTATAGAGTCTTTGTGACTCTTGATAATGATTTTCTGGGGTTTTTTGGGTGAAGCAATATAGAGTTTTGTTAATATAGTTCCAACAACATGGAAAAGATACCTTAAAAAAAACTCTCCTATTAATTCAAAACTTAATTTAAAAGTTTTGCAGACTATGAACTTTTTAAAGTCAGGGCCTTCTACGGCAGTTTGTATGCCCATACTCAGCTTCTTATAGAGGACATAGCATGTTTAAGTGTTGGGTGAAGAGAGAGAGCGGGAAGGAGAGAAAATATGTGTGTGGTGAAAGAGATATTTTAGCCTGCTTCTGTAACTTTAGCTTTGCTATGCAATGTGCCAAAAGTTATTTCTCCCTAGGGAGTGCCTCTTTCAACAGTTTGCGAAGGCAGCATAAATTCTCACTTGGTGTTCAAGGAAGATGGTAATACAATTTAGTACAACCAAAGTATTTTTTTTTTTAACTTGTTAGAAACCAAAATGTGATTGCAGTGGCAAATTTGTCAGCACACTCGAGTTTAACAAGTGTTCGAAGGATTAGTAAAGGAAATGTAGTTTACTCTGCAGCTTTTATGACAAAGAATTTAAAAGGTTTTGCTCTAAGCCCCACCATGTGTTTCTTCCTTTTCTCCAAAACATACCTCTAAGTTGAAAAGAGAGATGAATCTCTTAGGGAGAAACTATTAACTCTGAGGGAGTTTATCATTGTTTGAGAGGAAGCAGAGCATTTACATTTGAATCGACTCTGAGTGTAGCTTGTGCCCTAATCTCATTCCTCCTAGAAGTTGGTGAGGAGTTTAAGTACTTCCTACTTTGTGTTCTGGTCCTTGTAGTGCCATCCTAATTTCCTTGGGGATCATAAATTTTGTAATTCAAAGTAAGCAAACTGGACACTGTGCCTTGGCTATGCATAGAAATGTTTTCTGTAGTTGTCACAGTCCTCTATGTAGGGCCATTGGCCAGGATTTTCTCATTTTCACGGTACTTATTACCATACTAAAAATGCTTTTCAAAAGACAACATATTACAGAAAGTTTGAGAAAAAGGTAGACTATAATCACCCCATCACTTTCACTTTTAAGTTTTGAATATTACCATTTGACATAGGTCTAGTTGGTGTGCAGTTTAAATGAGAAAAAGTAAGACCTAAGTGTTTATTGTGAACATTTTCATCAATTTCTGATGGTTGCATCAGAGTTTTATAGTTTGATCAACCAGTTCCCTATTATTATGCCTATAAATGCAGCCCCTTTTCAAATAAGACAAATTAATCATACTGTCAGGTTTCTGGACTTTTGTGGCCAAATCTTTGGTATTGCCTTTTTTAGGGGTAGGGGTAAGAGATGGAGGATGGGGAGGAAGATAGATGGAATAGAGGCTGAGAAAAGCTGTGCCAAAGATAAACTGTGTTACAGATGGAAATGTTTTTCTAAGTCCAAAATCTGTAAGAAACTTTAAAGTGAGCCATTTTCAGAGATTAAAAAATGCATTAACTTATTGTATTAGTATTTTGCTCTGTGATGAATGAAACTACCATTACTTTTTTTAAAAGTTACATTTTATGGATTCTTGGCTTGATTTTATTGCCAACTTCTACCACTGATAAAGTTTTACTTTCTTATTTTACTTGAAGAACATTTCTGCTGATGGAGAATTTAGGTCATGTTAGCCTAAAGATGACTTGTTGGGAGAAATTCTTTGTATTTGCTCTCATGTCTTGTTAGACAGCTGTGTCCTGGACTCAGGACTGGACTTTGCTTTTTGTAGCAGCTGTGAAATCCTCACCTTACAAATACAGTGTTCCCACTGAAAGTTTATTTCTGTGACGAGGGACCATCATTCAAACCCATCCCAAAGAAACAGGGAGTATTAATGT
This sequence comes from Cheirogaleus medius, assembly GCA_008086735.1. NCBI lineage: Eukaryota > Metazoa > Chordata > Mammalia > Primates > Cheirogaleidae > Cheirogaleus > Cheirogaleus medius. Next base: position 4,202,399 of record VBSM01003204.1, read on the forward strand.
GTAATACTTCATGGATTTCAGAGGAGGAAATCTTGTTGGAGCTATGGTTTAATTCAACCCAATGGCTTAAAAAAATTTTTTTTGAAACTTTTTATTAGGAATTAGTTAGGACGTGTGGAGATTGCCTATGTTCATTCCTTAGAGGTTGGGACAAAAATTTTGCTTTTGTTGAAAGAGCCTGTGTAATATGGTACTAGTTTGAAAATGATTTGCCTGGCATTTGCACTGGGCATATTTGGAAAGGAAAGCCTCTTTGCATTGTGCATTTAAAAAAGTGTCTGTAAGTGTGCTTAGAAAATGGCAGCATTTGCTGGTCTTGGCTGTCAATGTCTTGCTGCTCCTGACTGTGTTTAACCAGAAAGGGAAACTCAGAGTAGAAAAAGTCTCACTCCCAAGACTTTACAAGAAAACCCCTCTTTGTTGATTTATATATATATATTTTAAAGGAGCTTGACATCTTCATCAAGTTCACAGTGGGCTTGCTTTGTTTGCTTTCTCTTGAATGCTTGATAAGATTTTTCTTCTATTGTTTTGTGCAGCAAGAACAGATCTTTCCATGGCTGGGGTGGGTTTTTTGTAAATCCACAATATGGTCATTGTCTAGTGGTGAATAATTGTGGCTGCTTTTTGTACAACCAGAACTAAGGCTTTGGCTGTGAACAGATTCCTTCTTAGCGTGAAAAGGGACTAATCCATGTAAATACAGCCCCAAAATAAAGCTTTACAGAAAAAGGGGAAGGCCGCTAAGCAGGAGGGCACAGGTCAGCAATTTAACCTTTAACCTAACAAATAAGAAGCATGAAAGTTCCAGAATTGGTTTACAAAAGAAAGCTCCTGTGATCTGTCAGTTTTTCTTTTTAGGAGGGAACTGGGTGAGAGATCTGACTGACAGCTAGTGCCTTTTAACTGCAGACTGGAATTAACTGCCAAATTGAAACTTGAATATTTGAAGGAGAATTTTTCTTAAATTGAGATGGCAGAATAGGCTATGTAATCACTGGTCAGGGTCTTACATGGGATTTTTATCCTGGAAGTGGGCAGATAGGCGTTGGACAAGACTACCTTTAAGATCCCGTCCAAGTTTAATAAAGAGTATGTGGTCTGACTCCTTTTTCACCAGTCAAATTAGACATGAACTTTGTAGTTTGAGGCCAGATGAAACTCTTTCCCCCTTTTCTAGTATTATCACTAATATCCTTTCTGGACTTTTCATGACTATAAATTAATTATAGCCTTTACTAAAGATTTAAGAGCTTTTTGTAAATGTAATTAATATGTTTTCCACAAAATAGCCGTTCTTGAGATTTCACAATATGTACAACTTTTACGACCCGATGCATTATTGGAAACTATTTTGTGTGATGTAGAGCACTGTAAAGCAGAGGACACAGGCTTGCTTTCATGGACTGCTGTTTTGTTCCACATGCTTGGGCATTATTAGCAGATACAATTGAGTAAGCTAAAGCAGCACAAAGTGAAGTATAGGTGTTTATTAGGCAATGCACGGGGAAAATAGGAAGCTGTGAGACATGAGAAATTGCCCTGCCTCTTACATGGGCTTTACGAGTGAAGAAAATAAGGTTTGTGCTAAGTGTAAGTTTTACTTTTATGCTGTTTTGTACTCATTTACAAACTTTGCAAACAGTTTGTATTTATTTAATCACAACAGGTAATCTTGTTAATGAGTGTTAGTTTTTGCTTAAAGCATAATGCCTGTGACGTCAGCTGTTCTATCTCACTATGGAGAATTCCGTAACTGATAAAAACTTTAATTACCAAGAACTAGTCAGATTAAAAAGAAACAATGAACTAATGACTTTAAAGTAGGCTTCCTGTAGAATAATAGAATAATATAAAAATAGTAATTATACTGTGTAACTCCCAGGGATGATTCTATTTTAGTTTTTCAGCTGTCCTTAGTTTATTTGTGTAGATTGTTTAAAATTTGTTCCTTCTCAGGGCTTATTGGTCTGCCCCAATTCCTCCAGGGTTTTAGAGACCAGAGACAACATAATGTTGCCGATTAAAATAAGCATAAAGTTAAGTGCCACCCTCACTTAACTCAGGCTTATACCTTCTCTTTCCTAGCTGATTACCATGGCCTCCTAATTGGCCTTTATGTTTTCCTTCACATCCATATTTAATGCTGTCATCTGAGCGATCTTTTAAAAACACAGCTGAGACCACAGCATTTCCCTTCTAGCACCTTTCGGTGGTCCTCTGTCACCCCAAACTAAAGTTGAGCTCATTAGCAGGACAAACGAAGTCACGAAATCTTCTATGATCTATCCTCTACCTATCCAGCTTCATCTTAGCCCACTCCTCTCCTAGACATGTAGTTTTCAATATGTCCTAACCAAATTTCATGCATGTTTTCTATTTCTATATCATATTTGGCTTCTCAAAAATATAAGAAGGGATAATATCCTTAAAATGGGGAACCTAATGATGATGCTATGAAAATTGCTAATATTTGCATAGGCTTCATACTTCGTAAGCATTCCCATGTTCTTTTTATAAACATTCACAGCAACAGTACAGATTGGGCAGTGTTTTCTGAGAGGCTCTCTATAAATATTGTAGGTCAGGTATAGCGGCTTGTACCTGTCATCCTACCACTTTGGAAGGCCCTGGTGGGAGGATTGCTTGAGGATAGGAGCTTGAGATCAGCCTGGGCAACATAGTGAGATCCCATTTCTTAAAATAAAAAAAAAATTAGCTGAATGTGGTAATACACACTGGTAGTCCCAGCTACTCAGGAGGCTGAGCCAGGAAGATTGCTTGAACCCAGGAGTTTGAGTTTGCAGTGAGCTATGATGATGCCACTGCACTCTAGTTGGGCAACAGAGTGAGGCCCTGTCTTAAAAATAGAATAAAAAAAAATATTTGGATGGTTGAATAAATGAATTAGTGAACTGTGGAGTCAGAAAACTAGAGTTACAGTCCAAATTCTTCTATTTATAAGCTACGTAATTTGGGATAAGTAATTTAACCTCTCTGAACCTATTTGCTAATCTGTAAAATTCGGTCTACATCTGCATTGTTTGTTATACTAGATGGTGTAAGGACTTAATGGAATAATATATAGTAAATAAAAATGCCTTTCAAACTGTAAACCCCATGCAAATATTAGTGTTATTAATGTTCTTAATTTATTCCAGGTCCTATAAATGAAGAGAAAGCATTCATGGATATAGATAGATTTATTTTAATGAGTAAAAGAATATTAGACTGTTTTATTTTTGTAATATTAAAGTATAAGCCTATTTTGATAGCACACAGAAAACACTATATCCTTATTTTCTTTCATTAAAAAAAAAACTTGTTTATACTGTTAGTAAATGCTGAGGAACACAGACTGTATCTTAGGTGGGTGTCCAAATGCAGTGTTTACAAGCTCCTCTTTGCTGTACATTCTCCTTTGGTTGGAACCTTAGGGCCATGTTTGCCTTCTGGTTTTTGTGGTGTGCTATATTTTTATGTGCATTTTTTTGGGTTGCATTTTTATATGTCATTGTCCCTGGCATACTTTTTCCTCCTCTTATTTTCCTTTTGCCTTTACTCCTTCACTTTACATGTGTATTTTTAATCTTTTAACTATCTACGTTTTTGTAAATCATCTCAAATTGTTTATGGAATGTGATGGAGTATAAACTCTCCTAGTGTGATGGTTTCTACTGTCACACACAGACTGATAGTTTCTTAGTCTGTGTCTTTGGCCCAGCCTCCTGAGCGCCAGACCTGGATCCTTAGATCTTAGCTGTTGCTTCTGGATACCGCCACAGGCATCACAAGTTGAATTTAACCTCCCCTGCCCACCAACATTTTCCCCCCACTGCTGGCCACCTAGGAAAACAAAACCAAAATGCCAATCCTAACTGTTCCTTCTATTCTAGGGTCTTGTTGAATGGCATTGGGACCCTTTCACTTGCTCATGCCAGAAACTTAAAAGTCATGCTAGACTCTTACCCTACATCCAATTAAACGTTTGTTTCAAGTCTTTAAAAAGAACTTTAAAAATATTTTAAATGATCTCAAAGTTATAGGAAAGTTGTAATTATGCTGCAAAGAACTTTTCTCTTCTGCACTATTTGAGAATAAGTTGCTGACCTCATTCTCAAATGTGTCAGTGAGTTTTTGCTGCAGACAAGGTGATTCTCCTACATAACCACAATACAGTCACCAAAATGAGAAAGTGAATGTTGATATAGTACTGCCATCTAATTCTTAGAGTTTGGCTACTTGTCCCAATAACGTTCTTTAACGCAAAAGGATTCAGTTCAGAATCGTAAGTTGTATTTAGTTTCATATCGCTTTAGTCCCCCTCAGTCAGGAACAGTACTCAGTCTTTCCTTGACTTTCATGACCATGCGATCTGAAGATTACAGGCCTTGGTTTGGGTTTGTCTGATGTTTCCTTATGATTAGATTTAGGCTAACCATCTTGGATGGGTCTCTCATGGAAGTGATGCTATGCTTTTCTTATCACATAATGCACAATTTTATTATGTCCCATTACTGATGATGATCACTTGTTTAAGGTAGTATTTGCCAGATTTCTCTATTGAAATGTTAGTTACTCTTTACTTACTAATTTACTTTGTAATTAGTAAGTGTTTTAGGGGAAAGTACTTTGAAATTACATAAATGTTCCATTTCTCATTAAACTTTGTTTATTTGTTTATTTGATTTTGGGCTCATTGTTTCCTCTTTTATTCAAGGTTGTTATTGAATTGTTCAAATTATTATTTGAACAAATCACGTTATTCAGTTTGTTTCAGCTTTGCTCAGTAGGAGCCAGCTTGAAGGGGCTCTTGTGTTCTTTTGACCCATCTTCATCATTCTTTGAGTACTTCTTGCTTTTTTTAGCACAAGATGTTCTATACTCATCTTTTACTTTCTTTTCCTTAGCCCTGAAATCTGCCATTTTCCAAGGAGCCCTGGTTCTTTTTGGTGGAGAATGCTGTTTAAAAGCCAAAATCTGGACGCTAGGTGTACTCATTGCTATTGGGGTGTTGCTTCTCCTAGGCCTTCTTAGTGGACAGAACTGGAGAATACCTGATGTGTTTGTGGACACATATATTTACATTAATATGTATTTCTATATTTATGTATATTGAAAAGTGTGAGTTCATACCAATACTTCCAATTTCACCTAATACCACAAGATTCATTCTAGTTTTCTCTCTTTCCATGTTTGTAACTTCTTTCTTTGGCAGTGAGGAGCCTGATTCCCATTATCTTTAATAGGCTTACTTATTTGATTAATCCCTTGTGCATGACTAATCTGTCATCATGGCTGCCACAACCTCCTTCCCAATGTGGATGTCCTCCTTAACCCCTGGGGCTCTGATGCCCTATGCCATTCTGCCTATCCTCCATGGATGCCCACCTCATCCAGCTTGGGCTTTGACACCCCATGCAAGGCAGGTCCTATTGAGTGGGTACATTCTTCACCTTGGGTTTTGGCACTTCGTACATGGCTGCCACACTCTTCTACCCTGCTTGGGATCTGACACTCTATAAAGTGACCCCTACCCTGATCATATGCTCTGATACTTCACTCAGGTCATCTTTTAACGTGGACACTCTTCTCAAACTGCTTTGACTCTGACACCCCATGTCAGGCAACTGTTCTCTGTGGATGACCACTTCTCCCTTCTTGAGCTGACTCCTCACACTTGATCACTCCCCTGTGGGCACCCTAGTCATGCTTGAGTTCGGACACCCTATACTAGATTGCCCATTACAGGATGGGCACCACCCTCACACTGCTTGGACTCTGACTCCCCATGCTGGGCAAGTCCTCCTGTGTGGATACCATCCTTACCCCACTCTGGACCACTGTGGCTACTTCTTACCAGGTGTGGATGTGTACCCTGACTTCAGGATTGAATTGTCAATTAGGAAGAGAAGGGGAAGTCTAATTTCTTGATCTCTTTCCTATCTTTTTTCTCCCTTCTCATGCAACTCCATTGCCTTTGACTTTGTTCTGGCCCTCCTTATTCTTCCTTGGATTACTGCCTCTAATTGGTTTTCTTGGCTGGAGTCTTACCCCTTCTAACCCATCTTCTGTCCTACTGTCAGGAGATACGTGTGTTAAACAGATGTAATCATGTCAGTCTTCTGCTTAAACCCTGTGCAGGAGTCCTCAAACTATGCCCGCGGGCCACATGCTGCCCGCCGGGACATTTATCCGGCCTGCCAGGTGTTTTTGCCAACTCTCCCTGTCCTCCTTAGCAGCCGACTCGTCCCGGGCCCACAGTGCGCATGTGTGGAATGTGCGGCCGCACTCTCCAACGATCTGAGGGACCCCTGTTTAAAAAGTTTGAGGACCCCTGCATGTTTTTCCATTACCTATAGGGTAATACTCGAATCCTTAGCATGGTGCACAAGGCCCCTTATGACTTGGCTGACCTCTCCTCCCACATCTCTCATGACTCCCTGTCATTGACTTGTGTTCTAGCTTAGTCATGTTAGTCTCTTCCATGTGCTAGCACCTAATCTTTCTCCTTTCTGTACCATCTTCTTACTCCTTATTTTCTTGGTTTACTTCCATTATCCTTTAAGACTCAGATAAGGTGCCACCTCTTTTATAAGGTCCTCTTTAATCCTCCCTTTTCTGTGTCTATCCTCACCTCCCTCCTCTGCCACCCCTTGTGGACTTGGTTAGATGCTCTTCCTCTTGGCACCCTGTGTATTGTGTTGTAACTGTCTTTTCTATTCTTGAGGGCAGGAACCTTGTTGCTTGAATTCTTCCCCAAAGGATAACCCTATTCAGTAGGTGGTGGCTAGCTAAATGAAGAGACATTTAAAAGTATTTCTGTTTTAGATAATTTCTCATTCAATGGAATTGTTGTGTCCAAATAAGCAAGGCCATGTTAGTATCAGTTGTTTGTGAGGCTTTTGAAATAGCCACATTTACATAGAACTGGACGTTGTAATTGTATTTTTAGAGTGGGGTTTTACCTATGGTTACATTTACTTCTAGAATACCTCCAGGGACTTATCCTTGTTTTTCCTAGTAAGGTAGAAAAGACATTTCGAGTGTATCAAGGATTGGTTCATTATCTTCTATATCCTGTACACCGCATTTATTACCACTGTGCATGCAGAAGGCTATGGCAATGTCTGGTACTAGCTAAGGACCTGCTGAGATAAAGACATGCCTGACCAAGAGACAAAAGAGAGAGACAAACTTCGTTTGGACTCTTAAATTGATTAAATCAGTCAATTCATTTTTTTGTTGTTGTTGTTTTACTTTGTTTTCTGAGTCAATTTGAATTTTAGTTTTTTAAAAGTCTGTGGCAAAGTATTAAACCTCTAGGTCCTGTTATATATAGTAGTTCTCTACAAAGGTTGTTATTGAGATCAAGGAACAGTCTCAAGTTCCTGGGCAGGAGAGTTAGTTGAGGGCTGGATTGAACGTTCACTATTTGCCATTGGTGTTGAGAGACTAGGAAGGTTGATTTGCCAGAAAAGTGCTAAGAATGATCATGCTCTAAATGAGATCATGTAACAAATTAAAAATTGATTTGTAAATACTTTGATCTGCCTCAGTTATTGCTGCCTAATATTTGTTTCACCCAAGGTTTCTCTTTTCTTACAAATTATATGCACAGATGATGGTTTTCTAAAGGTGATAGTATATGCTTAATTTTTTTCCATGATAATATCTTAGAAGTAGCTCATTTAGATATATTGTAATAGTTATCTAAAAGAGATGCTTCTTAATCTGAGAAATTTTCCAGCCCATTGAGAGGAACAGTAGCCTTTTAGAGAAGTTGGCACCTCAAGACAGAAAGATGTCTCTAAGTGCTGCCCTGGAGTGATGCTGAATGGTTTCTTTACTCTGTCATTGAGCCCTTGTTGTGTCAAAAAAGACATCTCTTAGAAACTCTCACAGAAAGATTTTTTTCCCCTAAAATCTGAGTGCTAGCAGAGTAAACTAGCTAGAGCTCATAATTTCAGTGTCTTTCATTTAAGGGCTTTTTATAAAAGTGTTTCAAATGCAGTGTTTTCTCCCTCCTTCCTGTTCTTTTGTACAACAGCTGGGGATTCAACTCTATCTTACCCTGTTGATACCCTATCACTGGTTATTTACAATAAATTTAAAATGAAAAAATCATCTTTGGAAGTTTTTTTTTTTACCAGTTGCACTCAGATCAGCCAATGCGTTTGAGCTGTGTCAGGCTATTAAAATACAGGCTTATAGTGCAATGTTCTCAGGATGTTCTCTAGAATCAGTCTTGAGTTTTAGTATTTCATATGCTGCTTTTGTCTATGTGGTCTATATGCAACTAATCTATAGTGACAAAGCACTAGATGAACATTCTTGGTTTTAATTGCTTAGCGTTGCTGCATGTTTAACTGAGAGCTATCTCCTAAGTGCAATGGGAATGTGGTATCATATCTATCAGTGTGGCTTTTGATGGTCTGAGTCCAAGACAGACTGGACTTTCTTATTATTTCTATACTTATTCATAAATTCAAGCAAGTCTTTGAGGGACCATTTAATGCTATGGATATAAATAAAATAAAACACTTTGTTTTTAAGGAGTTTAAATATGATGAGAGCAACAAATAGTAAACCAGTGGCTATAAATATTTGGGATAAATACATTAGAGACAGACAGAAGTGCTGTGGGAACTCAGTAGAGAGGCAACAGAGAGCAAACATTTTATACCCAGTTGCTATGGAAATATATGTATACTCAGTCTCTCCCAAGGCCTCTCCCCACCTCCAAGAGTCTCATTCCATTACATCATCAGCTCAGACCCCTCAATCTTCTAAACTAAATCAGGCTTAGATGAGGACAAGTCACCTTACACATAGTTCCTTAAGTATAGCTTCTCAAATACAGGTCCTTTCACTTTGTAAACTAAAGAGAGAAGTTATCTGGCCCCAACTCCTACCTCTACCACTCTTCCCCAACATATATTAGTGGGCAGGCATGAGACAACTATTGTAGTTACTCATCTTCTAAAAGAGGGACAGTGGGAGCCACAGGGGAAGCCCTGCTCCATAGCAGTTCTGAAGTATAGCTGGGCAGATGTTGGAAATTTCTTGATGGAGACTCAGTCCTACTCCTGCCTGAGAGTTTTGTTATTCAAAGGCCTTTCTCCCCCATTTTGGATTTTCTTTGTTGCTTTCAGTCCAAGCTGGCAATGTTTCTCCCAATACAGGACTCTTAAAAACTCTGTTCTGTGAATCTGTTGGAATTTACTCCTTTAGGTAATATTTTTACCTGCTGATGTGTTTGTGATAAGCTCTCCTTTTCTAGTTTGGATTTCTGATGAGGCCACTGAGGAACACCACTCTTAAGCTTTTTAGAAACCCTGTTGTTTGACTAAATGGTTCTCTATGACATCACCTTGGAATTTTTCGGAAGTCTTAAAAAGAATTTTAAAATCACACCCTCAGCTTTGTCTTTATCCTATCCTAAGAGTGTCCTGGATTTGATCTTTACCCAGAAGCCATTTCTTAATTTTAACATCATTTGTTGTCTGGAGAGGCTGGAAATGGATAAACAAATTGAGTTATATGCACATAATAGAATAAGAGTAAGTAATAAAAAGGAACAAAGTATCGATGTACTAAACAACATGGATGGATCTCAGTATAGTTATCCTGAGTGAAAGAAACCAGACAAAAAGAGTACATGCTGTCTGATTCCATTTATATAAAATCCTAGAGAGTACAAACTAATCGATAGTGATGGAAAGCACATCGGTGGTTCCCTAGGGATGAGTGGTGGGGAGTGGACAGGGAGGGATAGATTATAGAGGCGCATGAAGAAACTTTCGGGGGTGATTCATTGTGGTGATGGTTTTGTGGATGTAGACATATGACAAAACTCATCAAATTATATACTTTCTCCTATTTTCTCATTTTTATGTTGAAGATGTATCTCTTGAAAACAACAGGTAGTTGCATCTTTTAAAATCCAATCTGATTATCTATATCTTTTACTGGAAATGCTTTTTGTGTTTCATTTTTCTTCCTTCTTGCTTTCTTTTTGATTATCCAACCATTTTTATCATTCTGTTTTTTTCCTCTCATAATTTGGAACTTAAATACTATTTCTATACCTTTAATAGTTACACTAAAAATAATGGTGGCTATGACTTACTAGGACTTAGTATGTACCAGTCATTGTTCTACCTGCTTTATCTATATTAACCCATTTAATCCTCACAAAGACCCCATGAAATAAATACTGTCTCCATTTTACAGATGGGGAAACTGTGGCATGGCGAGGTTATGTCAAAGGCCACACAGGTATCAAGTAGTAGAAGTGGGATTTGAATTAGTGTGCCTTCAGAGCCTATAATACTAATACAGGCATACCTTGAAGATGTTGTGAGTTCAGTTCCAGACCACCACAATAAAGTGAATATTGCAATAAAGTGAGTCACAAATTTTTTTGGTTTCCCAGTGCATATAAAAGTTATGTTTATACTATACTGTAGTCTATTAAATGTGCAATAGCATTATATTTTTAAAACTGTACATATATTAATTAAAAAATATTGCTAAAAAAATGCCAAAGGTCACCTGAGCCTTCAAGTTGTAATCTTTTTGCTGGTGGAGGGTCTTGCCTCAATGTTGTTAGCTACTGTGTTTTCCCGAAAATAAGACAGGGTCTTATATTTATTTTTTCTCAAGAAGACACCCTAGGGCTTATTTTCAGGGGATGTGTTATTTCCCCTCAAAGCCTCAGCTTGCAGCACGCACAGGATGGCCGGGACCTGACAGGGGGAGCAGACCTTGTTGGTGGGGCTGCCCGCACCTTTCTGGTCACCTCTGGGATAGCAGCTATCACGATGGGGCAGATGAGAGGGGCTGCTCATCTTCTTTACCGCTCTGTGACGAAATATATGGGTTGTGCAGATACGCTGCGTAGCCACACCCATCACTAGGTCTTATTTTCAGGGTAGGGCTTATATTGTGCAAATGCTTAGAAATCCTGCTAGGGCTTATTTTATGGGTAGGTCTTATTTTCGGGGAAACACGATACTAACTTATCAGGGTGGTGGTCACTGAAGGTTGGGGTGGCTGTAGCAATTTCTTAAAATAAGACAATAATGAATTTTGTTGCATCAGTTGAATGAATCTTCCTTTCAGGAAAAATTTCTCTGTAGCATGTGATGCAATTTCTTGGCATTTTACCCACAGTAGAACTTATTTAAAAATTGGAAACAGTCCTCTCAAACCCTGCTGCTGCTTTATCAACAAAGTTTATGTAATATTCTAAATCCTTTGTTGTCATTTCAACAGTGTTCACAGCATCTTCAACAGGAATAGATTCCATCTCAAGAAAGCACTTCTTTGCTCATTCATCAGAAGTAGCTCCTCATCTGTTCAAGTTTTGTCATGAGATTGCAGCAATTCAGTCACATCTTTAGGCTCCACTTTTAATTCTAGTTTTCTTGCTATTTCTACCACATCTGCAGTTGTTTCCTCCACTGAAGTCTTGAACCCCTCAAAGTCACTTATAAATGTTGGAATCAACTTCTTCAAACGTCCTGTTAATGTTGATATTTTGACATCCTCCCATGAATCATAAATATTCTTAATGGCATCTAGAACGGTGAATCCTTTCCAGAAGATTTTTAATTTACTTTGCCCAGATCCATCAGAAGAATCACTATCTATGGCAGCTATAGCCTTATGTATTTCTTAAATGAGACTTGAAATTTGAAATTACTCCTTGATCCATGGGCTACAGAATGGATGTTGTGTTAGTAGGCATGAAAATAACATTAATC
>VBSM01003204.1:4214269-4226056 GCA_008086735.1 Cheirogaleus medius
CCATGGGCTACAGAATGGATGTTGTGTTAGTAGGCATGAAAATAACATTAATCTCCTTGTACATCTCCATCAGGGCTCTTGGGTGGCCAGAGCTCATTGTCAATGAGCAGTGACATTTGGAAAGGAATCTTTTTTTTCTGAGCTGGTGTCAACAGTGGGCTTAAACTGTTCCGTAAACCATGCTGTCATCCAGACTTTCTTGTTCCATTTCTAGAGCACAGACAGAGCAGATACAGCCTAATTCTTAAGGGCTCTAGGATTTTTGGAATGGTCAATGAGTGTTAGTTTCAACTTAAAGTCACCAGCTACATTAGCCCCTAACCAGAGAGTCACCCTGTCCTTTGAAGCCAGATATTGACTTCTCTTCTCTAGATATCAAAGTCCTAGATGGCATCTTCTTCCAATATAAGGCTGTTTGATCTACACTGAAAATCTGTTGTTGAGTGTTGCTACCTTATTCAATGATCTTAGCTAATTTTCTGCATAAGAGCTTCTATATCAGCACTTGGTGCTTCTACCTTGCACTTTTATGTTATGGAGATGGCTTTTTTCCTTAAAACCCATGAACTAAGCTCTGCTAGTTTCAAACTTTCCTTCTGCAGCTGCCTCATCTCTCTCAGCCTTCATAGAATTGAAGAGAGTTAGGGTCTTGCTCTGGATTAGGTTTTGGCTTAAGGGAATGTGTGGCTGGTTTGGATCTTCTGTGCAGACCACTAAAACTTTCTCTATACCAGCAGTAAGTCTATTTTGCTTTCTTATCATTTGTGAGTTTACTGGAATAGCACTTTTAATTTTTTTCAAGAACTTTTCCTTTGCATTCACAACTTGGCAAACTGTTCAGTGCCTCCTAGCTTTCGGTCTGTCTCGGTTTTTGACATGCCTTCCTTATTAAGCTTAATCATGTCTAGCTTTTGATTTGAAGAGAGAGATGTACTACTCTTCCTTTCACTTGAACACTTAGAGGCCATTGTAGTGTTCAATATTGTTGTGTCTTAGGGAATAGGAGGCCTGAGGAGGAGAGAGACAGGAGAATGGCTAGGTCAGTGGAGCAGTTATCTATTAAGTTTACTGTCTTATATGGGCGTGGTATGTGGTGCTCCCAAATAATAATAGTAATATCAAAGATCAGTGATCACAGATCACCATAACAGATATAATAATAATGGAAAAGTTTGAAATATTGCAAGAATTACCAACATATGACATGGAGACATGAAGTGAGCACATGCTGTTGGAAAAATGGTGCCAGTAGACTTGCTCAATGCAGGTTTGCTACAAACCTTCAATTTGTAAAGAACACAGTTATCTGTGCAGCACAATAAAGCAAAATGCAATAAAACAAGTATGCCTATACAAATAAACAGTCCCTCTGAGAAACGTTGGCATGCTTATGTAACTTAGCAATGTTAATTGGCATCTTTACCCTCCTCCTGAACAATACAAGGACCTTATATTGTTTGAACTTTAATCACTCCTCTCCTGGCTTATATGCTTTTATTGTTGTGTATTTTACTTTTAACCTATAAGACATTATTAGTTTTTTATATAGCTAATGTTTATTTAGATCTATCCACGTATTTTCTACTTTCTTTTTCTTCATGTCTTCTTGCATCTCGGACTTTTTACATCTGGGCTGAACTTCTTGCTTGAATAACAATTCTTTGTTGGTTGCAAATATTTTAGTTTTGTTTATTTGAAGATGTCCTTATTTTAACCTCCATTTAACTTCCATTTTGGAAACTACCCCTCATCCCCTCAGATTGATAGTAACTTTCTTTAAACACTTTGGAGATGTCATTTCATTGTCTTCTGTCTTCAGTTGTTGCTGTTGAGAAGTCCTTTTCTATTCTAATTATCATTTTTGTATAGATAATATGTAGATAATGTCTTATTTTCTAGTTTAGCAATGATATATGTCTAGCAGTTTCCTTTTTATATGTCTGTATTTGAATTCGGCCATTTGAACCTGAGGATTGGGATCTTTCTTTACATCTCTAGTTATTGTTTCTCTCCCCATCCTCTCCTTCTGGAACTTTGATTAGACACATGTTAGACTTTGTCTTTCACAATTTTTAACCACATTTTTTGTGTTTTCAATCTGTCTTTCTGCTGCATTCAGTAACTTCACGTCTTCCAGTTTATTAATTCTCTGTTCAGCTGTGTCTAATTGTCATTAAAACCATCAATTTAGTGTTTAATTTTAATTATTTTAACAGCTTTATTGAGATAGAATTCATATACCATACAATTTGCCTATTTAAAGATACAATTTAATGGTTTGGTTATGTTACATTAATTTATTTAAATTGTGGAGATGTGTGTGTTTGTGTGTATAACAAAATTTACCATTTTAACTATTTTTAAGTATATAATTCAGTAGTATTAATTATATTCATTCTGCTTTGTAGCCATCACCACTATCTATTACCAAAACCTTTCATCACCCCAAACAGAAACTCTGTAATCATTAAGCAATAACTACCCATTCACCTCTGACCCCAACTCTTGGTAACCTGTAATCCACTTTCTGTCTCTATGAATTTGTCTATTCTAGGTTCCTCACACAGTAGAATGATACAATATTCTTTTTTGTCTGGTTTATTTCATTTACCCTAATATTTTCAAGGTTTATCCATGTTGTAGTATATCAGAACTTCATTCCTTTGTATGGCTGAAAAATAATCCATTGTATGTATATACTACATGTTGTTTATCTATTCATCTGTTGATATCTACTTGGGATGTTTCCACCTTTTGACAATTTTGAATAATGCTTCAATGAACAATGTCATTCATTGTTTGGAATCTGTTTGTGTTCCTGCTTTCAATTCCTTTGGGTATATACCTAGGTGTCAAATTGGTAGGTCATATAGTAATTCTATGTTTAGCTTTTTGAAAAATTACTAAGGTATTTTCCCTAGCAGGTGCACAATTTTACATACCCACCAGCGATGTCTGAGGGTGCCATACATTCCCACCAGCAGTGTCTGAGGGTTCTTCACATCCTTGTCAATGCTTGCTATTGTCTGTCTTCTTTATTATAGCCATCCTAGTGGGTGTGACATGGTATCTCATTGTGATTTTGATTTGCATTTCTATGATGCCTAATGATGTTGAGCATCTTTTCATGTGGTTATTGGGCATTTGTATGTCTTTTTGGAGATATATCTATTCGGATCCTGTGCCAGTTTTTTCACTGGGTCATTTTTTTTTATTACTGAGTTATAAGAGTTCTTTATACATTCTGGGTACAAGTTTCTTGTCAGATATATGATTTGCAAGTACTTTCTCTAATTTATAGGTGAACTTTTCCTTTTCTTGCTAGTGTCATCTGAAACACAAAAGTTTTTCATTTTAATGAAGTCATATTTATTTCTTCTTTTGTTTATGCTTTGGTGTTGTATCTAAGAAACTGTTGTCCATCCTAAAGATTTACAAAGATTTACTTCTTTGTTTTTTTCCTAAGATTTTTATAGTTTTAGCTCTTACATTTGGGTCTATGGGTCTATAAATCCATTTTGAGTTTTTTTTTTTTTGTTTTGTTTTGTTTTTGTATGCTATAAGGAAGGAATCTAACTTCATTCTTTCACATGTGGATATTCAATTGCCCCAGCACCATTTATTGAAAAGACTATTCATTGAATTGTTTTCATTACTTTTTGAGAATCTGTTGACAATTGTAAATATTTATTTCTTGGTTCTCAATCCTGTTTATATCCTTACATTATACTACTCTGTCTTGATTACTGTAGCTTTGTAGTAAAATTTGAAATCCAGAAGTGTGAATCCTCCAGTTTTGTTCTTTTTCAAGATTATTTGGCTATTCTGGGTCCCTTGCATTTCCATATGAATGTTAGGATCAGCTTGTCAATTTCTGCAAGAAGTCCAGCTGGGATTTTCATAGGGATTAGATTAAATCTGTAGATCCATTTGTAGAGCATTGCCATCTTAACAATATTAAGTCTTCCAATCCATGAACATACGATATCTTTCCATTTATTTAGGTAATCTTTAGTTGTTTTTTCATAATGTTTTGCAGTTTTCAGAGTACAAGTTTTGCAGTTCTTTTGTTAAATTTATTTATATGTATCTTAAGCTTTTTGATATTGCAGATAGAATTTTTAAATTTAATTTTTATATTTGTTGATAATGTATAGAAATACAGTTGATTTTTGTATATTGATCTTTTATCCTGCAACCTTGCTGAACTAGGTTACTAGTTCTAATAGGTTTTTGGTGGATTTCCTAGGATTGTCTTCATATAAGATCATGTCATTCACAAATAGAGATAGTTTTACTTCTTCCTTTCCATTCTGGGATGATTTTGATTCTTTTTCCTGTCTAATTTCCTTGCCTAGAACCTCCAATACAATGTTGGGTAAAAGTGGTAAGAATGAATATTCTTGTCTTGTCTCTTTTCTTAAAGGAAAACATTCAATCTTTCACTATCAAGTATGTTTTATATTAGCAATAGGTTTTTGTAGATGGCCTTTATCAGGTTGATGAAGTTTCCTTCTATTCCTAATTTGAGTGCTTTTTACCATGAAAGGATGTTGGATCTTGTCAAATGCATTTTCTGTGTCTGTTGAAATGATCATATGATTTTGTTCTTCAGTCTTATTATTTTTCTTTTAGACAAGGTCTTGATCTGTCACTTAGGCTAGAGTGTCCTGGCTTCGCAGCTCACTGCACCTCCAAACTCTTGGGCTCAAACGATCCTCCTGGCTTAGCCTCACAATTAGCTAGCTCAGGTACGTGCCACTGTGCCTCACTAATTTTTGTATTTTTTGTAGAGACAGGGTCTCACCATGTTGCTTAGGCTGGTCTTGAACTTCTGGCCTCAAGTGATCCTCCCACGTCAGCCTCCCAAAGTGCTAGGATTATAGGCAGGAACCACTGCACCTGGCCTTCATTCTCTTGATATGGTTTATTACATTACTGTATTTTGGAGTATTAAACCAACTTTGCATTCTTAGGATAATCTCACATGGTCATGTTGTATAATCCTTTTTATGTGTTGCTAGATTTGGTTTGCTAGCATATTGTTGAGGATTTTTGCATTTCTATAGTTTTCTTGTGATGTACTTATTTGTTTTTGGTATAAGCATAATACTGGCCTTATAGAAGGAGTTGGGAAGGTTTTCTTCCTATTTGTTTCTTGAAGAGTTTATGAAGAATTGGTGTGTATGCTTTTTTAAATGTTTGGTAGGTTTCAACAGTGAAGTCATTTGGATTTTATTTATTTTTTTGGTGGGAAGTTTTAAAACTAGTAATTCAATCTTTTTATTTATTATAGCTTTATTCAGATTTTCTGTTTCTTCTTGAGTCAGTTTTGGTAGTTTATATTTTTTTAAGAGCTTGTCCATTTTGCTTATCTAGTTTGTTGGCATATATTTGCTCATAGGACTCTTTTTTGCCATAAAACCCAGAAAAACTGTTAGACAAATTCTAAAAGAGCTGTAATATTATGATCCTTTTTATTTGTGTAAATTTGGTCCTCATGATCTCTTCTTTTACTTCTCACTCACATACTTTATAGTTGCAGCAATTGGAAATGATGATTAATCCTTTCTCTAAAATGCCTTTTTTTGTTTCTCTATTTGACGAATTGCCATTTGTCTTCAAGATAATTTTCTTCATACTGCCTTTCCTGATTGTCCAGGTAGACTCAGTCTCTCCTTCCTCTGAACTCCAGTATACTTCTACACCTCTGTTATCATGCTTGTTTCATTCAAAGGGCAGCTCAGCATCTTGTTCATCTCCTTTCCCCTAATGAGGAGCATGGGACATGATAGTACAAATTATTTCTTAGGAATTGCATGTTGAATAAATGAATGAGGTATGAAACATTTCTTCTGAGGTTTCAACCTGTTTGGATGCCTCAAAGTCCTCTGAAATTCAAAATGTCTAAATCTTAACTCATGATCTGCTCATTAAGCCCAATGAAGATTGGGTTCCCTTCTGGTGAGCAACACATTTTTAAAATCCAGTATGTAAGATAAAAACCTGTCTTCATTCTGGTCACCTGCCTTCCTGTTCACCCTCTGTATTCAATATCAGAAAAATTTGATTAATGTAACTAAATATCTTTAAAAACTAGGTATTTCTTCCCATCTGAACTATCACATTCCTAAAACTGTTTCTCACCTTTTTTTTTTTTTTTTTACCAGTTCTCCCATACCCTCAGACCTTACCTACAGCATTAACTCCTCAGGGAAACCTTTTAAGACCCCCAGAGTAAACTTGTTCTTAAGCTATAAGCTCTTGTAGCACTTATCATAGCTTGTAATTAAGCTGTTTGTGTGATTATTAGTTTGTCTGAGCTCCTCTATTGCACCTTAAACTCTGCGAGGGTAGAGATCGCCTGCATTTTTCTTTACCACTGTATAACCAGTGCTCAATACTAAGAAGATTTAACGAATTTTTATGGAATAAATAAACTAGTGAGAATGAGATAATTTATGTGGAAATGCCTTTAAAATGAAATTCATTAGAGAAATATTTATTATTTTGATGAACTCTTAACATTTAAAATAACTGATTATTGAATTTACGAGTTTTCATTTGGGTGAAGAGAAATTCTAAATTTTGTGTTATTTAAAGGTGGATCATCTTAGATCCACTTTTTGCTGATTAGGCTTTGTTTAATGGAACTATGGAATTGATATAACAATATCGAACTGTAGGGTAAGGTGTCTCTGGAAAGCACTATAATACTTCCTAAATGACATTTTCTTGATAATTAATCACATTTGGTTTAAGATTTCACTTAGCACAAAATGGGTTGCAGAAAGCCAAATTCTGGTATATATTTAAGTAAAGGTGATGACTTTCTTCAGAATAGAGCAGAGATGAAATAGCTCCCACATTTGTTATTCTGAATGGAGCCTTGGGATGAAATTCCAAGCAGCAGAATGCCACTTAACATTCTGCATGCTATTTTGCTCTTTAGTAGTATAATTGTAAAATGAGGCAATAAAACCAGAGAGGATATAATATTTATACCTGTGTAGGCACTTCACATGATAAAATGTCACACGGGACTGTTTACTCCATGCTGGTTATTTGGATAATGCCCCACCTGCCTAGTGACAGGAGGTGCTGAGTCTTGCATAAATCTTGGTAAGAAGGTTAGGGTTAATATAGTGAATTTTTCAGTAGGAAAAAAGAATACATCATATGTGGTAATAATAATGGCGACTTTTTGCATACTATTTTTGTACCAGCACTGTACTAGGTCCTTGGGGGGCCAGAGAGGGACAAAGAGAGAGAGAATATCAGTGAATACCTTCCATGTGTCAGTTATTCTGCTATACGCTTTACTTATAATATCTGTAAACCTTATAACAACTCTGCCAGGTAGGTGGTGTTATCCTCATGTATATATGACTGATTCTTGTTTATCTCATAAAAAAATTCTAACGACCTCATTGGAGTTCTGTTATAATTATCATGTTTAAACTTTGGTGCTTTTTTTTTTTTTAAGTTTAGGTAGTCTTTTTTTTTTTTTTTTTTTTTTTTTTTTTTTTTTTTTTTTAGACAAAAAAAATTAATGAGAAGAGACAAAGAAACATCAAAGAGCTTTTTCCTCTGATTGCTGTGTTAGAACTTTTGCCTGAAAATAGGTTACATTCCTTCTGTTTTCAGCTGAATCCTCATTAACTTTACATTTTAATGATGTCCAGGGCAAATTACACCATTTATGGTCAGTGCCTTAAAGGGATGCTTAAAGGGGACTTAACAAAAAAAATTTTTTTGAGTAGTGAATGTATTTACTCCAGGAATATAAATTGATCCAGAATTCTTAAATAAATAGAAAGACAAAAAACCACTTGAAAATGGGATTGGTTTTCCATTTCCAACTATTATAACAACTTAATTCAAAGGAAATTATATTCAGCTTAAAGTAAATTAATCATTGAATAGCATATTTATAATATTTGGGAGTATGTAACTGGAACCAATGTCTTACATTTATTTTTGAAAATAGTTACAGTTTCTCATTTACTTGCATTTAAATTCAATTTTACTGCTTAGCTTCAGAAATAATTCATAGGTGGTAGATGCTCAATAGGAATAAATGAAGACAGCTTCTCCCAGTTATGAAAAAAGCAAGGGTGATTGAAATGCTAATATGTTGATAGACAGATTGTATTTGCACAAGAATGAGGGAATATGGTATAAGGTGGAACTCTTCACAGGATTCCAAATTATTCAATTTAAAAGAACAATATGAACTGCAGAGCTGTGCTTTCACTGTAAGCTTTGAGTGCCTAATAATTATTAGATGATAAAATAGAATAAAGTATCATATTGTATCAAATACTGTTTATTTCCTTAACAATTATTTAATAAGTGGATTAAGGTAAATTGGACTATCTGTTGAGGAAACTGTAATTATGGGAATGCCCAGTCTAACATCAGGTATTTCATGAAGTCTATATTCCTGTGTTTTAAATGTGTTTAATTGAATCCCTTCTGTGTGCCAGGCAATGGGCTAATGTCCTTGTTAAGGGTTTTTTGAATGCAAGAGGTGGGACTTCACTAAAACTAGCTCAAGAAGAGCAGGAATGGAGGTGGAGGGGCCTGTTGTCTAGTGAAAGACAGGAAGCCAAATGCAGCTGGGCTTCATGAGGACAAACTGGACCGGGGTGACTTTGTCTCTTTCATCATAGCTTTGCCTCCACTGGCTTCCTTTGTTCGTTACTTACCTTGGTAATGTTCAAAGTGGTCTATATGGTCTTTCAAGCTTGGCTTCCCACTGCTAACAGACACTTTCTATGTCTGTTCCCAAAGTTGGTTTGAGCATGTGGCTCAGCCCAGGCCTGAATAGTCCCTGTGGTCACCCGGGTACTATACTGTACTGCCCTTTCTGGGGGCCGTGTGTGAGCAGAGTGAAACATGTCTGGATGGATAAAACATGCCTCTTGTCCATGTGTGGCTTTTTGTGGAGATGATGATATACATAAAAAAGATAATTTCTACTTAATATGCTAAGGACTTCCCTATAAATGAAAATGTATTTTAGTCATCTGCAGTATTTGCAAACTGAGGAAACTCTGGGAGAGTTTGAGCAATGCTGTTGAGAGCAGGTGGCATGATTTTCTTTTGGAATGAAGTTTCCAAGGTAGGGCTCCCCAGGAGTCTAAATCCATAATTGGATTCTACCTGCAATTGTGCAAGGAAACTGAGTTTAGAAATAAAAAGAAATGTTCCTGGTTGGGTTTTCTTTCCAGGTGCTACATTGGATGATTGGCAGAAATGTCTAATGCAGTTCAAGAACGCTTTTGCAATGTTGGGGTTTGATCCATTATGGCTAATGATTCTTGATACAGCTGATTTTTCACTTGTCCACATTTCAGTTTTTTAAGGACTCAGTTAAAGTACCAGTAGATTCTGTAGCTGCTTCTCAAGTATCATCATCATCATTTTTCTTATAACTGTGTATTGAAATGGAATAAAGCTCAAAGGGTGAATAAGATTGTGGGTATAACTTAACATTTGTTGAGCTTCTATTTGCTTTATATGTATATATATATACACACACATTGTATTTTTTCCTCTTCTTCTTGGAGTTCATAAGAGATTTATTACTGACCCCATTTTACAGGTGTTATAAACCAAGGCACAGAAAAATTAAGTAACTTGCTCTAAGGTAATACAGCTATTAATAGTAAATAGTGGATTATTGATTCAATTCTAGGCCTGTACTCTGCTGCCAATGTCTGTGATCTCTCTCCTTAAGCATAATGGTTTGGTTGTGTTTCTGGAATGCTTAACTTCTCTGTTGGAACAAGGTTTGGCTTTAGTATGGTTCAGTTAAAAGCAAAAGTTCTAGTGCAGGTACAACCATTTATAAGCTGTATGACGATAGGCCATGCAAGTTATTTTTTTCCTCATTCTTAATTTGTGAAATGGATTATTAATGGGCCTCATCTTAGCGGTTTCACATGAGGAATAAAAGAAGTAGCACAGTCTTTTGCCACAACATTGTTTCTGTAATGCAAATTAACTCAGGCAATTGGTAAAGAGGAACTATGTTGGAATAAATTGATTTGTGTGTTTTATACCACCAGATTGCATTGGCTGAAGTCAAAGCAGACTAACACTGTTTTTCTTGGTCTTTACACTTGAGCAAGTTTTCAGCTTTCTTAATTTTTGCCTTCTCTTGGAAGGTCTTTAGGAAGAGAGGTTCTGACCTTGAGCTTTGAGATTACATTGGCATTGGTAGGGTCAGGGTTCCCAAATTGTGCTTGCAGCCTTTCTTTATAGTTTTGAACAATAATCTTAAAATAGTTTAGTTTTTCAGGTTTTAGAAAAAGCTATCTATGTTTAATATTTGTATCCACGTTTTGACCTCTGGATAGGAGTATCTGGTTGTTTCTGGGTTGTGCTGATGCAACAAGACTATTTTGAAGTTGCGTTTTCTCCTTTAACTTGACCTGGTTTGTTGAAAGATGCTTGGTCCTTTTGGGAGAAGGCGAGGTGCGTAGCTAATTGTGCAGTGTCTTTGTTGAGTGATAAGACACTGGTGTCTGTGAATATAGTGGAGTGGTATAGCTCTTTGATTTTTTTATTTATGGAGAATGCAGGAACGTTGGAAAGCAGTATGTGTAGCATAAGAAGCACAGGCTTTATCTGCAGTTTGGAGTTTAAATCCTGGATCTTTGATGGCCAGTAAACCGACTTGGGCAAGGGATAATACGGAATTACCATTACTTGCCTATTTGATTATTTCGAGAATTTAATGGCATAGGAAATGTAATGATATGAGACATTCTGAATGCCTTACTCATACTAGGTATTCAATAAATGTTTAGTAAGGAAACTATAGAAAATAACAGAACCGTCATAGCCTGTTTTATGTAATAAATATTCCAAAACATTTTATATTATTGTTTTTGTAAATTAGCCTCTGTTAAATGAAACAAAGTGAACTTCTTTTGAAAAAGTCTGGTGAATTTTGTAATGTGAATAAACAGCTCCTATCTTATTTATAAGACAGCATTAAAAATTATTTTCAAAAGTATATACCCACATAGAAATTTTTTATATGCAATAGTAATTTAGTATTTCCTCAAATTTGAAATAAGTAGCATGTGATTTAAGTCACTTAAAAAATCCTATAATATGAAATATTAAAAACGTAGACCCAAACTATAATATGATCTACCTAACCACCTTTTTGGCCACTTTTGGTGTTTTATTATATATCTTCTCCTTTTAATTTTTTTAAAAAACTGTATTAGCTGTTTTCTTTTGACCGTATTTTTCCTTTTTGTAATTTTACTTGAAAAAATGAACTTGTGTTACTTTTTTCTCTTAAAGTCAGCCAAGTGTGGTGACTAAAACACCCATAGTTAGGAAATTTATGTGAGCTTGGCTGCACTGTTAACTTCTTGATTTCCTTCAGTCTTGTTCATTCATAGGGGAGCCCGGGGCCTTACTGCCCCTTAGCCTTTCCTCATCGTTACTTTGTGAAAGTACACAACAGATGTGGGAGTGTTGTGAACTCTTTGGACACAGTGCCTTGGATGTGCTGAGGTAAATTTTGTTCAAGATCAATATATACCAACCCTACTATAATCTGCCAGTGTCTTGTTTATGTGATCATCAATCAAATTCTGGTTCAGGAAAGAATTTGTATTATCCTTGGAACTTAACATACCATGTGCCCAGAGCCAAACCAATGAAAAATAATAAAAGCTAAATACCTATCGCATGTCAGACACATGGTATTTTTTTTTTTTTACTTTACACATAATATCCTTTTTTTTTTTTTTTTTT
>VBSM01003204.1:4226156-4266156 GCA_008086735.1 Cheirogaleus medius
TTAGTGGAGATGGGATCTCGCTCTTGCTCAGGCTGGTCTCAAACTCCTGACCTCTAAGTGATCCTCCTGCCTTGATCTCCCAGAGTTCTAGGGTTACAGGGGTGAGCCATTGTGCCCTGCCAGCTCCTAGGATCTTTAGTCCTTATAACTCTGCAAGATAGATAGCAGCATATTCATCATTTTATTGATGAAGGCTAAGAAAACTGCCCCCAGCGATATTGCTTTTGCCAGGCTTCATAGCTGAAGTTCTCCCACTTTTATACCCTATGTTCACAGAAACCTCAGTAGATATAATGGGAGTCGAAATGTATTTTGACAGAAAGCGATACCCTTCTACTTACTTTTTTTTCCATTGAAATGAATGGAAAAAAGTGTGTTGTGGAGGAGTGCATTTTGAGTTTTTGCTGTAAAAAGGTACTTAGGTCTTCTCTAATCCTTTATGGAAATTAAGAGGACAATTCAGAGATATCCAAGATAAAGAGTGAGGGAAAACAGCAGTTTGTGAGCAGGGTCTAGATTAGACTTTTAGAAGGATCCTTTAGATTGTGAAGATTATTATGGTGTGGTGATGGGGGTTGTGATGTCCTTAACCATCATAAAACTACTTTCGATACTAGAGGGACACAGATTTTTTTCCCCCGTGATTGTATAGCTGAAAGCTTTCTTTTATCATTTTGCTGCCATATGTGTTTGTGAAAAATCAGTTGCATTGTAAAAATTCTTACTTCCTGGAAACCAGAAAGCCATTCAGCAAGTGTCCCTACCCTTACCACTTCCTCTTCGTTATTTCTAAATGATAGTGCTGTTCGTGCAGCATTCCAGGCGTTCATCTAGCTAGGATTCCTTTTTCACATTTGCTATTTGGTGCATTTTCTCCTGTTTTATTTTGTTCCTTTGCCCTGATTAGTTCACCAAGTATAATAGAAGAGACATTTGCTTTGTTTTTTTCTCTAAAGCAAGTTATTTTAGAAGGAGAGTTTACCAGTGATAAGAGCTGTTTATGTCCTAAGCGATTGATTTGTAATTAATGTTGCCTGGGCTCTCGCATGTTGGCAGAATTGGTAACAGCTTGCAGTATTTTTTTTAAATTCTCTTTTCTTTTTGGTATTTTGACAATGTCATTCATATCTCATGAAAAAGTACCTCAGACAGGTTAAATGTGTTAAAACATGGAACGAAAAGGATGGAAGGAGACCCAGTGCTGCCTAGAAACCTTGATCTTTTGCCAAAGTATTTAAACAATTTAGTGTTTTGGTTTCCTAGCTCCAAGCTGCTTCTCAAATCCCTTGCTAATTAATCCAGTTAATGCTTTGTAGACTTACTATATGCAGTGCTTTGGCTTGCTTGTCTATCATTGAGAAGTTCGTTTTGTTTCTTAGAGCAAACCTAAGCTCTGTTCCGTGCAGTGCTAAACAGGGGGCTTGTGGATGTGAGTAGTTTTGGGTCTTTAAAACCCTATGTGTGTATGTATATGTACATATATGTGCATATTCCCTGCACCTCATAGTCCTTAGGCTCAAAATTTTGAGATTAAAAAAATGACACAGAATAGAAAATAAAAATCAGTCTTTCACATCCAACCAAAGAGTCGATTGAATATCCCTTCTGCCACTTACTGTTAATTGTCAAAATTATTTGACTTTTCTTAGCCTCAGTTTCCTCATCTGTTAAATGGGGAAAATAATTCCTTCTTCCTCATAGTGTTGTTGCAAGGATAAAGTGAATTTCTTAAAATACTTAGCAAGTTCCCAGAACACAGTAGAACTCAGTAAATGATGACTGCTCTTATTACTCTGTTGTGATCCTTATATATTGAATAAATTAACTTCTTTTGGTGCTTGCTAAACTTTAGAGGAGGTGGATTTTTTTAAATCTATTTATGTTTTGGCAAAGGAATTTCAAATGTGTCAATTTGTGTCAGGATATAAAAATCAAGCGCTCATTCTTTTAAAAGTAATAAAAAACAACTGTATTCTGCTTGAGCATGGTTTTAAGACCTGTTGATGTGAGTTATCAATACAAATTATCTTTCTAATGTCTGAGAGGTGAATTTCTCTCATTTGCCTACTTGAAAGCTTCTCTCAGTTAAGTAATTAAATATAGAGGCAAATTCAGGAATATTTACTGCTAGTGGATGTGGTGATGACTTCCTGCTAACTCATTTCTGAAATCCATATATTAATATTGTACCTTTAAAGCTCAAAGTATATATCCTGGTGATTAGGAATTAGCCTGGCCCTCATTTGATCATTACAGGAAATTTCACATTTTTTCCCCCAAGCAATTTGTGGAGAAAAAATTGGCTGCCAAAACGTGTAACATTCTAATTTTTTCCAGCTAATCCTTTTGTTTTTTATATTCAGAAAACCTTTTTTTTTATAACATTAAAAAAAAAAAAACAGGAACACACAGGAAAATGCAGAAATAGAAGTTAACAGCTTTATGAATTATCACAGAGTTAAAACATCTACGAACTCCACCCAGATCAAGAAATAAAACATTACTAAGCATCTTGCAAGCCATCCTTACGTGTTCTTCCAGTCGCCACTCCCTCAATTCTCCCTAAAGAGAACTATTATCTTGACTTCCTATAGCACTGATCATTTTTGCTTGTTTTTGAACATATATGAATGGAATAATATAAATGGAGTTATACAGTTGGAGTCATGAGTATATTTCCTTTTTCACTTGGTTTCTTTTGCTGAACAATTGTATTTGTGAGATTATCCTTGGTGTGTGTGTGTACCTGTGGTTTTCTCATTTTCATTGCTAATACAGTATTCCATTATATGAATATGTCACAATTGATCCATTCTACTGTCTATAGACATTTATGTTTCCCTCTTGTTTTTGGCTATTTCTAATAATGCAGCTATGACATTACTGTGAATATATCTGGCGTTTTTATACTCCCATTTCTGTTGGGTATGTACTTAGGAGTGAAATTGCTGGGTCATAGCATATGTGTATGTTTAGCATAAAATGCCAAGCAGTTTTCTAATGTGGTTAAACTAATTTGCATTCCCATCTGCTAAGTGTGAGAGTTCCTCTTGCTCCATATCCTCACCGACACTTAGTATTAAAAGCCTTTTCTTTATGGTTAGTGCTTTTTGTGTCTTATTTTTAAAACCTTTCATTAGCCCAAGGATTTTAAATATTTTCTCCTATATTATCATTTATAAGTTTTGACATTTAATTTTGTTTTTCATGTACAGCTCTACAATGTACCTGGAATTGATTTTTTTTGGTATAGTGTAAGGTACAGGGCATTATTATTATTATTTTGCCATATGGATCTTCACTAAACATAACATTATTTATTGAAAAGATCATTCTTTCTCTACTTTTCTACCTTGCCATTTTCATTAATCAAATGTTAACCTATGCATAGATCTCTTCCTGGTATGTTCATTTATCCCTGTACCAATACCAACAGAATAAATTACTAAAGCTTTATAATAAGTTCTAATATCTAATAGACTAAGTGCTTCCACTTTGTTATTGTTAAAAGTTTTTCTTGGTTTTTGTTGGTCCTTGTGGTTTTTGTATAATTTTTGAATTGGCTTGTTAATTTCCTTAAGCCATCCTGGTAGGATTTTGATTGGGATTTCATTGAATTGACATACATATGAGGAAATTTGATTATTTCCATATTTAATCTTCATATGAAGAATATAATGAACATGCCATATCCCTCTATTTAGGTCTTTGTCTTTCTGAGTATTTGGTGTTCTCTGCTACTGTAAATAGTATCTTTTCTTTTAATTTCATATTCTAAATATTTGTGGATATATTGAAATACAGTTAAGTTGTGGAATTTGACCTTGTATCCAGCAAATTTGCTGAGCTAACTTACTGATTCTAATTATTTATCTGTAGATTGTTTTGTATTTTTTAAGTACACAATTTGGATTGTCCGAAAATAGTAGTTTTATGCCTTCCTTTCTTGTTTTTATTACATGGACTAGGACCAGCAGTACAATGTTTAATGGGATTGATGATGGCAGGAATTCCTGCTCATTCCTCCATTTTGAAGGGAAAACTTTCAACATTTCACCTTTCAGTATGGTGTTGCCTATAGGTTTTTGTTTGTTTTTGGAGACAAAGTCTTGCTGTGTTGCCCAGGCTGGTGCCAAACTCCTGGCCTCAAGCAATCCTCCCACCTCAGCCTTTCAAGTAGCTGGGACTACAGGCATGCACCACTGTGCCCAGCTCTAAAAGTTTTTCTTGAATTTTTGATGTGTTATAACTCACATATAGTAAAATGAACAAATCTTAAGCATATAGTTTGAATTCTGAAACATATATACACATATGTAGTTAACACCCCAGTGAAGATATAGAGCAGTTTCCTATATCCTTTTCCAGTTATTCCCAAACCCCCTGTCCCCATCAGAGGCAACTACTATTTTGATATATATTACCATAGATTAGTTTTGCTTCTCTTGTATTTTATATAGCTAGAATTCTATAGTACATCCTCTTGGTTCTGGCTTCTTTCATTCAACATAAAGTTTTTTTTGAGAATTGCCCATATCGCTGCATCTATCAGCAGTTTATTTTTTATTAATAAGTAGTATTCCATTGTGTGAATATTACACAGTTAATCCATTTCATTGGTGAACATTCAGTGAGGCAAAAGTTTTTAAAATAGATATACTTTCCCAGATTAAGAAATTTCCTTTGTGTTCCTAATTTAAGTATTTTATCATGAAGTATGCTGAATTTTATCTCTGCTGTTGTAGCTGGAAAGCAGCCATAGACATATGTAAACAAAGGGTGGGGTTGTGTTCAGATATTTACAGCAACAAGAGGTGGGCTGGATTTGATCCTGAGGTTGTCATTTGCATGGCTTACCCCTGGCTTACATCATTAATTTTCAACCTTTCAGGTTTTCTAATAAGTCTTTTTCTAAATAAAGGCTATAGTTTTCTCCCTAATCATGATTTTGATTGTATCACATGAGATTTATTGTTAATCTTTTTATTTTTTAATTCATTGTATTTTCTCATTTCTATGCACAGGGCCCCCATATTTCCAGAGTTGTCTATACAGGTCTTTCCTCTTTGGTACTCTGTCCTACTAACTCTGGCTACCTTGATTTCCCTTGACCCCCTAAGCTGTGTCTCTTCAACTTAAGGAGTCTGGTGGGCTCCTCCTGGCTTCACTCTTCCTGTGCCTTGGCCCGGGAACTTTCTTTAGGCAGTAACCTGGTGCAATTATAGGCTTACCTCATTTGTTTCCCATCTCTCAGGGACCATTGTCCTTCATTTCCTGATGTCTAGTGTCTTGAAAACCATTGTTTCATGTATTTTGCCTGGTTATTTATTTATTTATTTTTGGGTGGGAGGTTGTTCAGGTAGTGGAGTAAGTCTTGTCTGTTGTTATTCCGTCTTGTTCCAAAGCCAAGCAATTGTCTTAGACTGTCTCGGTGTTGAATATCCTGGTCAGTATTCTTTGGTACTTGATGTGCTTTTTCAATATGTAATTTCAAGTTTTTCTATAAATTTTAAGATTTTTTTTGAATTTTTTTTATTTGTTTCCTTGCTGTTGTTTTCTTCTTCTGTCCTTTGTTATCCATCTGTTCAATTTTCTTTGCCTGTCTTCAATATTTGTCACTTTATTTTGAATCAGTTTTATCTATTTTTTCATAATTTTTAGAATTTATCCCCCTTTACCCTTCTGCTTCTCTTCAGGCATTATCTGTTGTGTTTTTTTGTTCTTGTGTTTTCTCTAATTAATTTTTATATCTGAAATGATTTTTTCTTTTAATTCTGTTTTTTTTTTTTTTTTTACTGAGTTCATCACCTCATTTGTGCATTTTAAAAATTCTAATTTGTGTATTATATCATGTCTGGTATAATTTTCTTAATGTATTCTAACTATTTTGAAAAGAACGTTACAGTTTTCATTATTTTGTAGTCATGTTTTTCTGGCATGCTTTCATTATCTATAGGAATGTTAGTCAGAATCTTATTCTGATTTTTCTTTTTGTAACTTCCTATGGGATTTTACCTTAACATTCTTTTCTTGCTTATTTATATGCAAAATTAGTTTTCCTGAAGTTTTAGAAGGAAGAGTGGTTAGATAGCTTTTATATGTCACTGAGCTTTCTATTTTGTTTTCATGTGGTGCTTAAAAGTATATCATGATTTACTACCTAATCTTTCCTGACTTTGTTCTCCCACTTTTATATGAATTTTCTCTTTACTTTCTCTCTATTATCTCTATACTGTTCAATTTTGATTCTATTCCCAGGAGATCCCCTTTACTATAGAGCCTTACCCTGGAAGAGAGCCCTATTTTGGGGAATTCAGAGTTTCAAAAACTTTGTGACTGCCTTGCAACTTTCTTCTCAGAATATCACTTTCATCTTTGACATTTTCATTGGATATAGAGATCTAGTTTGGCATTTATATTCTTTCAGAATCTTCATAATACCATCTCATTGTCTTCAGGCTTCCATTGTTTCTGGGAAAGTCAGTTGTAAGTCTTACTGTTCCTTAAATGTTAATTTTCCCTTTTTTTTCCTGGCTAATTTTAAGGATTTTCTTTTCATCTTTTATTTTCAGCAGTTGTACTATGATCTGTCTAGGTATTGATTCCTTTGTATTTGTCCTGTTTGAGGTTTTGAATGTTTCTTGAATCTGGGGTCTGATTTTTTTTTCCTGGGACTTCAATTACATATATTCACAGTAGTTCATATATCTCTTATTCTCTCTTTTCTGTTTTCCAATTTTGTCTCTTTGGGCTTAATCTAGATATTTTCTTCTGACCTACCTATCAGTTTACTATTTTTTTCTTCAGCTAATTTAATTTTTTGTTGCACCTGTCTATTGAGTTATTAATTAGTTATTTTTCTAGTTCTAAAATCTAATTTGTCATTTTAAATTTCCTACAAAATTCTTGATCCTTTCATCATTCTTTCACCTCCCACCTTCCCTCCCTTCTTTCTCTCTCTCCCTTGTCTCTCTTTCTTTTCTTTCTCATATTGAGCAAAGTTATTTCAGTGTCTTTGTCTGATGCACTGAAATAACTAGTATTTGAATCCCCTCTGGGTCTGTTTCTGTTGCCTGTGAGACTCTTTAGTCACCTTCCTTTTGTCCTTGTTTGCTTGGCTATTTTTTGAGTGCCAATTATTGTATATTCAAAACTACAGATATATTTTAAGGTCTAGCATAATATTATCCTCCTCTCCTCCTCCAGAGAAGATTTACATTTACCTTTGGCTTTTAAGCTAGTCACACTAGCAATCTCTCATCCCATTACCCCATCCTCCCTTCCTTCCCAGTCAAGGATTTAGAGGATTTGAAGATAGGCTCAGTCTCTGTGAATAGAAGAATCTATTTCCTTTTCACCCTTCATGGAGTATAATTATCTGGCATCCCAACCTAAAGCCTGGAACATTTACTGGGACTCCTCCTCTTTTGTGGGCACTACAAAAAATTTCTCTTCACCTTATTGGTGATTTGCAATCTCTGATAAGCTTTTAGCCTCTTAGTTGCCTCTTCTGTAATCAGCCCATATCATTGGGAGAAACATAGCCTCAAATGTTGGAATGAAAACATTTTTGAAGATTCCCTCTCTTCTTGGATCTTGACTCTGTATAATTCTATATTTTTTGTAATTTTTTGATGCCTTTGAATAGTCCTTTTTTTTTTGAAGCAGAGTCTCTCTCTGTCACCTGGGCTAGAGTGCACTGGTGTCATGATAGCTCACTGCAACCTCAAATTCCTAGACTCAAGGGATTCTCTTGGCTTAGCCTCCTGGGTAGCTATGTCTCACTAATGGGTAGCTAATGTCTCACTATGTTGCCCACGTTGGTCTGAAATTCCTGGTCTCAAGTGATCCTCCTGCCTTAGCCTCCCAAAGTGCTAGGATTATAGGCATGAGCCACTGAAGCTGGCCTGAATAGTCTTTTTAAAAATATTTTATTCTTCTGTTCTATTTTTTTTTAATGTGAATAATGACATAAATTCTAGTTCACTTTTACTGGGAATGAAAATCTAGCTAGCCTTTTTATATAAGAGTCCTGTATATATCCAGGCAATGATCTAAGTTTGTCATAATGTCTCATAAATATAACATTCATTGTGTGGGAAAGATAATATTATCCTCATTTTCCTTGTGAGGAAACTGATGCCTAAATAGGTTAACAAAATTATCCAAGGTCACAACAAAGTCTTTTTCTCTGAGGCATTAGAAAATCCTGTTCGAGGTTGCCTTCTCTTTCAGACTTTGGACTTTGGGGTAACAAGTACCGTGACATTATGTGGCAGGTATATAGGAACAGGAAATAGAAGTAGTAGAGAAAAGAGGCCAAATAGGATGAGTATCCTGTGGGTTTATATATGTAATATAGACTACAGAAACCCTTATTAATTTTATATGTGTGAATAATTGGATGTGAATCCTCCCACATATTTAGTTGTGTTGGGTTCTTTTTCAATGGAAAAAATCTTTTTTAAGAATTTGCCATATATTACAAGCTTTAAAAAAAGTTTCTACATCTACAGTTTTTAATCCATACTGTATGATTAATCATGGGTTTGTTGGAATTACAGAAATTATTTTTGAGTTTTAAGTTGGGTTTAAATTATTATTTATTTCTAGAGCCATACTTTATACTTTTTTTTTTTTTTTATCTCTTTCTATACTGCTTTGGACCATCAGCAGTTTGAAAGAGGAATATTAAAAGTATATTTTGATAGGTCTCCAGCTAAGAGAATCTGGTTGATGTTTGAGCCTCACACCTGATAGATGGGTGAGATGCCCTGTGGAAGTCACAGGGTTCTGGGGACATGACAGATAGGACGGAGTAGAGAACAGGTATAATTAGATGGGGAGGCAAGGGAAGGTGCTATCTTGAACCCAGTCTGAAGGGCAAGATGTAAGTGAAAAGGGGGCGCTAATATTGAGAACCTTAGCCAAGAAAATCCAGTGGCACGGAATGTGGTGTGAGGAGTGGTTTGATACCAGTCGTTTGGAAGTAAGGTGGAGAAAGGAAACCTGTGCCACAGCAGTAGCTGGTGGGGAATGGGGGAGAACATGGTGGCTTATAATCTTTCTGGCCCAGATATTTGGAAATATTTTTTTAGAGTCCATAGTTCATATCAAGGATCTTCTGTATTAGTTAACTTTCCCTAGGTTATGCTGCCTCAAGAAATTAACAAAAAGGACCCCAGAGATCTTCCTTTCTACATGCAACTTTACATGTGATAAGTATACAATCTTATAGAATTAGATACAATTTACTGTTTTTTATTGGTTTTAAGACACACATTTTCTCCCATAGTTATTATAGTCTGAAACTGTGATGCATCTTACAGTGGATGGGGGTCTTATAATCACTGCAAGCCAGGCAGCTGTTGTGATGTCATTGCCTAGGCATGGGAGAACTTGCCTGTTAGTCCTGGTGGTATGATTGGACACTTGGAACCATTGACGTTTCAGGATCATTTGAGAAAGTAATGCGAGTCCTGATTTTCATCTAAAAATTTTCTATTCACACTCCCTGGTGAGATCAGCATCCATTATAGAACAGTTTGGGGAGAAATTTAGAGGCAATAAGTGAAGCTTTTTGTCTTTTTTTAAAGAAAAGCTGTATCATCAGTGTTCCTGGTGACACAGAGAATGATATTGTGTGGAAAAATCTGGACTGAGGACTCTGAGTTGAAAAGTGATTCAGAAAAATTGGTCTCTCAATGTAAAGAAGTCTTAGGAATACTTTCACTAATTTATCATGCTTATATTTTATTTTTTATGTATGCATAGTGTTATATATTAAAAATCTGTTCTAAAGAACTGTATCAATAAGTGTAAGTTAATTTTACATAAGAAATGATTGGACAATAATTTAATTGCCCCTCCCTTATAAAAACAAGAGACAAGGTCTCACTGTGTTATTCAGGCTGGAGTGCAGTGACGTGATCATACCCTGTTGTAATCTCGAGCTCCTGGGCTCAAGGGATCCTCCCACCTCAACCTCCCGAGTAGCTGGGACTATAGGTGTGTGCCCCCATACCTGGTTAATTTTTTATTTTTTAGATTTTTTGTAGAAATGGGGCCTTACTATGTTGCCCAGGCTGGTCTTGAACTCCACGTTTCAAGTAATTCTCCTACCTTGGCTTCTCAAAGTTGCTGAGATTACAGGTGTGAGCCTCTGTGCCTGGACCTTTTTTTTTTGGTGGTACATGACTAATGGTGAATTTTACTTTCAGTGGCATCGTAAGGTCTGTGAAATATGGTAACTTGCTTTTTGCACATTTAAGAAATGTTCAATATTTATTGGGTAAATGGAGCAAAGATTTCTTTCTTCAAAGGCCTTCTTACAGTACATACCTTGAGATGAATGTTGAACTAGCTTTATTCTATTATAGCTTTACATAAAATTTGTAAAAGATGGGTTAGTAATACGTATATTCTTGTACTGAAATTTCATTCCATTGTTTGATAGCACATAGCGAAGTTAACCTTTTTCTCTAAAAGGGTAAACTTTTGGTAAGGTGACGGGTTTTGTTTCATCTTATAATCACTTAATCTTAACACTGGAGTACATAACTAAAACTGTTGCCTTTTCAAACAAAACAACAATTTATAGTAGTATGTTAGATATAGATTGGGAGGTATGCTGGTGTCAGAAGGAAAATCAGATGAAATCTATAAGAACCCATCTGGAGGAGTATTTTTGCCATTTTGACATCTTTCTTTTCTTCACTTCATGGCCTTCTCAGTTTTGAAGCTATCAATGTGTTTTGAATTTAAATTAGATATATTGTTAAAATAAAAAGTTAATATGGTGATTTTCCAAATCTAAACATTGATTTTAACAACAAATAGGACACATAATTTCTTCACATTGCATTCAGCAAACAACTACAGAGGCTGTCTGCTATTAATAGAACTTACAAAGATGAATAGAGCACTCACTGCTCTGCCTTCAAAGAGCTTTCAATCTATTGTTGGCAAGTGTGATTGGGAGTTAAAGGTGGTGTTGTCTCCATTTTGGACTTCAGTGGCACTGTGGTTTAGAGGTTAAGAACATAAGCTTTGGAGTCTGTCTAGATCTGAGTTTAAATCTTCGTGCTGGTCCTTTGTCAACTTCTACAAGTTACTTCACCTCTCTGAGCCTTGCTTTCTTGAGTAGGGTTGTTGTGAGTACTTGGTACATTGTAGACGTTTAGTAATGTTAGTTGATGCTGTCCTCATTGTCATCATCATAATTCTTCGTTTCAGTGTTGTGAAAGAACTTTGATTATTGATAATAATTCCCAGAAAACTGGAAATTATTCTCTCTCTGTGTCTCTTCTTTTTCACACACGCACTCATCTTTCACATCCAGTGCTACCGTCTTACCCCAAGTCTGCTCACTTCTCTTCAGCTCTGTTGCCATCATCTACACTCAGGTCTGCACCATGTCTCATTCAGACTATTGTGACTGCCTGATTAATCTTATATTCAGTTTTGCCTGATTCTAGTCCTTTATCCACAGAACAGCTAGAGTAGTCTTTAGACAACATATCAGAGCCTCTTCCCTACCTCCCATTCCTTCATGTTTAAAACTTCTCAGTGACTTCCTTTTATATTTGAATAAACTCCAAAGTCCTTAATGTACTCCATGAGACCCCCGTGTGCCTTGGCACAAGCTGCCTTCTCTGGCCTCATTTCTTACCACTGGCTCCCTTGTGCTCAGTGATCAATATATTGGCCGCCTTCTATTTTTTCTTTTGACCCAAACTCCTTCCTGCCTCAAGTCTGCCTTTAGTCAGTGCTGTACCTTTTGCCCAAACCACCTTTTTTGCCTACGTTTGCCAATCTAATTCCTTTGCATCCTTGAAGTCTATGTTCGTGTGGTAATTCCTTTGGGAAGCCTTTTTCAGCGTTCTCTGACAGACAAAGCTGGGTCTCTCTCAGAAAGCATGATACGCTTTTTCTTTTTTGCATTTACCTCCATTTAATGTTTTCTTTCCAGGGACCCTAGTTTTTTGAGGGCATAGACTGTATGTGTTTTGTTCATTGCACAGTTATCCCAGAGTTTAGCATAGCACCTGACACATAGTAAGTACTCAATATTTATTGAAGGGACGAATAAATGAATGAACATTACTTGCATCATAGGATTGGTGTGAGAATTAAACAATTTGTCTCACAGGATACAAAGGGTATCTTATTGCATGTTATGTGGTATATAGTGGGTTTGTAGTATTAGTCCCCTTGCCCCCCATCCTAAGTCCTAAGCATTAAGAAAAGCCCACCAGTAGTTTCCAATCTATAGGTTGTGACCTACTGGTGGGTAATGAAATCAATTTAGTGGGTCTTGAAGTGAATTTTTAGAAATGAAATGGAATAGAATAGCAGCAATTATCAGAGAAAATAACATATAGTAAGGAATAACATTGCTTGCTGAAACTTTTGGTGTGTGGATGTGTGTATGTAGCAGGTGGAAATGTAACATATTTCTTAATATGGGTAATGGGTAAAAAAAGAGTTTGGCAAAGCCACTGTTGTAACTATAGCACAGTGTAGTGTAGCCTCTAGGCAACACTGTGTTTAAGTTAGGGCAGTTAAATGAGGATATATCCTGTTTTTAAAGAATTGTAAATTCTACCCTTGCTGACTTGTTACAATGTTTAAGGCCTTAAAATCCTCCTTAGTCATAAATGCCATCTATGAAGGCTTCTAGAATAACTAATTTTTTAATCTTCTTTCTAGAGATGCTATATCTATTTCTAATCTGTATATTTTTTAAAGTAGTTTTTACTTGTGTATGTTGTATATCATGGCCTTTTCTCACTATATTGAAAAGATATCTCCAGTATTGTTAATATTTAGCACGGGGACATCTGTCTTATGTAAAATGTATAATGATAGTGTTAACATTATATTGTGTCTGTCATAATGAAATTCTCTAATAGCTCAAATTATTGCTCTTATTAAATTTTATTGCTCTAGTGACTATATTTATAGGTTTTAGTATTATTAGTTTGATAAAAATCCAGTGTTGTACAGATATTAAAAACTCAGATTGTATGTGGGGACATAAAAAGCCAGACCCAGACAAAAGGAAAGCAAAGCATTCAAAGATTAAGACAATGATACTTATGATTGTGGTAGCTTGGTAAGTGATTTCATTTTTCAGTGCATTTTTTTATATCGGTTTGATAAACATTTATATAACTGAACTATGGTTTTCTTCTTTAAGGCCAATGGTCAGTTCAAAACCTTTGATGCTGTTGACATTCTCAGCATTAATCATTGTTTTATACTCCAGTCTCCAAGGATGCATAAATTATGATAATAAAAGCAAGGGGAGGGCTGGAGCTTGTGGTTGCTGCTGCATTATTGTGTCCACTGGGATGGTATTTGTGTGCTTGTCCTCTGCATATTGTTGGACTGAGGAACTGGATCCTGTGCCCCGCAAAGCTAGAGACAACAATGAATTATAAAAGGCATCAGAAAGCAGTCCTATTAAGTGATCTGTTTGAAACTCTTAGACTTGATGGAACACAATTATTCTGGGACTCTTATGAAATCTCAGGAAAGCTTAGGTTGTCTCCTTCCTTATAGTTAATCTGTTTTGTAGGCATTAATGGCAAATGCTCAAATAATACAAATTGTTACCTCTAATCCATGAAAAGGAAACATTGTGGTCAAGTCACGGAATTCAGGTTTTGCATTTTCTTATTCCTGGTTTATGTCAGCCATTGTAGACTGGTGAGCTAGATACTATTGTATTCTTAGAGCAGGAGCTAAACAATGATTTCTTATTTATTCTTTACAGACTTTTTTTTTGCACTTTAAAAGTATAACATTTATTTTGGAAAATTTGGAAAATAAAAAATATAAAATGTTTATGAAATTTTCCCAACACTCAGAGATACTTCCTGTTATTTTATTATGTATATTTCTGTCTATTGTTTGTTTATATGTAAGAGAATACTACATATATTTTTTTCTGATGAATTTGAGATGAAATGAATATTTTTAGAGAAAATATACATAACCCAAGTTAACTCAAAAAGAGGGAAAAATTTTTTTACCTGGAACAGTATTCATGGAAGAATTTGATAAAGTTGTCAAAACACTGTTCCTAAAAAGTTGCCAGTTACAGATGGTTTAGCTTGTCAGTATTCACATCTTTGCAGATAATGCCTGTGCTATTCAAACTGTTCTAAAATACTTTTTTCAATGATGTGCTTCTTTATTTTACTAAGTCATAACCCAAATATGAAAATGTTAGGACAAAAAGGTAAGACAAAAAAAGTGAAGACCCATCTTATTTATGACAAGGAAACTGTCATGGATAAGCAGTAATGCTCTAACTATTTTTTGAAATTCTACAAGAAAATCAATTTTGTATATTTTGAATATAAAATGCTATTATTCACTATGGATATAAGTGACTTATACAATAAAATTTGAATCTTACATAAGATTATTTATCCCATGTATGATATAGAAAATAACAATAAAAATCTTTATTTTTCATTATCAGTACCTTAAAAGAAAAAAACCACCCTAAAACTCAGTTACTTAACACAACAGTGATTTATTATTTATCGCACTTCAGTGGATTGGTTGGGCTCCCCTGGGCAGTTCTTCTGCTCCATGAGGCATTGGCTGGGGTCATTCATTCAGCTGGGATCTCACATATCCAAGATGGCTTCAATTCGCATGTCTCATACGTCACCTGGTGGCTTGAACAGCAGGATTCTCTTCTAGGCCTTTCACTGTCCATGTGGCCTCTCTTCATTCAGAAGTCCAGCCTGAGGAACATGACAGCCAGATCCTAAAAGGATGAATGCAGAAGCTGCCAAGTTGCTGATGTTCTAGGCCCAAAAGTGACTCAAGGCAATTTCTGTGCATTCTGCTATATTCAAACCAAGTCAGTAAGTCAGCCCCATTGAAGGAGATTGGAAACAGACTCCATGGCTTGATGGGAGAATTGGCATGTGCCATGGGGATGGAACTAATTGCTGGTGACATCTTTGAAGACAGTCCATCATACTAGCTTAAACACAACATTACTAAAATCTTGAAGCCTTCAGTGTGCTCCTTCCCTGCCCTCCTTTGGTCCCACACTTACACCCCAAGATAATCACTACCCCCCTAATTGTTTTGATCATTTGCTCGCTTTCCATGATCATTTCACCAAATATGTTGGTATCTCTAAATAATACATTATTTTTGCCTAATTGACATGAATTTATTTCTTAAAATCCTCTAAGTTTCAATTTAGAATTATGTATTTACAAATTATTTGTAAAACTCAGAAAAGTAAAAAAGAAAAAAATTAACATGTCTTCTAATCCCAATTCCTAAGGTATAATCATTGATAATACTGTTGGCTATGTTAATACCCGTGCACACATCCCAAATTCATATCAAGTATCTCTTGTTCTCTGAATCTCTTTGTTTCTTCAGTTTAAGAGGCAAGGGCTACTGCATTATCTGGATCAATAGTATTCAGTTCCTGAATTTTGGATTATAAATAGCAGGAGTTTGGATTTGTGAAGGGTTCATCCAAACATTTATTTGACTCTGTTAGGATGAGGAGAATTTGGATAGTGAAGGATACCTCTGTGTGTATGTGTACATGTGTCTGTGCATATGTTTCCATGGTATGTGATGTTAAGAAAAGGAGGTGGAGTAGTATATAATAATACTCCTTTTAAAAATTTACAATGGAAAAATTTGTAGATTGTTGTTAAATATTCTGCAGCATTCTAAAACTTTAGTGTGTATGACAATCACCTGAAGAGTTTGTTAAAGCATAGTTTGCTGGACCCCCTACCCAGAATTGGATTAAGAAGGTCTGGTGTGGGCCTAAGAATTTTTATTTCTAACACACTGTTATGTGATGCTGATTCTGCTGACCTAAGGACCACAGTGTGAGAACATCTGTTCTATGATATGATTTTTAATGGATGTATTATAGTTCGTCACATAAATGCATCATAATTTATTTAGTCAACCCCTTATAAGAAACTTAGGTTGTCTAGTTTTGCTATTACAAGTTGAGTATCTCTCGTCCAAAAATCTGAAATGCTCCAAAATCTGAAACTTGGGCACTGATACGATGCCACAAGTGGAAAATTCCACACATAAGTACTTAACAGAAACTATGTTTCATGCACAAAATTATTAAAACCATAGTATAAAATTATTTTCAGGCTATGTGTATAAGGTATATATGAAACATAAATGAATTTCGTGTTTACACTTGGTCCCATCACCAAGATATCTCTATGTATCTGCAAATATTCTAAAATCTGAAAAAATATGAAATCAGAATCACTTCTGATCCCAAGCATTTCAGATAAGGGATACTTAATATGTACAAACAATACTATAATGACCAGTATTATGCACATTTATTAGCATTTCCTTATAGTATATTCTAGAAGTTGAATTACCTGGTCAGTGACTGGCACATTTCTAAAACCTTTAGTGTATAATGCCTACTCATATTCCAAAAGACTGTATCCATTATATTCCAGCTAGGAAAATAGAGATTTAAGTGAACATTCTGAAGTCTCTGAGGGAAGTTTTCAAAGGGGATTCCCAAAATAATTTAACATTGAAACAAGTGCATTGGCTTATTAAGGTTATTATATTGTGAGGGTAATATTCATCTGGATGCAAAAATTCTAATATGTTAAAAATTTGGTCAGTTTATATTACAGTTATACCTTGCACATGGAAGATTAACATTTTTAAGTATAACTCTTCAGATAAAAGGATCTAGTCTTCAGACCTCCTAACACTTGGACCGACTTGTTGTTTATAATCTCCTACAGTAAAATCCTTCTGTACCTTTACATTTCCTATTGTAATTTGATACGAAGATGAGTTATCTTTCACAGAGATCAAAGCAGTTCTAGGGAAGGTAACCATCTGTGATCTTGAAGGACAAAGATTTAGTATGAATCTTTTCCCCATCACGTATTTTGTGACTTTGGAGATCATCTAGGCTTTAAGCCTCAATTTTATCATCTTTGAAATGAGAATAATGACCTGGAGTTGTTTATGTAGAGAGGTTGGGTATTACTGGCACAGAGAATTATTTTCTTTCTGATGCCCATGGAATTGTGCCAGAAGCAACCTGCTCCCTCCAGCCTTGAGGAAGGATCATAGGTGAAAGACCAGTCAGCTGCCTATAGATTTTTCCATCCAGTGGCCATATTTTTGCCCTTGAGAATGTGTAGGGATAGAGTTAGCCCTGGAACTCACAGGCACTGCTGTCTGCATTTAGAATGACTCTCTTTATTTTCCTCTTTTATGTATCTACTATATTCCTTTAACCTCTTCACTGGATTTTGGGAGACTTTTATGAATTCTAAAGCATATAAAAACACTTTGAAAACTGTACAATGCTTTGTGAACTCAAAGTAACATGGTGTTTGCCCTATTCAAGACACTGTTGAAATGATTCACTCAGTGGCCTCAAGGGTAGGGTTAGCAGCCAAGTGATTATTTATAGTCCTCCAAATTATTTTCTGATATTTGTTAGTGAACTCACAGATTTCTGATATGTCAAACATTCCCAATTTAAGAAAGGATCATATTATATAAGTTTGTAAAACACTATTTGAAACTGGAATTAAAACTTCACTCACAACATTTAACTTTTCATTGTAGACCATAAAGCCTATTTCACCCATTTTTTTATGGGGA
Source organism: Cheirogaleus medius (assembly GCA_008086735.1). Taxonomy (NCBI): domain Eukaryota; kingdom Metazoa; phylum Chordata; class Mammalia; order Primates; family Cheirogaleidae; genus Cheirogaleus; species Cheirogaleus medius. The sequence continues at coordinate 4,243,833 of VBSM01003204.1, forward strand.
GAGCTTGGTACAAATAAAAGTTTGGACTTTGGAGTCATACAAACCTAAGATTAAATCTTGGCTGTGTCACTTAATAGTTGCATAACCTTGGGGAAATCAGGTAACCCCTTAGATTTAGTTTCTTCATCTGAAAATTAAAGATGATAGTGCCTACCTCATAGGATTGTTGTGAAGATGAACAAGAAAAATGTAAAGTCACTTTGGGATACAGTACCAAGTAAGTCCTTGATAATTGTTGTTCTTTTTCTGCTTATCCTCTTTGAACATATTGCTGTAAGTTTCCTATTCATTTTGAGTTATTACAGCAGTTTGGTTGTTTTTTGTATAGATTGCTAGAGTATCCTGAAAGACTAAATTACAGATGTGTCTTAGCCTCTTCACATTATAGGACGTTATATAATAAAGTCAGTTTGAAAAATTAGATAGATCCTAATAATGTGTACCTTTAGGAATTTTCTTAGGAAACATGATTTTAATACACTAAACCTATTTTCCCCTTTTGGGAGAGAGGTAGGAGTTATTTATGATCTTCAGTATGATGGCCATTTGCAGTGACTGACTTTCTGATCCTTTTTGAATTAGATTTATTCAATGCATTACAGTTGTTTGTAGTCATGTGAATTTGAGACAGTTATGTAGTCAAATATATATTTCAGGGGGATGTCAGACTTTACACATTTGCTGATTATCTAGTTAGGAATACTGCTTATGCTGGTCAATGGTTCCTGCTGATTTAAAAACAGAAGGTGCATCAGTAGACAGTGCTTAGATTGTATAAAATCAGTTGCAGTAGCATCTGAGACTGCAGGAAAGCAAAATTATATCTTGAACAAATAATTTTAAAGAATACAGCTATTTGTGGTATCTTTATTATGAAGGTACTGTTTTATTTCCACATTTGCTTTGAATAAGATTTAATTTCCTGCCTAACCACATCACTTTTTTTAGTGGGATTTGGTCTTTGTAGGTTGAATTGTTTTTAGGTTTATGTTTTTAATGAAGGAGATTGTCAACATTAGGAATTCCTTGAATTTCATTTGCTTTCAGCTAAAGTTAGAATTATTGTTATATTCACAAAACTGTCATTCATTAAATAATATCTAATTGATCTATTTTTAAGATATTAGTATTGATGTTATTACAATTGCATATTTAATTTTCCTTGTTTAAATATTTTTTTAGGTAGCATTACTTGGATGCAGGAAACTAGTGTGCATTGTTCTGTTAATAAAGAAGTGGTTGTTCTCTGATTTGATTGTTTGAATTGTGTGAATTGGAGAGTAATGTTTTTTTAGCATGACACTTTGGGAACTGCTACTTGGTTAGGATACTTTTGTTCCAATGTCTCTTTGAGTCAGTTCCTATTAAAAGTGAAATGTGACAACCTGTGTAACAATGAGAATATTTGAACAATACAATACTTGTATTATTATTGTATGGCTTTGAGGAAAACCTCATACTGTGTCTAATTGAATTTATTCTGCTTAATGAATTTCTTGAACCAAAGAGTACCTTTTTTGTTTACTTGACCATTGAGTTTATGTTTTTAAGTATATGTACAATGTATTATAAAATGTATAGAATGCTAAAAATTTGTAACCTGAAAGATAATTATATAGCAGTTACAGTATAACATTTCCAAAGAAATACTGTTAAAATGATATTCTCAATAAGTTAGGTTCTAATAGATGGCTTGGAGAAGGAAGGGGTAAAAATATTAAATTAACATTTGCTTTCATTAAGAATTCCTGTGAATTTTTATAATAGAGTTGATCACAGTGAATTTATTTAGTAAATTATCAATGTCCATGTTACGTACCTCCTTAAGAATGCCTTGTAGTGTCATATTCAGAAACATATCATTAACTTAAAATGGTGCTTTTTCTTTTTCAAGAGAACAAAGAATTCAAATTTAGCTGCTTGATACTAGTCGTATTATGTAAATTATTATGATAAATGTAACATTATGTAAAAAATCTCTAAAATAGTTACATAAGGATTTATATCAGTGAAATAATTTTTGTTAGTTTATGCAAGAGTATCACCATGAATCAAGTTTAGTGGTGATTGCAGTAGTATCAAGTGAGGCATTTCTTTTCTCTTAACACTGTAATTATTAAGCATTTTCCTAAGTGGCCCTTTTCTAAATCTAAGCTTTGGAAAGGAGTGGAAAGCTGGTGTGAGATTGTGAATTTTGAGGGCTAGGTAAAAGTTTGGTCTTGTGTCTGCATGAAACTTCCTTAAAACTTAATATTTCAAGAATGTAAAAGAAAGCTAATAGAAGTGTCTATTTTGCTTTTACCTAATATATTTTTACTTGGTAGTTGGGCTAGTATCTGTTTGGATTCATTGTGCTTTTTTGTTGGATAAAGGTGAATTCAGGTCTTTTTCTTCAAGTCTAAGTAAAATTGACCCAGTATATTCTGTCCTACCAAATATCACTTTTTTTTTTTTTCGATGAGGAGGGACTTTGCCAACTGCTCTTAGAAGTTAGGAATAAAATGGGTATCACAAGGCAGTTCTGCCATTTGAGAGATAATTGGCTATCCATTTGAAAAAAATTTCCTGCTCACAGCCACCATAAAAATAAATGGCAGCTGGATTAAAGACCTACATTAAAAAACAAAAGTTCATAACTTTTTAAAGAAAATGTAAGAATATTTTTAGAGGTATAGGGAGGAAAGGATTTCTTGAATAAGATATAAAAAAAGCACAAACCATTATGGAAAATGATTGATTTGACTACACTCAAATTTAAAACTTTGGTATGGCAAAAGAAACTATAAGCAAAATAAAAAGAAAATTATAAGATTGAAGGAAAATTTTTGCTAGGCTTAGGATCCAGAATACCTGAGGAACTTGAAATAAATAAATTTTAAAAATAGGCAAACATATTAGTTACAAAAGAAAAAATTCAAGTAGTTAATAATCATATGAAAATATTATATCAGTAAAAATCAAGGACATATAAATTAAAACCATGAGATACCATTTAATTCATGAGAGTGGCAGAAAATTTTCAAAGTTGAATAATACCAATATTGGTAAGAATGTGGAGGGGGGACAAAAACTCTTATGTGCAATACCTAGTGAAGTAGAAGGTACTCATGCCCTAGGGGCCAGCAGTTTCACTAAGTATATATTATAAAGAAATTCTCACTTGTGCCCAAAAAGGCATAGTCAAGAATGCTCATATCAACTTATTTTGGTTTCCTTTTTGTAATAGAAAAATACTGAAAACCTAAATGACCACCAATAGAGTAATGAATAGGGCAATTAAAATGAATGGATTCAGAGGTGGGAATCCTCCCTAACTCATTCTGCAAAGCCAGTATCACTCTGATACCAAAGCCAGGCAAGGACACAACAAAAAAAGAAAACTAGGCTGATATCTCTGATGAACATGTTGCAAAAATTCTCAACAAAATACTAGCAATCCAAATCCAACAGCACATCAAAATGATACACACCATGATCAGTGGGTTTTATTTTAGGGATACAAGGATGGTTCGTCATATGTAAATCAACAAACGTGATTCACCACATAAACAGAATTAAAAACAAAAACCATATGATCATCTCAATAGATGCAGAAAAAGCATTCTATAAAATTCAGCATTCCTTTATGATAAAAACCTTCAACACACTAGGCATTGAAGGAACATATCTCAAAAATAAAAAACATATATGAAAAATCCATAGCTAACATCATACTGAATGGGGAAAAGTTGAAGGCATTCTCCCTTGAGAACTGGAACAAGATATAAGGATGCCCACTTTTCCCACTCCTATTCAACATAGTACTGGAAGTCCTAGCCAGAGCACTCAGGCAGGACAAAGAAATAAAAGTCATCCAAATTGGAAAAGAGGAAGTCAAATTATTTGTGTTTGCTGATATGATCTGATACCTAGAGACCCCTAAGGACTCCTCCAAAAGACTCCTAGATTTGATAAATGACTTCAGTAAAGTTTCAGGATATAAAATCAAGGTACAAAAATCAGTAGTATTTCTATACACCAACAATGATCAAGCTAAGAACCAAATCAAGAACTCAATCCCATTTATAATAGTTACCAAAAAAAGTATCTAGGAATACATTTAACCTATGAGGTGAAATATCTCTACAAGGAGAAACATAAAACACTGATGAAAGAAATCATAGATGCCAAAAACAAATAGAAAAACATCCCATGCTAATGGATTGGAAGAATCAATATCATTAAGATGACCACACTGTCCAAAGCAATGTACAGATTCAATGTGTTTCCTATCAAACTACCAATGTTATTTTTCACAGAATTAGGAAAAGCAATTCTAAATTTAACATGAAACCAAAAAAGAGCCCAAAGAATCAAAGCAATCCTAAGCAAAAAGAGCAAAGCTGGAGGCATATTTCCTGACTTCAAATTATACTACAAGGCTATAGTAACCAAAGCAGCATGGTACTGGTATAAAAATAGACACATAGATCAATGGAACAGAATAGAGAACCCAGAAATAAAACCACGTACTTAGAACCAACAGATTGTCAACACAGGTGACAAAAATATACACTGGGGAAAGGATGCCCTATTCAATAAACGGTGCTGGGAAAATTGGATAGCCATATGTGGAAGAATGAAACTGGATCCATATCTCTCACCATATATAAAAATTAACTCAAGATGGATTAAAGACTTAAATGCAAGACATAAAGAAAACCTAGGAAAAACCTCTTCTGGACATTGGCCTACGTGAAGAATTATGACTAAGTCCTCAAAAGCAAACACAAACATAAATAGATAAATTGAACTTAATTAAACTAAACTTCTGCACAGCAAAAGAATCAGAGTAAACAGACAACCCACAGAATGGGAGAAAATATTTGCAAACTATTAATATGTATCTAACAAAGGACTAATATCCAGAATCTACAAAGGAACTCAGACAACTCAACAAGAAACCCCCCCCGAAAACAAAAAACCAAATAACCCTATTAAAAAGTGGACAAAGGACACAAACAAACGTTTTTCAAAAGAAGACATACGAATGGCTAAGAAACATGAAAAAAATACTCAATATCACTAATCATTAAAGAAATGCAAATTAAAACCACAATGAGATACCATCTTACACCAGTCAGAATTGCTATTATTAAAAAATCAAAAAACAGATGTTGTCAAGGATGCAGAGAAAAGGGAATGCTTATACACTGTTGGTGGAAATGTAAATTAGCATAACCTCTATGGAAAACAGTATGGAGATTTCTCAAACAACTAAAAATAGATCTACCATCGCATCCAGCAATACCACTACTGGGTATCTACCCAGAGGAAAATAAATTATTTTATAAAAAAGACACCTACACATGTATGTTTATTGCAGCACTATTAACAATAGCTAAGTCAAGCGTCCATTAACAGGTGATTGGATAAAGAGAATGTGGTATATATACACCATGGAATACTGCTATTCAGCCATAAAAAAGAATGAAATCATGTCTCTTGCAGCAACATGGATGGAACTGGAGGCCATTATATTGTGTGCAATAACTCAGAAATAAAGAGTAAATTACCGCATGTTCTTATAAATGGGAGCTAAACAATGGGCACACATGGACATACAGAGTGGAATAATAGACATTGGAGACTCCAAAAGGTGGGAAGCGGGGTGAGGGATGAAAAATTACCCGTTGGGTATGCTATTTGGGTGATGAGTATACTAACAGCCCAGACTTCACCACTGTGCAATATATCCAAATAACAACACTGCACTTATACTCCTAAATCTATGAAAATTGAATATATTTTTTTTCATTTTTTCAATCTACTTGAAATATGAATAAATCTCAAAAACATAATTGTGACTAAAAAAAACCAGATTAAAATATTATATGTAATATACCAGTTATGTTAATGTTAAAAATCAAAAACAACTCTATTTTGTCATGGGGCCATTCGTATATATTAAAATTATAAAAGTATGAATGGAAAGGCTGCACACCAATCTTAAGACAATGGTTACTTTTGGGAAGGGAAGGAGAAGAAGAATGAGATAAGGGTAGGAAGTGGTGCTTTAGCTATGTTTATGAATAGAAATATGGCCAAAAAATGACTATTTTTGTCCATCAGCTGGTGAACAGATAGATAAAATGTGGTATATCCATATAGTGGAATACTATTAGCTATAAAAAGGAACAGCTCCTGATATATGACTGTGTGGACAAACTCCAAAAACATTATGTTAAGTGAAAGAAGCAAGACACAGACTACTTATTATGCAATCCCATTTAGATAAATGTCTAGAAAAAGCAAATCTAGAGAAACAGATAGTGGATGAATGGTGGTTTGGAGTAGGAGTAGGAAAAGGATTAACAATAAAGGGGCATGAGGGATTTCTTTGGGGTGATGAAAATGTTCTAAGACTATGGTGATGGTTGTACAATTTGGTAAATTTACAAAAAATCATTGAATTACCCACTTGAGATGGGTAAATTATGTGATTTGTAAAATATACCAAAGTCAACTTGTAAAAAATATTAATATTTGTTATATCTGTATGGTAATCAATATAAAAGTATAGTCATGTACCGCTTAATGACTTTTCAGTTAATTACATACCACATATATGATGGTGGTGCCGTAAGATTAGAATACTGTATTGTTACTGTACCTTTTCTATGTTTAGATACAGAAATACCATTGTGTCACCATTGCCTATACTAGCAGGGGTCCTCAAACTACGGCCCACAGGCCACATGCAGCCCACCGAGGACATTTATCCAGCCCGCCGGGTGTTTTTGCCTGTTTTGTTTTTTTTACTTCAAAATAAGATATGTTCAGTGTGCATAGGAATTTGTTCATAGTTATTTTTTTAAACTATAGTCTGGCCCTCCAGCGGTCTGAGGGACAGTGAACTGGCCCCCTGTTTAAAAAGTTTGAGGACCCCTGGCCTATAGCATTTAATATAACATACTGTACAGGTTCATAGCCTAGGAGCAATAGGCTATACCATGAGGCCTAGCTGTGTAGGAGGCTATATCATTCTAAATTTGTGTAGGTATACTCCATAATGTTTGCACCACAATGAAATTGCCTAACAATGTATTTCTCAGAGTGCATCCCTGTCATTAAGTGACACATGACTGTATTTCAGAGGTTCAATTAAAAATGATTAAAAAGGACACCTTTCCATGTCCTTTATAGTTCTAAATCACTTTATTTTTTAAAAATATATTGAGGGTTAGCAAAGAGGTAAATCCACAAATCTTAAATGTACAGCTTGATGAATGTATACACATGTGTAGCCCCTACCCAGGTAAAGATCATCTGTGTTACCCCAGAAGACTATCTTGTCCTCCCTCCTAAATAGGATCCTCCCTCCGCTTCCTGCCTCCCAGAGATAACTATTGTTTTGTTATCACCTTATATTAGTTTAATTTGTTCTTGAACTTCATTTAAATCGCATTGTTCCTTTTTTCAAAAATATATCTGTGAGATTCATTCATGTTGTTCAGTCTAATTGCTGTAAAGTATTCCAGTGTATGAATATAGCACAATTTATTCATCCTTCTGTCAATTGGCACTTTTGTTTTACTATTATCAATAAAGCTGCCATGAATATGTTTGTACCTGTCTTTTGGTTAAATATATGCATTTGCTTCTCTTGGGTATATGCCTAAAAGTGGAATTGCTGGGTCATAAGGTCGGCATATGTTTAGCTTTACTAGATACTGTCAAATAGCTTTGTAAAGTGGATATGCCTATTTATTGTTCCTCCAGCAGTGTATGAGTTCCAGTTGCACATCCTCCTAAATCACTCTTAATGACTCTTTAATATTCTATTACATGGATTTACCATAATTTATTTAACCATTGCATTATTGATATTTAGGTGGTTTCATATTTTAGCTGTTTTGAACAGCATTGTAATGAACTTTGTAGAAGACAATGACCTTCATGAATTCCACGGATGCTTTCCTAGAAGGAAAATTGGTGGATTAAAAGGCATGGGCATTTAAAATTGGTTCTATTTGTGCTGCAGAAAGATTGTACCAAATTAATTTTCATCCATTCACTGTCTTAATTATCAAATATAGGAGAGTGCTTGTTTCCCTAGACCCTTCAATTCTCTAGATGTTTCTCACACTTTTAACCTTTGCTAATCTGGTGGGGGAAAATGACATGTGTTTAGGGGGTTGTAAAACTTCAGCACTTCTTTGCATCCCTTTTCTGGCATCTTTCAGGGTGGTAAGGTGTGGGGCATGATGTCCCATCTCCTTGGAAAGTGCCTTCAACTTTGGAGGTGTTAGGGGAAGGAGAGGACAGGTTGATTGCTTAACAGGGTCTAGTCAAGCCTTCAAACTACAAGGATAAAAGGATTCAAGGATCTAAGTTCAAATTGAAATATTGGCTTTCTAGATGATTTTAGATTATGTTAGTATGGGAGAGGGGAGCAAATGCAATTCTGTGACAGAGCATACTACATTTATTACCTCATTTGATTAGATATGAGGATCCTTAATTCACCTGTTCATCCTTCCTTTCAAAATGATCCTAATTTCTGTTTTACTTGGGCAATTCTAGGAGAGTATTTATTATGTCTTACTAGGGAGAGACCACAGATAATGTCTCTTGATGCCCTCTGAATGCATGTACTAATACATGACTAGTAGTGAGTGTGCAATAAATAATCTTGCAATTAATGGACCCAGTATTCACTGGACCCTTTTCTTTGGAAATTTATATGTAGGAGAATTCAGGTTCGGAGGCTTATTTAAGATCATATAATAGGAGAATCTAGACCTTCTAATTCCCAAACACTTTAATATCATGTCAGATCCTTTTAATATTATAATGGATATTGCAGTTGTCTAAAAGGTTACTAAAAATGATTGTGCTCTGTGAGTCAGATACTGTTGTAGGTGTAGAGGGCAGGAAGATAAATAAGAGTGATTCTCCTGTCAAGAAAGCTAGAGTTAGGTAGTGGAGGTCAGGAAATACATGGTACACCCCAGTGTGGTAAGTACTAGGACAGAGCTATGTACAGGGTACATGTCATTCAAAGTCCAGTTGAAGATAGTAGAAGCCATCGTGCCATTCCTGCTAGTTCTGTATCAGAAAAAGGGTTTCTCATGTTAAATTCTTGAGCACTACCTCAGACCTACTGAGACAAACTGAATCAAGCCCATCACGTGATTTTGATGCATGCTAAAGTTTGATAGCCTCTGCCATATAAGCACAATAATTAAAACATAGGTTTTAGTGTTAAATCTGTGCGTTTAAATGTTGGCTTTTGTATTTACCATTGGTGTGATTACGAGCCAGTGATTTTACCTTTCCTGGTCATCTGGGGATAACAATATTTACTTTGTAGAGTCAAAGAGTTGTGAAACTTAAGTGACATGGTATGGTCTATGCGTGTCACAGTGTGTGACACAGAATAGGCATTCTAAAAAGTCTTTTAGAGGAGACTTGGCTCAAACTCCCCCTAAATTAATGTACCCTGAGAAAAATTCATCAAGCATGTATGGAAGGTGACCTACTCTGCGCTGGGCACTCTGCTTCTATGCTGTGGTGCCTTTATCCGTGGGGAGAGCACAGATGGTAAGGTGACATGCATGGGTTCTAGTCTTGGGAGTGGCTTATTTTACTTACTGGGTAGACAAGTACTTAAGGAAGTAACCATCTAAGATAAGAAATGATTAGGTGCGTAATCAGTTGCTTAGTAATTTATACTGTCAAAATAATAAATATTGCAGAAGCTTAGGGAGGAGACCAGTCAGTGCGGGCTGATATCAGAGATGGATTCCTGGAAGAGGCAGATGGGACGCTATAAGCTATTGTGTGTCACTTAAATCTAATTTCCCAGGAGAATTTTTCTTTATTTACAAAGTTCATTTTAAAAAAAATTATGAACCTTAAAATGTAGATAATTCAGAAAATAAGGCCAAAAAATTTGGGTAGGTTAACTGTTAGTCTTGTTTTAAAACATTCAAAAATAATAATTACTATTGCAGTGTGATAAGTCTTTACATTCTATTTTGAGTTAATGCTTCATAATGCAATGATATTAGTATTTCCCTATGTTATTACAGACCTAATTTTAATGGTGATGTAAATAAATACTATATCATTTGCTTATTATTAAATAATATTCCCCTTCTAATTTCTGAAATGGTACTTGAAGTAAACATTAAAAAATTCCTTACATTTCACATGATTTCCTTGGGATACATTTTGAGATGTGAAATTATTAGTGTGCACAGTATGGACATTCATAATGTTTTTGATGTATGCCTTCATAAAGCATACATTCTAGTACATAAAACAGATAAGTAAGTACATGTTGAGCATCCCTAATATGAAAAGCCGATATCCAAAGTGCTCCAAAATCTAAAACTTTCTTAGTGCCAACGTGATGCTACAAGTTATCCTGAACACATTATTTTTTCATTGTATTAATGATATTTTTTATTGTTAAAAAATATATATTTTATTGTTAAAGTACTTATGTGTGAATAAGTATAAATGATTGCTTATTAGTAGCATATAAATTCAGAGTGAGGAATGATGGTGATACCAGACAACCACAGATTGTCCTTATAATGGCTAAGACAGTGACACCTTTGCTTCCTGATGGTTCAATGTATCCAAACTTTGTGCACAAAATTATTGAAAATATTGTATAAAATCACCTTCAGGCTATGTGTATAGGGCATATATGAAACATAAATGAATTTTGTGTTTAGACTTGGGTCCTACCCTCAAGATATCTCATTATGTATATGAAATATTCCAAAATCCAAAAAAATCTAAAATCTGAAACACTTCTGGTCCAAAGCATTTTGGAAAAAGGAAACTCGTATATAATATTTTGGATGGTAAAATGCTCTAAGGAGAAAAATAACACAGGAAAAGGGAATAAAGAGTGGTGAGGATAAGGAAATTATAATTTTAAATAAGGTGGTTGCAGAAGACCACATTGGGCAACTAACTTGTAAATAAAGAGCTGACAGCAACATGCCTCATTGCTTGATATTTATTGGACAGAGTGAACATCAAGGGCACAGGCCATGAAGTTGAAGCATGGCATGCATGTTTGCGGAACAGCAGGTAGACCAGTGAGGCTGGAACAGAGTTAGGAGACGAGAATATAGTAGGAAGTGAGGTCAGAGAGTAACTGGTGAAGGGAGAACGTTTTAGAGACCCTGACTTGAGTTTTCCAGGATGCTTGTGGCTGCTATTTTGAGAACATACTATAGGGAATTGGAGGCAGAAGCAGGGAAACCTGTTAGGAGGCTATTGTAATAATCCAGGTAGAAAATGATGGTGGCTTAGACCAGGGCGGTAGTGGTGGAGATGGAGAGAAATGGTCAGAATTTGAATGTATTTTGAAGATTTAGTTGACAGCATTGGCTGAAACATTGGATCTGAGATGTGAGAGAAAGATCAGGAGTTCAGTTTTGGACATGTTAAATTTTGAGATGTCAAGCAGAGATGTTGAGCAGACATCTAGATAAATGAGGAGTTGGAAGAGATCTGAACTGGATAAATACATTTAAAGTTGACAGTGCATATTTGTGTTTGAAGTGAGGAGACTGAAAAAGACCAGCAAAGGAGGGCTTTGAGAAAGAAATTTGAGGGAGTCCAAGTACTGAACTTCGGGGCCCCTCAATAGGAAGAAATCATCAAGAGCTTGAGGAGAAGCCAGGGAGGCAGGAGAGTGGGCTGCTGTGGAAGCCTCATGAAGAAAGAAAGTGATTCAAGGAGGTGGAAGCAATCATGAGTGTAAAATGGGGCTCATAGGTCAAGACTAGGGATTGATAATTGATGTTAGCAGTAAAAGAAGGCCATTGGTGTGGCCATTGGTACACAAGTAGTTTCAGAGAAAAGCCTGACTGTCCAAGAGAGTGGAAGGAGACGAATTAGTGACAGTGAGTATAGACACTCTTTCAAAGAATTTGGCTATAAAGAGAATGAGAGAAATGGGGTGGTGGCTGTTGAGGAGTGGGCTTAACCTTCACTCCTTCCTTTTTAAAAAATGACATGTTACAATGGGCTTGACCTTTTAAAAAAATTTTGCAGAAATAACAGTGTGTTTGTATGCTGATGGGAAAGATCCAATAGAGAGGCAAAATAAACACAATGGGAGAATTGGTAGAGCTGTGTCTGAGTTGGTGAGAGGGATGGGATCCCCCTTTATAAGTGGACAAGGGGTCTTTGCAAGGGGCACCTGTCGTAGGATGAAGGCAGAGTCTGTGGGGCAGAGGAGGTGGGTGGGTAGAGGTGGTAGGATTTTCTTCTGATTGCTTTTCTTCTCTCAGCAAAGTGGCAAATTAGGTAATTAGTAGCAATTGAGGATGGAGAAGGTTGGAGGTTTGAGGAGAGAGTGAATAAATGAAGGAAAATGTGGTATAATTACTGAATCATCTTGAAGCTCACTTGCAGTTAATAATCATGAATTTAAAGTGAGATTAGTCAGCATAGTTGTGTTTCTCTCTAGCCATAGTCAGCTACAGGGGTGCAGGTAGATGTTGGATTTAACAAGGATTGGGGTTTTGCCAAGTGAGGGTGACAAAGAGAGGCCCAAGGGAGTTGAGGATGTGTGTGAAGAAGCAGCTATAATAGAATTTAAACTGTGTAAGGAGGATAGTGTAGACCTGATGCAGATGAAGGGCAGTGAAAAGATTGACAGAATGTATATCACTGTGGAGTAGAAGGAAGTAGAGTACTACAGGGGAATGAACTAGAAAGAGTAGAGGTAGGTCATGCTTAGAGAACAAGATGCTTTCAATTTGGGATTACTGAGGAGGTTTCAGTTATTGAACATGGTAGAGTTTAGAGTATGACCATGGGAGTGAGTAGCTGAGGTTGGGTAGAGGGCGAGATTGTTGAGGGGAAGAGGCCAAGGAATCAAGAGTTCAGGGATTTGGATGGATCATCTCTGTGTGAATAGTAAAACCGACAAGACTGTGATGGGAGCAATGTCAGAGTGAGTGACAGTGCCCTATGAGCCACAAATTCAAGGGATGAGGAGTAACCCTGGGAATAGAAGATGGGAGTATAGTCTGGTAACCTGAGATCAGACTCCGGTTTTGGAGAATAAGGAGGGAAAATGGTCTAGCAGTGGCAACACGGAACAGAAGTCACTTATACCACCTCTGGGCCAATGGGAGGAGGAATAGAGAAGAAATATCCACCATTGGAAGACCCCAGAGGAAGCCAGCTTTTGGTTGGAGTAAGAACATTAAGGGAACTTATAGAGAAGAGGATGAGAATTTTGCTGCTGGCTGGCTATGAGTGCCAAAAGCAAGTAAGAGTTTCATGACTTGGGGAGCAATGCATGTGAGTGTGACAATTTTGCTCTTCCTTTGGCAGACTCATTAAAATTTATTGCACTTTTGATGGAGGACATAGTTGTCTTTTAAAATTTTTAAAAAGTGCCAGTGTGGTTGTGACTGACTGTTAATCCATATAAGAATATACAATTGGCCACATTTATAAATTGTGATGCCTAAGTGCATCTTTTGAAAGAGTCTGATTTAGATAATGGAAAGAAGAGAAAGATGTACTGAGCATGTCAAATATGTGGGAAACTGAAATGATTAGGCTGGCTGGATTTAGGGATTCATATTTAAGAGAGAGAGATGAAACTGCGTGGGTTGATCTTAATGGCTAGACTAAGGAATCTAGGCTATTATAATAACTTTGCAACATAAAGGCCTTGAAACATTAAAAGTGGTATAGGTCCCCCCCAAAAAAATTAATGTAGAATTACCAGTTGATCCAATAGTTTGACTTGTGGATATATACCCAAAAGAAGTAAAACCAGATACTTGGACAGATATTTGTGTACTCATGTTCATAACGGCTTTATTCAAAATACCCAAAATGTGGAAGTAACCCACGTGTCCATTGATGGAATAATGGATAAACAGTGTGGTATATACATACAGTGGGATATTATTCATCTGTAAAAAGGAAATTCTGATGCATGCTACATCATGAATAACCTTCAAGACATTATGCTAATTGAAAGGAGCTAGTCTTGAAAGGATGAATATTGTATGATTCCACTTATATAAGGTAGCTAGAGTCGTCAAATTAATGAAAACAAAGTAGAATGGTGGATGCTAGGGGCTGGGAGAAGGGGATAATGAAAGGTTGGTGTTTAATGGGTTCAGAGTTTCAGCTGGGGAAGATGAAAAATTTCTGGAGATGGAAGGTGGTTGTGGAACAACCACGTGAATACACTTAATGCTGCAGCACTATACACTCAGAGGGGCAAAATAGTACATTTCATGTTATGTATATTTTACCGCAATTTAAAAAAGTGGTATAGATTAGGCACTGTTTCTCCAGTGGTACATGTAAGGACAAGGCACAGTGGCTTATTCCTGGTGGGGGAGAGGCACAGTTTTGGTAAAAGGTAGTCTTCTGCTTGACAGACTTAGTGGTGCCAGCTTTATCGGTCCTGTATCACTAGTTTGCTCTTAGCATTGGGGTTCTCAGTAGGGTTTAGAGGTACTTGGAAACACATTTTCTTAAGTAGGAAAACATTTTCTCTGTTTTTATTCACGGTTTATTTAGTAAATGATTTTTTTCATAGATGATGCAAGGATAATCTCTAGCCTTCAAAATCATTCTGTTTTTAATAAGAATTTGTCTTTTAAATATTGTATTTACTAGTTGAACTGAGTGCTCGTTACTTTGGAGCCATTTTATTTATATCCTGAACTTGGCAAAGAAGTATAAATAAAGAAATTGGAAAGCTCTCATTCATAATGTGCTAAGGCCTGTTTTACGACAACATGTTTTAGTTATTTGTCCAGATGTATTCTTATTGTTGAGTCACAATAATGACTAGAAGACAGATCAACAGGAGGATGTAAATAAATAAAGCCAAAAGGGAAAGCCAGTGTTGGTTTCTTTGGAGTCTGATGGATCCAGGCTGAAATCCCAGCTTTGTTACTTAACTGTGTGAATTTGTTTATAAGGAACCTCACTTTTCTTATTTATAAAATAGGGATACATCTACTTACCTAGCAGGGTTGTTAGGATTAAGTAAGGTAATAAATTAAGCCACTTTTGACAATGACTGATACACCCAGGCATTGAATAAGTAGTGGCTGGTAGTATTATAATTGTTACTACAAAAAATGTTTAGTGGGACTTTGTTTCTGAAATCTCGTATGCAAACTTAGAAAGCACAGGAATTAGCAGAAAGGTCCTTCAATTTATACAGATTTACCTCAGGGTTTCTGTAAAATCTGGGAGAGTCCCTAGTGTATTTGATGTTTACAGATCATTAGCAAAACAGATGCCAGGAGGCAAATAAACTGTAGCTTAAGGATTTTGGAACCACTGACAATGTAGAGAAAATTGGTTTCTGATAAAGTTATAACATTTCTAAGTAAGCAGTAGAAGGCAATGGGAAAATTTTAATTGGGTTTATAAAAGTTTATTTCAGGAACACATGTATTTCCAATTTGAGGCACACCTATACATCTGTAGCCATCTAATTTATAGTGCTCGCTTATTTCTCCATTGGGGTTAATAACATAACAACAACTAATATTTATTGTGTGCTTACTACATGCCAATGTGATCTTTAGGAAGCCAGTAGCATTCAAAGGCTTGTTTTCAATTGGATGTTTTAAAATTGGCCTCTTATCTACTTGGAGAGACACAGGGTATTTAATGAGTTTATTTTGTTCTATTATGCACAAAATATTTGTTGGGTATTGATAATAGGCAAGACATTTTGTAGGAGATAAAACTCAAACATGAGACTTGGCCTCACAAAATACCTATTCACTGTATACTGTTCAGAAGGGGGCATGTTATGTCATGAGACGAGCCTTGATCTAGTCCTGGACTCTACCCCTGGCTCTGTCACTTCTTCCTAGAAGCTTTTTCTGTCCCCCTTAGGACAAGGCCAGATGCCCCTGTGCTAATCCCTAGCATAGCACTTACCAAGCCCCCATGGTAACTGCTTGTTTAATTCTCTGTGTTCTCCATTATGGTTAGTTATACTGTGAACTTCTGGAGGGCGGGGACCATGGCTTATTCATCAATGGGGCCAGCCCCATCAGAGCATTTGTACCATGAATGAATGCTAATTTCCTAACTTTGGTCAAGTGATACCCTATAGCTTTCTTTATGATAAAATTGATAGTCCCAATAGCATAGCTTTGTCACGAAGGTAAAATCAGAAATTTTATATAAAATGTCTATCACAGCGCCTGGCAAATAGTGGGTATTCCATCAGTAGTTTTTCTATTTGAGTAAATAATTATCTCTTTTCACCAAATTTGACAGATGTGATATATCTATTTGTGAAAGCCATATGCAGTGATGTCACGTTTGTAGTACATAAAGGGCACAGCTGTCATTTAGGCTAAGTCTAAATTAATTATTCACATTGGCATAAAAATGTGACATTAAGGTTACTCATTCAAAAAGGTGGGATAAAATGAATATAACTCATAGAAAAATTACATAGAAGCCTGAGATTATAATCATTAAAAAAAATCTTCATCTATATTATCTATCGATTTGATAGATTTTAGGAATTAGTTCCAAACTTTGAACTAATTGAAAAAAAAAACCCTAAATAGTTAAATAATAATTAAAGTTGAAAACTAAGATATTCACTGGGGGAAAAGGTAAGTGTAAATAAGCATATTCTTCTGACCTTTTTTTCCCCTCCAGCACACCCTACCCTTGCTTTTCCATTTTAAAGCTTCCTTTGTAATTTCACTTATGTTTGATTTTTGGAATTTATGTGGCACAAGTTTGCTTTAGGATCAGACTGCTATTCCTTTTGTAGATGAAGTTAGTTATGAAAAGTATTTCAAATTATCAGTAAGTAGTGGCATTTGCTGGTTAAAATCTATCAGCATTCTGTAATAAGAAAGATGAGACTCCCTATATTTTACTGTGTAATGTCAATGGACTCATTATTTGTAGAACAGCTGATGCATTTAGGACTTGTTGATTCACTTAATTGGTAACTGTACTACATTCATAACTTCAACAACTGAAAACAATAGGTCAGTGTCTGCTGTTTATGCATAAATAGTCACATCGGAGGAGGATATGTCTGAAAGGCAGAATATGTTAGTCTGAGGAGGAATGTGGCATATGAATGGCTCCATCGCTTGCCATACTGAGGTGGGTTTTGCTCTCCTTCCTTGAATAATGCCATTTGTTTTGTTACAGGTGTTGATGGTCAACTGTTCCTATGTTATCAGACTGGCTGCTTGAAATTGTATTTGATTATATTTTAAATGCCAGTGTTGAGGGAAAACACTAGAATAGATTCATGGTTAAAAAATGTGATGACTCAAAGTTCTTCTGTCTTAACAGTTAGAGACTTTCTTTTTAAGAACAAAAAGTTAATACCTGGAATAGATTTTTTAAAAAGTAACAAATTTTATTTGTACGTGGAAACCATGTAAATGTTCATTTAAAGTACTTTGAAATGATTTTTCCTCCCAATTTGTGAATTAGAGTCCTTTGAAATTTTAGGGTCAAATCTGTGTTTTAGAATCAGTAATTTTTTTGAAAGCAGTAATCTTTTATTTAAAAAAAATTTAAAAGGAAAGACAACATAAACCTTTTTGTTTCATTGTCAAGGCAAAAGAAAACATGTTGATGATTTTTTTTAACTATGTAAAACATTTGAAACGTTTCTTTCAAAAATGTATTTTTAATAAATAAATTTTAACTATCATAAATGGAATAATTTACTAGAATAATTATGTTTAGTTAAATTGCTAAACTAATGATTCAGGTATTTTACAATATAAAGTAAATGCAGCTGAATTTCTGTAGCTTTAATAGGTTTGATAGTATACTTGAAGCTTTTTATTTAGCTTAGTCCAGTTTGCAATCATACTATCAAGATACTTTAATTCTGCATTATGCAAAAAAATTAACTTTTCTTCTTGAAGATTAAAAGAAACCTTATTTCTGAGTTTGTTTTAGGAAAGACTGAGTTTGTCCTCAAAATGTACAACTTGTTAGACTATTTTCTGGGAGTCTACATGTTTAGTGTGCAAAATTTGAAAACATCATTAGTGAAAGAGCAGTGTAGTGGACTATTATCCCGTTTGCAGCATATTCCCATCTTCTCATCTGGAAAATTAAATCTGATTACAGCTTGGATTAACATTTATGGTTGTGGGGAGAAGAAGATAGTATCTTAAACTCCATGAAATTAAACAATGAGATTATATCATGTATAGCTAATGTTAAAGTCCCGCTTTTTAAAGGGCTGATTTTATAATTGTAAGCTTTAAATTTATTTAATATTTTATCTCTCATTGACTGAAATATCCTAGAGATAATGATTGGATGAATTCAGTAGGCGTTAAATGTAATGTTTTCTGCCTTGATACCTAGCATTTTAAAAGTGAAAGCAGTGTAAGATTCCCGTGTTAACTGCTACATTTGCAGTTTCTCTTAAATTACCTAGAAGAGCTCCAGATATAGAAGATAATGACATTTGGTTAGTACGCACGCAGTTGTTATGCGTTTCATGCAAAATGAAGTCAGTGTATTTTTTAATAATCAGTTTAAAAATATGTCATACTTTGACTCTTCAAATGGAGTCATTGGTGTGACAGGGAAACAGGAAAATAATTTGGTAAGATCTGTGTGTGTGTGTGTGTACACACGTACTAGTTACTGATGTACAAATGAGCCCTCATACATAACCACAGTACTTTTATGAATTATTTTGCATTTCTGTTGTAAAAGATCTGTCTACCACGTTTTCTAGGAACTTTAAGCCTAAGGCAGAACTCAAGGTTTTTGGAGCCTGTATAAAATAATTTATAGCACCTTTCCACTAAGTCTTGCCCACACTCTTATTCTATTAATTAAACATCCTGTGGCAATCTGGTATATCTTAAAGATTTAAAACTATGTATAGTAGAAGACTAGTAAACATAGACCGTTGAGATTGAAGAAAACTAGCCTTTCTTTAAAAAAAGAAAAAAAGTAAGGTATGTTTGTTTTGGAGATCAGTTTTTCCCTGCTGAGGAGACATAGCCTTTTAAATATGCCTGGATGATAACGTGTTGTTGGGGGTCCTATACCGTGAGACGTCTGTTTTATATACAGAAATGCTTCTTGTGGTCTTCAGAGAAAGTGGTGCACACGTGTTTCTGTGGAGACAGCCTCTTAGAGAGCCATGGTGCTGGGACATCACATTGAAACGATGTGAAACCTCATTTGAGAACGAACTGCCTCTTTTAGGCCTATTTGGTTGGTTAATAGATACGTGGACTCTTTCAAACTATACATATTGTTGGCAAGATATTTGAAATACAATTTTATTTTTGATAAAATATTTTCCTAAGAGATGATGAAATTGATTTTTAAGTTTGTAAGGCTCTATTACTTAAATCAGGAGAAAGTTGCCGAAAGAGGAGGATAAGGAAAAAAGAGTGTGCTATGTACCACTGTATTAATGCTCTTAATTTTCTGTCAGAGGGACAATTCTTAGTGAAAAAGCTTGACATATGCCGATAACTCTATTCTGACTGCCAATTGCCTAAGCAAATTATGTTACTTTTTTCCATGGTAGTACTCTTATCTGCAGATTTTTTTTTGTGTTGAAAGTTAGCTGTTTGGTGACACTGCATTTGGTGGTGAGCTTATGAATGTGAAAAGGTGTTTTGGAACATTAGCAATTATAGCATTGGATGGTGGATAATGAAATAGATATATAAATATTAGACCGATGCACAGTTTTCCAGTGTATGTTATTTTCCATATAAAGATATAGAACATTTCATAAAATGTTCCCAGACCATTTAAAACTCAAAGAAATGCAGCTGACGCAATGAAATACATAGAGTACTTGTAAAAACATACAGACACGCAAGTGGATTGCTGCCAGACAGAAAATTTAAAGGCGGTTTGCTTAACTGCAGGGTGCTAGATTTTGTACATGTGCCATGCTGAAACTGTTAGTAAGGCGGGTGTTGTGTTGCTTGAGAAAAGCAGATTGTATTTGGACCTTTTTAACTCAGATGTTTCCAATGTCGATATTTTGGTGACATTATGGCATGGTGATTGACTCAATGTGAAAAAAGAAGATTTCAACCTCCTTTATAAAATAGTTTAAGAAAATTCAAACAAATTATTTGCAGTTTTTGTGTTAATTTGTATAAAATGGCTTTCATAGTTGTTAACTATCAGACTGGATCTTTGAGCTAATTGAATGGAACTTTATAGGTTGGACTTTTTTTAAAAAAGCGTTGGCTTTTTATTTTTCTTTCTTTTTTTTTTTTTAAGTACTGTATTGCTTTAAAGAATGTTAAGGACCCATGAAGTTAATTTTTTTTAAACGTCAGGGGCTTTAATGAAAAGCATATAAAAGTTTTATGCTTGAATCATAGTAAATCATAATGCATGTATTATCTTGGAACATTATTCTGTTAAAATCTGGGAATCTCATTTCAAGGATAGCCTAAGGACAGTTGAAGGAATTTAATTGATGGTGTTTAAGTTGCCTACCATAGAGGCAGTGTTTAGGATAATATGGTCTTGAATGACCTCCATCTTGGCATTCCATGGTCATTTTTACCTTCAGTGTGTTAAGATAGGTTGATTTTTTTCCCATCCATTTTCCTTCTCTTTTTCAATTTTATTATATTGTATATATGAATGAAATATATTTTTAAAATATGTTTTTGTATTATAATGTTTCTTATTAATGTAATAAACTAAAGAGATTTAAGAACCTTCTCTTACCTATGTGTAAGAAACTTATTTTTTTTAATTGAAGAATATACTACAAATTTTGGTTTCTGACCCTTATCCCTTCACAAAATGGCAATAGAAAAATAGTCTTTGGTTTTATTTTCATCAGTGTGATGCTTCCCAAGAAACACAAACTACTGCAAGAAAGAGGGCATGATATTAAAGATTTATATGTGAGTTATTTCTGTGTGAAGTTTTTTAGTTGAAGAGTAAGTGTTAACCACGTGTCAATTGGAAGAAAAAGAATAAGCCTTAGGTGATTTTGTGGCTTTCCCAACCTCTGTTTTTTTATGTCTCTCAGTGGCTTAGAGTTGCATTTTTTTGGTTTCTGGGCCAAATTTTAAGTTATTTATATGTGTTTTTGGGAATTACAGCCACTGCTCTCTTTTTTCCGGCTCCCTTGTTCCCCTTCCTTCACTCCCTCTTTACCCTCCCAACCCCATTGCATACTTTTAGAGGTTTGTTGGGCAACAGGCTGCCCCCTTTGTATCCTGCTGGCAAATTCTTCTCTGTAGGCCTAGTACTTTTTCTGCCACAGTGTTGGCACCCTCTGGCCTCTGTCTCACAGGGCTGAGTCCTTGTGTGGTTTTAGCCCTCAGGCCAAATACAGGCAGCAGCTTCTTCCTTTGGCCCAGCAGGCAGCCCTGAATTGGTACTGTGGGCACATTACTCCAGAATTCTACTAGTCACAGTCTACACACATCATTGGTCCCTTCCCAGTAGCTGAAGATGAGGGTAAAGAAGGAGATTGATCCCCAGTTTTTAAGCCAACCAGAAGACACCTCAAGAGCTAAACTGGTTTGCAGATAGTTGCACCTTTTTTGCACTACCCATTTTGGGAAGTGCTACTTTTGGTGTGGCCTTTTGAATATTCCTGCTTCTGTTGGCTAGCCTTGGGTTTTAATGAGTAACATCCATGGGCTTTAATGACTTGAAAACTGGTATTTCTAGGATTTAAATGTAGTATGTGAATAGGCCCTTAGTGTTTTCTCTTTTTGATTCTTCACGAAAGAACAATGAACTGCATTTCTGTATTGTGATTTGAAGAGTTTTAGCTTTTACATGGATTCACTTGCACAGAGAATTAAATTAGTGTTTTAGTGTGGTTTTTAAAGATAGCTATGAAAAGTGAATAGTATATATTGTGATCACTGTTAAAGGGGGGACCCTCACATACTGTGCTTTTCCATAAGCCTTTTGAATTGATACATGATTTCTCAAACAGATATTATTCTGATCACTCCTCTTAATGTGTCTCTGAGGAATCAAATCTTTTTCTTATTAGAAAAGGTTGAATGTTTTTGTAATCAATAATAAGTGAAGTGCTAATAGCTTTTAATTAGTTCACTTCTGTATTGACTTAGAGAAGATGGCATTGGATTATCTTGCAGTTATAATTGAAGAATAAAGTGATCCCTTTAGTAATTCCATTTTAAATAGATGGTCATGAAAGGTATTTTCACCTTTGTATTTTTATAGTTTCTGAGCAAGTCTAAATATATCAGATGGAAAGTAATTTCTCATGTATTTTGTTTACACTGACAAGCCCAAAGCATTGATTCTG
>VBSM01003204.1:4270985-4341101 GCA_008086735.1 Cheirogaleus medius
TCCAACAATATTAGACCATTTGAAACAAATCGGCAAGGTAAAGAAGCTGGATAGGTGGGTTCCATGTGAATTAAACGAGCATCAGAGGAGAAATTGTCTTGAAGCTTGCCTTTCTTTGCTATCATGACATAAAGGTGAACTGTTTCTACACTGTATTATTATGTGTGATGAAAATGGATTCTTTTTGACAGTCACAAGCATTCGGTACAATGGTTGGATAAAGATGAAGTGCCAAAACACAGTCCAAAACTGAATATTCATCGAAAAAAAGCTAATAATGTCTGTTTGGTGGTCCAGCACTGGTATTATCCACTACAGTTTCACAAAACCTGGTCAGTCAATGACTGTGGATGTCTACTGCAACCAGTTGGATGAAACGATGAGAATGCTTGCCATTAAGTAGCCGAGATTGGTCAACAGAGACAGGCCAATCCTCTTGTAAGATAATGTCATCCAAACAATGCTGCTCAAACTACAGAGGCTGGACTTGGAAACTCTCTGTCATCCACTGTATTCACCAGAACTTGCACTGACTGACCACTACTTGTTCCAGGCTTTGGACCACTTCTTGCAAGGAAAAATATTCAGTTCTCAATAAGCTGTGAAAAATGCCTTTCGTGATTTCATCAGCACTCGCTCTCCAGGCTTCTTCTCTGCTGGCATAAGCAAGCTACCGTTAAGATGGCAAAACCGTGTTGATAGTTTAGGCGCATACTTTGATTAATTGTACTGCTTCTTGTTTGAGATATAATAACTAAATTCTTGATTCGAAATCAGACATTTTATATTTAATGATCTAATATTTCTTTCATTTCTAGAAATCGTTTCTCAAAGATATCAACATGTCAATCAGACATTAAAAATAAGAAAAACATGAATATCGTTCCTTGTTGAAAATAGTCTTGTAGTTAATTAAGTAGATAAATACTTATTCTATGTTTACTGTGTTCATTCATAATTATGGAAATAATTGGTAAAACTTTATTGTGATTAGTGCAGTTTTAATGAATACTAATTGAATTAAGGGAAAAGAGGATATTTAACATGTTAGCAAATTATGGTCACCACTGTCATCAAAATCCCATGTTTTGGCTTTAAAACATTATGTAATTTTTCAGATTAAAAAACGGGAGCCTTTAGTAATTATGTATAGTATGGGATAGTTTGGAATAAAGATATAGTAACCCATCAGAGAGAAGATTTCCATAAATAGTCTTGTAATGTGTCAAGTATAATAGGATATTGCATATACCATTTTAAAACATATTAGTTATAATATTACTTCTAGTACTAAAACAGGTAGAATTAATATAATAATTTGTTCTCACAATTGTACTTTTTATAGCCTGTTTGTTCTAAGAGTGGCAATTAGAGTTGAGTGTGCAAGAAGTTGCTTCTCCAGTGTGCTCGTGTATTTTTTGATGAAATACAGTGAGTGTCTTAGAGCTCTAAAAGAGAGGTCTGAACATACTTACCCACCCCTGTATATGTAGATTGCTGTTTAGAGTTGCAGGTAATTTTTCTTTCCACTGGCACTGAAACAGAGGTTATAATGAAACCAACAATCTTTATGCATTTATAGAAACTGTAAAAATTTTATGGAAATCTTTATATAGAAACTAACAGTGTTTCTTGTTCAAGCTCTATAAGCAATGTAGAAACATGGTACGTTGGGAAAAATAAAAAGGTGCCCTTTCTCTTATGGTTTTATATTGCCTATGTGATTTCAAAATTTCACTATAGGCAGTTAAACAAATTATAAAAACATATATCAACTATATACTAAAAAGGAACAAAAATATGTTGCATAACTCAGGCTAATTGTGATGGAAATTGGCATTTCTGAATTGCATGTAATTGCTTAAATATGGAGTTTTCATCTGTTCATGCTTGAGGTATGCTCTGAAAGAAAACATTTCTTAAGCTCATAGTTACAATATAACCTATGTAAATCAACTGGAAGATTCTGATTAGAAAGGCAATAGAGATAATATTTAAACAGGGCATACCACTTGTTTGTTGATGATTATCTCATTCTTTTGGTTGAGCTCTTATATATGAAAACTTTCATGTTATTTTTTCCTAAATTTTGATTAGCCAGATACAAAACATTTCTACTGTAAAACTTATTCATACCCTGATTCATAGAAAGAATACTGTTAGGAAGAAAATTACAGATATAATTCATAGCTCTTAAATTTTTTTGTTACTATGAAAAGAAGCCACATTGTACTGACATTGTATAACACGACACACATTTAATATTTATGCAAAGCGTAAAATAATAAAATTTGGTTTTTTATCCATCCTTATTAGGCAAGGAAACATAAGCAGCAGTGTGCCTAATTTGCATAAAATATGACATTGATTCCATAAAAGTTCTCCCAGTTTTTCTATAGTAATTTGTTTTAGCTATAGATCTTCAAACTGAAATTGAGATTTGGGGTTTGTATTCACCAGGCTCACAAAGAATGGCACTGGACTTGGGTGTATCCCATTTCTCTTGGAAACTGTTGAGCTTTCTTGTTTTTTCCATTCTTCTCCAAAGTGGGTGCTACCATGCTTCCAACCTAGTTGTATAGCCTATCCACATTAGATTCACTTTGAATGGTGAGGTCACCTTTGGTCTTGAAACATTTTATGAGACTGTATACCATGGAACAGAATATGTGAATTTATTTGAATCTCATCCAAAGGATTTGCCTATATAAGGTTCAAATGGATCTCATTTTAAAATGGCTCCACAACCTGCTCTTAAAGAGACCAATGTACAGTTATAAGTGACTATATTTTCTGATTTTTTTTCCCTTCATGTCTGATTTTGGTGGCAGAAACAGTTTAGGAGATGAGGTTTGATTTTGTGCATTGAGTGAGAGATTGATTAAGTATACTATCTTCAGACTTTGAGCCAGATATTATTGTACCAGGTAAAGAAGCAAATGACTGTCTACTAGGCTGTAAGTGTAATGCATGTCTAGAGTGTTTTGATGGTTTGTGGACCAATGGCATAGTCAGAACACCTGAAATTGGAAATGTCTCTGAAAACTAGGATCTTTGGGTGGTAGTGCCTCCATGATCACTTTCCTACAATTTCTTGTTGTTTGTCATGTGAAGCACAGAAGTTAGTAAAGTTAATGAATGGTATAGAGAAACCCAGGTGGAAAGTCTTGGAGCTGCCCTTAAAGAAGGTCATCTTTTAGGCTTGTTTTAGATGTGTGCTTTTCTAGATTCATTTTTGATTCTTGGGTTTTTCAACCTCTCGTTCAAAAAGGTCGCTTTCCATATCTCTTAGTAACTTTGCAGTCTAGAATCATAGGTGGAAATGTAATTTTCTCATCTACAGGTGTAAACTCTCAATCTCTTCACACCCTAAGACTTGGGGGCCGATTGTTAGCATGATAGCAACAAAGCACCCTGCTGAAGCAGCTTTATTGAAGTGGCACATCAGTATCCACGATTGCCACCGATTGTAGCTATTTTTGTGGACTGTATTATAGATTTCTAGAAAATTCATTGATTGCAGATGTATAAATGCATCCCAGATTGAACATCTGCTTCTTTGTATGTATTTTAAAGTGTCCCATGGTTGACGATTGGCTACTTTAAATGTTTTCTGAGTTTGGATTCATGGATGGGTAAAAAATAATTTACCAGGTGTTGCCTCTTATTTTTCCCTGTGTTGTTACAAGTCAACTTTATCATCTTGGACAAATGTCAAAGTGCTTTTTAAACTGTTTGCCAAAGAAAAAAATGCTTTGTATGTAAGAGGTACTATTCTGTAATTTCCATATCCCGAGTTTTTTCCCTGTTTCCAGAAAAGGGTGAATTTAAGAATGGGATAGGATTGAACTGGCTTCTTAATGGAAATGTATATCAACCTTAAACATTTAGTGGAACTCAATTGAAAAACTGAGACATTTTCTGACTTAAAACTCTTCTTTTAAGTTGAAGGTTTCTTCCCAATTTGGTCACTCCCCAGCTGTTACAGTTATATAGAAGGAACTCATTAAAAAGACACATTCTTTTTGAGCCATTCTTTCTGAAAGCATGCCAAGCTATACAGCTATGTTGTACTACTACTTATTTGAATCTGACTCTGGGAAATGGTAATTATGCAATCCTTACTTACACATTTTTATGAGAAGTATTCTTTTGGTTTGATTCTGGCTTCCGAAAAGCCCCACTAAATTTTAGGTGTCTATGAGTACTATTGGATGGTCTTGTTTCTAGTGAGTTATGCAATGATTATAACTGAGTAGACTATGTCTGCTTTTGTGAGCTGTAGTCTCTGTCTTGTCTTTAGCCTCATATAATCAGTCCCTGTTGCTCTTTGTTTATACGTACAAGTCTGTAGTCACCAACTCCTGTTCATTATCCTTCTTAAACTGCTCTCTTGTCCATCCTATTTCTTATGTTTCCCTCTGCATTCACACTCTAAGCTTCCCTCATAGGGACTCTTCCCAATGGCCTATAATCCAATGACCCTGCAGTCACTACCCTTCTTAAGATGCCTGGAGATACCTAAAACCTAAATCAAATCATACCATTTCTTTTTAGCCAAAACTCTTGATGGTTCCCTGGCACCTTCAAGATCTCCAAATTTCTTAACTTGGATTTAAGTCCTATCACAATCTGACTTTGACCCAACCTGTCACCTCGTCTCCTGCCACCTCCAGCCCAGTCATAGAACACCTCCCCATTTTCCTGTATGCTTCGCTATTTCCCTCCTTCGTATTTTTGCCCAAACTGTTTTTATGGTTGGAATGTTTTTCTCCCTTTTGTCCCCAGACCCCTACCTCAGTATACTGCTTGTATCACCTTCTCTGTGAAACTGCCCTAACTGAATTAGTCATTCTATCCTCAGCTCTTGGAGAGCACTTTGGAACATTCACTCCTTATGCTGTATTGTTTATGTCTGTCTTTTTGTCCATCTGTGAACTCTTCAAGTATAGGAATGGCTATAGCCAGTGTTAGAAACTCCTCTTAGCAGCTAGGATAAATTAGGAGCTCAGTGAATAATATGAGGTGTGATACAGGCTTAATTGCTAAGGAGTTAAGACTCCAGAAAGGAGAGTGCAGAGGCATGATAGTGGTGATTAAGAGCATGGACTTTGGAGCCAGACTGTTTGGGTTTTAATCCTAGCCCTGCCATTTACAGGAATTTTCCATTTTGGGATTTAATTTCCTGACCGATATACTAGAGATAGTCATAGTAAAGACCTTATAGGATTGTTATGAGGGTGTAGTGATTTGAAATGTGAGAAATGTTTAGAATTACATCTGACACCTAATAATAATCAATAATTAATATTGTCTCTACTATTATTAGGGATAGACCAAAGGTAGCAGGGTAACCCTGTTTTGTTGCCTTTGTTTTGTCAGGTGTTAGGGTTGTGTACGAGAACCTTTGCCTCTGGAATTTCAGACTGATCCAAGGAAAAATTCTGGAAAGCCTTCTCTTTCTAAATCCACACTGTTTCTTAACAAAATTTAGAGAAGTCATGAAGGTGAGAGAGAGTACTTTGTCAGGCAAAGAAGAGATACAGGCCAGATGCAGTGGCTCATACCTATAATCCCAGCACTTGGGAGGCGCAGGCAGGAGGATTGCTTGAGCCCAGGAGTTCAAGGCAGCAGTGAGCTATGATCACACCACTGCACTCTAGCCTGGGTGACAGAGCGAGACCCCGTTTCAAAAAAAAAACAAAACAAAACATACAGAAACAGTTCCTAAATATTTATGTTTTAAAATGTACTAAGGATATAAAAACTCTTTTAGTGGTGGTAAAGAGACTTCAAATAATTAATTTTTCTTTATTTTAGTCCAGTTGTGAAATCTATATGTTGAGATTCCCATCTTCAAAACCTCAGAAATTTAGTAATGGATACCACAGTCCTTGGAAATGAGCCCTTTTAGTTGTATATAGTATTCTGTATAACTGTGGTAGCCCTCATTTTAAAAGTACTTATATGCAGAATAGTAGGATTAAGATTCCTCTGGCTATCATAATTTCAAATTGTGTAATTTTGGTCAGTTTTGGATTTCAAATGTGGTATAATGTGAAGCTCAGACTGTGGGCTAGTGTGTGTGTATGTGTGTGTGTGGGCTTACACATATAGCAGGTGGGGGTTTGGTGGGTGGAAATTGAAAAGGTATTTATAAAATAGTTGAGATTGCCTTGTAAAGAAAATTGAGCTTATCAAAGATCATTTACTCACATATCAACCTTGTAAATTATATGATATATAGCGTTTCATGTTGCTTTTATCTCTGTAATGTTCTTATCTAGCCTCTTTGTCTACTATTGATTCATTTTTCATAAGTCAGCTCAAATGTCACCTCTTCTGAGGAGTCTTTCACATCCCCCAGGTAGAGTTGATAATACCTCCCTTTTACCGTTACCATATTTCTATCAGAAAACCTAAATACTTTATATACATTGTTTATGTATCCTCTCCCTTTCCCAGGCAAAAAGTCAGAGATTCTTGCCTGCTTCATGTCCAAGTCTGTAGGACTTGGTGCTGTGCATGCATGTTAGGCCAAATATTTGATTTATAATAATAAATAACTGAATAGTGTTCACACTGTGATCTTTGGGCTCAGAATCTGAACTAGGTAGGATAAACCAAAACATATTAATACATTTATTAAATACCTAGCAGAGACTTAACCAGAGGCGTTTAAGATTCATGTATTTGAATGTATTTTGAACATGATGCCTCTTTATGTAACATCTAGTTTTAAAAATATAACCTATTACTATAAATTGCTGACAATGTTATTTTTAATCAGAGCACTCTTCCAACCTGCCAGATATGTATCATTTCTGGGTATATAAACCCCTGGCAAATTGAGAAATAGTTTTGGAATTTTAAAAAGCATCTGTTACAATACACAGGTTTAATGGCAGCTAGAAATACTTTTCATTATTCATGTCTCACTTACTAAGAAATGTCATCCCCCCCTTAAATTTTTTAAGTGTTTTTTTGTTGTTGTTGTTATGTTTGGCCCCAAAAAAATCTAGAAGGCAAATATCTCCATGTTATTTGGCAAATAACTTTGGGCAAATGCATTATGTTTTCCACCTTACTTTCTTCATCTATAAAATGAAGACATAGTTCTAACTTTGTGGAATTGGCAGGAAAAGTAGTCATAATGCATAATACCTGAAATTGTCTAGTTCAATGAATGTTTTCTGATGTAGCATGGAGGGGGGAGAGAAGAGAGGGTTTTGATGCTTCCATGTAATTGATGATGTCTGATCTTGTATTAAGTCCTAGAATGTAGATAAATCCTTACTATGGATAAAGAGCCTGGAGTCAAGTGATAAAACTAACTCTTCTAACACCACTTCCCAATTTCCCAACACAAGGCAGAAAAAAACAGCTATTTATTCTTTTGTCACCTCCAGACAAGCCATGGTTTTCCCTCTCTCTGGTAACCACAGTATCCAATTCAACATACTTTTGAGACTGAAGGGAACACTATAATTACACAGAAATCATGGGCATAACTGGGATGTTCTGAGCAAACTGGTATGTGAGGTTACCCTGCCCTAAGACCCTATATCGGAACCTCACAAATCTTCCACTGCATTGCTGCAGTTGGAAAGTGAGGTGGGAGGAAGTCTTTAGCTTCATTCCACATGGAGGGCTCCTACTGCACAGTCCAAGCTCTAAGAGTGAGTGTTTGTGACTGTGACACAGGATGCTAATCACATAGGGCTGGAGACTGAGAATCTCTCTTTTGAATAGCTAGGCAATTTCCTTTACCAATTTACCTGAAAATAATTTTACTCAGGTCTCAAGGTTCGTTTTATCTATAAGAAAGTGATAATATCTGCCTAAGATTACTGGTAGGATCATTGAGCATATGTAAAACTTCTAGCACAAGACCGAGAATCAATATTAACCTTAGAGTTGATTCTCTGATCAATTTAAGTCTGCTTTGGCCCATGTCGCACTGCTTCCCATGACAATTAAACAAGAAGGCATGTAGACTGTTAGCATAGTACTTGGCAATAGTAAGTGCTCAGTTAATGTTACTTTTTTCCCTTCTAACTCTCCAGACTGTCATCCAGTAATTTTTTTCAGCACCATCATTCACTGGAAGTTTCCTATGTGCCAGGTACTCAGCTCAACGCTGACAATGGGTATAATCCCCACCTTTCTTAAGTCAGTCCAGTGGGGAAGACAGACCTATAAATATATCTTCTCAATTCCAAGATACACATTTTAGCATCTCCGAAATTGGAATGCATCTTTCAGTCAGTGGTATATCATTTTATTTGTAGCATTTTTTCCTCTAGTGATACTTAAAAATAATAGTTTTATAATCAATGGCTTCTTAGATTTAATAATATACAGTAGATTATTGCAACAAAAAGTCACACATGCTTTCTCTGTATACAGGAAAATGTACTTTGGGAGCTCAGAAAAAATACCAGATATAAGGAAGCAGGTTTTGAAGAGAGATTTAGGATGGTACTGTTCAAAATGGCTGCAATTCCTTTGTTGCTCTCTTTGATCACAGCCACACTCCCTGTTGCCAGGATTATTATTAAGGTTCCTGTGTAAGGCTCCTCTTCCTCCCTGGAGGCCTGATGGGCACCCAGTGGGATGTCTTCTCCCCTCCTGTAGAAATGTAGAGCCCTGGGGTTATAGTAAGTTTGTTGATAGAATGATAAGAACAGCATTGGGGTGATAAGCTCACTGAGAATAGCCTCTGAATCCACCTGGAGTCTGGAAGACTTGGGGGAAGATGCAGGGTTTAGAAAGTCACCTGCAAGCAGGATGTAAAAGGATCCAAACCCTTCAGTGACTTCCATTGTATTAGAATAAAGCCCAGACTCCTTAACCTGCCCCATAATGTCCTGAATGATTTGGCCCCTGCCAACCTGTCTAGCTTCATCTGCCATTCTCTCCCTCACCTCCTCTGCTTCAACTTGCTGGGCTGCTTTGAAGTTCCTGGAATGTGCCAGCAGGGGCTTTTGTTATCATGTTACTACTTTTGCTTCTCTCTTGCTGTTCTTCTCCCAATCTTTGCCTGGTGAATATCCGTTGGTTACTCAAGTCTTAGCTCAAAGTGTAACTTCTCTGGAGGACTTTCTTGCCACTTTCATCTAAATTCAGGCCCCTGCCATTTTGTCTACAGCTCTCTGTTCTTTTGCAGTTCCTGTGGCAGTTTGAGTTAGGTATCCATATGTTGATTTTTATAGCGTTTGTCTTTCCAAGTAGATTGTAAGCTCCATGTGGTCAGGGACCACATCTTGCTTGGTCACTGCTTTATCTCTGGCCTCTAGCACATTGTCTGGTACTAAATATATTATCTTGCTTAGGGAAATATGTCAGTTTTCTACAATGACTTTGAAATATAGTACTTGATTTCAAGGGCTTCCTTGTCCCCTGCCTTGTTTACTAACACTTGGAAAGATTTTAAGCAATCAGAAACTTTTCTTCAGAGGGTTATCTTGAAATTGAACAACAGTGGCAAATATTTGAATCTAAGTCACATAAACGAATCATCAGTTTCCCAGCAAGTATTAGTGGTGGTCTGAGTTCCTTTCTTGTTTTGATGAGGTAAAAGGGATTAGCAAGCGGCAGTGTACTGATAACTAACCTAGATGAAGGGTCTGGATTTTAGACATGTTGAGCTTGAAGTACCTGCAGAAATGTCCAGCAGGCAGTTGGAATAGGAGCCTGGAGCTGGAAAGGTGGTTATGAAGTGAAGATGTGAATTTGAGAGTCATTTACCTAGTATTGATAATTGAAACTAAAGTGTAGGTAAACTATTAATAGAGGAGGATGCAGAGAGAAAAGGAAGAAGATGGTTTTGGGAAACACATTTAAGGGAAAGGAGTTGATATCAAGTAGTGAGAGAGGCAAGAAGAGGCCCTTTTATGTTCTTCATCTAACGGAACAATGGTGGACAAGTGACGCATTTGAGTACAGCACCAGAAAGGGCTTTCTCCTCCTTTATTACTGCTTTTAAAAATATCATAAGTAAAACAAATCTCAAATTGAAAAGTTCTCAATAATACAGAAAGCGTGAATTCATTTATCTGTTAAGAAAAACCCTGGACCTTACCTGTAGAAGTGAACTAT
Organism: Cheirogaleus medius; assembly: GCA_008086735.1. Taxonomy (NCBI): domain Eukaryota; kingdom Metazoa; phylum Chordata; class Mammalia; order Primates; family Cheirogaleidae; genus Cheirogaleus; species Cheirogaleus medius. The sequence continues at coordinate 4,281,087 of VBSM01003204.1, forward strand.
TAATCTAAGAGGGAATTGTTTTTATGAGGCGTCCATGACACAAAACAGTTGTGAATTCTGGGTAGTTGAGATGTGTTTCATTTTAAATCCTTTGCTCTTTAAAAAATTTTTTGAAAAAAGCAAGAGCATGTTTGTTTGCAACAGGCATTTAGCTATTTAGCAACAATCACATGTGAGTTGTTCTATCACTGAAGAACTAGCATGATTGGCATTGGCATTTTACCTTCTAGGAATTTTTGAATTTGAGTTTTTGAGTATTGATGAGTTTGTTTGGGTTATATTGTTTGACTAGGCCCCTTAACACTCTAGAACAGGGTTGGTAAACTACAGCCAGTTGGCCACATCCTGCCTGGGGCTGTTTTTGGTATAACCTGTGAGGTAAGATGATGTTTTACTCTTTTTAAGGGTTGTAAAAAAAAAAAAAATAGAGAAGAATATGTGATAGAGACCTCAAGTGGCTTGTAAAGCCTAAAATATTTACAGTTTGGCCCTTTGGAGAGAAAGTGTGCTCACTCATTCTTCAGGTTATAAGTTGTACATGAAAGGAACCCAAAATTTCATAGGAAAAGCTCAATTGATGTCTGCAATTCCAGAATGTCTTGAATGTCTTAGGGCTTTTTGTTTAAATAATGACTTACCTGTTGAATCGTGAGAACACATTTTCAGTGGTGATATGTGCACTTGTTTGATTGAAAACTACCTTGTACGACTTGACAGTACAGTCAGAGGGCAAAAGGACTTCTGTACTGCATGGTATCTCAGAATAGTTCTCGAAAGTGCGTGAACCCCTTCTGGTACCATTGTTGTGTTTAGTTTATCCCAGGCAGCCTCAGGTAAACACTAGCATCTATATGTTGGTGCAGTCTATACAAAGTAAAACCAAACATGTGGGATTGAATTAATTTCTTTGCTGGCCCTCTGAAAAGACTTTTTTTCTAGTTGCAAAATATTAAAATCCTTGAGCGTTAGATTTTAGAAAACTTCTTGAATTCTGTAATTTTTTATTTCAATAGTATTTTATATGACCTGCTGTCTTTATAATAAGATGTCATCAATCTGTTCTGAGTATAAAAGTTCTTCAATCTTAATTCCTCTTATATCTTTCTATCAGAATCTGCAAGTTGTAGGAAATAGAAGTTAATTTGAAATGATTCTGTAATTGGAGATGACTATTGAGTGAGACCCTGTCTAATCAATTGCTAAATAATTCTCTCTCAAAAGTGGATTTGATATTTACATTTGATTTTCATATTCCGTTCACAGTGTTTATTGATGGTGTATAACATCCCCTGCCACTGGATAAATAAAGCCTATTGTTTCCTTTTCAACATTTTAAGCTATTATTCTCATACAAGAGCTAATAAGCAGAAGGTTAGGCATATTACCAAACTATGATCCTGTCTATGAGAAGAAGCTAGGAACCTTGATTAATAGGCCTTGTTAACTGATGTTTCAGCTCCATACTGGTAGTGCTAGAATAATTTGTATAAACCAAGCAGTACAGATTCCTTATTTTAGCACTAAGACTTACAAAGGCTTCTTTTAGCAGCCTTTAATTTTGTACTTATGTATGTGACATAGCCTGTGGCTGTGATAGCTACTGTGAATCTGCAGTTGTTTTGGGATGAAAGGAAGAGGCAGCTGGAAACTCGGTAGCTACATCTAGCTGTCTACCTAGAGAAGGCCTTGATTTCAAGTTTATCTAAACAAGCTCGACTAATCCCAACTATCTAGGGGGATCCACTGTCAAAACAAGCAGCGTGGCCCTGAGGCAAACACAGCTATACAGAAATGAAGGCTGGGGCTTCCAATACTCTGATGACTGCATACTGGAGGCTTTTTTCCCCCCTGAAAGAGGGTAAGAGAGGTAGAATTTGCATAATGCCTTTTCATTGGAAACTTTTGGAAAGCTGACAGACCTTCAGCTTATAGATCTGTAGCCACAATACAGAGTCTATAGGAGAATCCTTGAATGACCTAACCATATTGAAAGAAAATATAAAAGCGTCCAAGTATAGCTAAGTGAGAGAGGAAAAGAGGCTGATGCATTGTCTAACATCTGCTGTACTTCTCGTTAGTTTTGTTCTTTGCTATTCTGTGTGGACTTTGGAGAAGCCTAAGACAGCCTAACATGAATCCTATAATCTTCCTTCTGAATATTTATGTAGCGTGCCAGCTTCTAAGCTGTCCTTTGCGTTTTCCTACTTCCCCCTCATTTTCATGCTCTCAAATGAGGCCAACATTTCAAAAGCTAAATAAATGTTTGTGAATGTTTATAAAAGATTTGCATAAATTTGTCCTTGTCTGACAAAGATCACTTTTTTCTTATGCCAGTTCTGAAAAAAATTTTTTTAAGGTTTTGGTGCTTGTCTTGACAACAAAGTCCTGCATCCCAGAACAATGATTGCTGATTAAGTGGGTATGCAATTGTGACTGAATAGGCTTTCAAGATACTGGGTAAAAAGACCTATCATCTGAAGGCTGAATTATAGAATTTAGAAAATGTTATCAGAAGTACACATTTAAATCTATTTTTTGGTACCATATCATTAGGTAAGACAAAGAGTTCTTACAAGTTAAGAGAAAAGCATAGCCACCTACTGTTTAAAACATTCTCCTGTATAAATTTTAATAATTAGAATGTTTCAATAACTCAGAATATTGCTTTTCTTTCTAAAATAATTTTTAGACCTTTGGGTACTTTTTGGAAACCATAAGTCTACCGGTTGTATGTGTTAATATGGTTACCGGGGCGTTGATCAGAGGGAATTTACCAGGCAGTGCTTTAAGACATCTGAATGCTCAATCATACCTTGAGAAAAATATAAACTACATGAAATATGTGTTAGGGCTTAATTATAGGACACACACACACACACACACACAGCGCCCAGACACTTATGCCACCGATGTGTTTGCTGAATTCATTTATCTTTTAAAATTAGAATGGATTTTGTGGGGTGGCAGGGGAAGTTGTGGGTAGAGGTGCTAATTTAGTTCAGAGATATTCGAAGATTGGCAGGAGAGAGTGGTAACAGCCAGTTCTGTTAGTCCTTTGGTTGTATTGGTTTAGAGGTTTAAGTTGTCATTAAGGCACAAACTAGAGCCACTTCTCTGACACAGTTTTTATCACATCTGCTAGGCTTGTGTCCCAAGAGGAGACGTGGAGAGCAGTGAATTCAGCATGGGCCCATTATCGACTGCTTTTTCGTGTGTTGTAAAAGGAGTGAGACCTCAGGGAGGCTTGGAGCCTCCTCCCGTGTAATGTCCAAGTCAGATTTGAAGGACTGGTGGCAGGAAAGCTTTGGCCTTGGGGTGTGAATTCTAAGAAATAGAGGCACAATTAAGTTTAAAAAATTCAAGGACTTTGAGCTTGATAATGAAAGATTTTTTTCTAGACTAATGTGAGCAGAAAAGTTGCCCATCTGTGCACATTTTTGTGTGCATTTAAAATATTTAAAAGCTGACAGCTTTTAATATGCTTACAAAATAGTATTTCTATCAGTGCTCTTTTTTTTTTTCTTTTCTTTTTTAATAGTATCGTCCTGAGGGCAAGCTGCTGCTTCAGTGAAATCATGTTTGCAATTTTACTGTTGGGACCCTATTCCTTTGCCGTGTGCTGACTTGTGTCTGCTTCCCCCCCTTCTTTTTAGAAATATTGATCACATAAATGTTCAGATAACAGGAATTAAAATACGTAAGGAAATTAACAGACAATATTTCAGAGTACTGCTATTGAGTCCAAGGAATTACATTACTGATGCCACCAAATACCAATTGTAAGAGATTGTAACCAAATCATTTATTCATTTTGGAAGTGCAATGTTCCAAACAAGTGTTAAGAATTTTATTGGCATTTAACATTGACCTTATAAGTATAGCTCTCTTATTTCCATCCACTTTGCTATAAGGTTTAAAGTTAGTAAGAGGAAATCATGGAAAAGAAGATGTTATATAATACTATAATTATGAACAACTTTGTTTTAGGTAAGAAGTTTTGGAGGAAAGGGAAGGATACAAAAGGATAGAGTAACTTTGTTATCTGAAAAAGTTTTTAAATAAGATCCAATATTTTTACTTTGAATTTCAAAGGTCATATTTATACTTAGGAGTTGTTTAGAAGTGGCTCTTCTGCTGCCGAAAGCCTTCCTCTTCTGCACTTAATGTCCTTGATAATCTCTCTCTATAAAGTTTATATGATACGTATTCATAGAGTGTGATGAATTTCTTTATTATTTAATCTTGGAATTACAACATTGATTCTGTATATTAGATATTAAACAAATCAACATAATTATATGTATGACCTAAAATTAACTAAAGTTTATAAAAAGTGAACGAGGGGTAAATATTGAAATGTACCAAAGAAAGGAAGCAGACTCTGCAGCATTTGAGCAGCATTGTTAGAAACTTGACCCGGCTTTTATATTTGGGTGTTAAAAGGCCTTTCTGTAAAATCCTTTATTCAAAACTTCTTTTTCTCATTGCAAAAATAAAAATTTGGTTGTAATTACAGTATGGATCTTAGATTTGACACTTACAATGATGGAGAAAAATTTTATTTCCTGTTTTCACATTAGGGAACTTCTGATCAACATTCTTGAACTTGGTGCTAATTAAGCTTCCAAGAACAACTGCTTTACCCTTCTTAATCATAAGCATTTAAAACCTTTGTTAGCTTTCACTTGGAGCCCCTGGTTTTAACTTGAAATGGCTTAAAGTAGAAATTTTGTTAGCTTTTTGTATGTTTGGGTTTTATGTGTGTTCTGTTTTTAACTTTCAAGTTGAATTTCAAGATCATCAATCAAAGGCTTTTCTTTCAAGTCTGTGGCATTGCTCTCTATTGCAGGACTTAGAGGGTCAGCATTTCCCTTATGCTATTAAAAAAAATTTAAACAGAGAATATTTTAGAATTTGAACTCCACTGATCTTTTCATCACACACCTACATTTTGAAATGGACAAGTAAGTTAGATACAAGAAACCCAGGAAATGTTCTCCTATCGTCTCCCCTCCTCTCGCTCCTTTGCTTTCTTTTTTTGGATAAAAGTAAATTATCAATTGCTATCAGCTTTCAGTAAGCCACAAAGAGGCTAATTGTGGCTTTACATATTTTAAAATACATTCATTTATTCAAGCTATCCCTTTGCTTTATTTAAATGTTTTTATGCACACATTTTTTTCCCTTTGAACTATTGAGAACATGCCTCATCTCCCAACATTCTGTAAGTCCAGTGGACACTATAATCAGCCTGTGCTTTTATCTTAAGATGGCATTTATTTGTGGGGCGTGTATATCTGTGTGTGACTGGCAGTTGTTTTCATTTGCTGAATAAAACTAATTTTTGTTTGTAGGTTTCAATGAAGCAATGAAAACAAAGTATTTGACATCTGAAATGATGGCTGTTGCAGGATTTCCTATGCCCCCACTTTGCACCCCAAATTCAGGGTGAATTGGTTTAGCCTTCTCATTATTAATAATCTTAGTTAACTTCATTGAATTTAGTCTTTGAAGTTTTGCTTCCAGATAGGATTCTATAATGGATAAAATAAATTTAAAACTTTACTAGATTCTTGAGCAAATGGCTCAGTGTCAGCAGAACATAATCCACTTTCTCCAGATAGGAGTAAATTCCCTTGATGGGCCTTCTGACCAGATGAGAATTTGAATTGGGTGAAATGAATCCAAAGTTGACAGAGATGAATCTTGAGTTCATTTCTGAATTTCATTTGCAAGTGTATCCAGCATTAAGTGTGTTAATTTCACATGTTGGTTCATACTCTGAGGCTTGGTATCTCCTTGTGGGCAGAGCTTTGAGATGTTGTTGCTTTTCTACTACATTCTCCCCTTTAGTATATGCATAACTGAAAGATTTTTGCAAGTGTCTCTCTACTACATTTCCTCCCTGCCCCCTCTTCTTATTTCTTCCCACATGAAGTATCATATATTTTGTTAGAAAAGCCCTTTTGGAAATTGCCTATTTCATAAATTGTCTGGTGACACAAAGGGGTTGAATGCTGTATTCTTGTCTCATTTATTTTGAAAACTTTGCTACTGAACTCACCTTAATCAATGAGCTCAGTGTTGTCTCCAATAAGTTATGTGTTGGATATATTGATTGGGAGGGATTTTAGAAAACCCGTCTGGGGTTTATAATGTCAGCAGTGTTTTGATTATGAAAAGAGTTGGAACCTGGGGACATGGAACCAGGTGGCGAATGTCCTAAAGCCAGTGGTGACATGGTGGACTGGTTCCCTCCTGGGATCTAGTTCATGCCCTGCACTTTAACTGTGGTGACTGGCTACTATAGATTCACTTTTTTGCTCATTAAAATGTTAAAAAATCAAACTGTACATAAAAAGATTTGTGAAAATATAAACTTGGGAATTGATCTGGAGAGCTGGCACACAATCCTCCCCACCCCCTGCCTTAGCAATGAGGTCATTTACATTTCATCAGCTGTGCTGCATCTCCAAGATCCGATTTATGTGGCAGTAGTTGAAGATGTACTGAGGCTGGTTGTTTAAAAGAGCTTGTGTAGGCAAGAGAAATGGAGGCGAGAACAAGAAAATTACCGTGTACAAAGAAAGTTCCCGAGCCAAAGACAGGTTCTAGAGAGAAAAAAGGGTTAGTAACGGGTTAGTGACTGTTTCCCCAGTAAAGTTAATATTGAAAGACTGTGGGGTACTCCCATAAATAGAATGCTCAAAATATGTTTAAATCAGGGTTTTAAAGCCCCCCTCTCTTGAAGAGTGGTACTTTTCATATTTGAATAATTGTGTTTCTTTTGGAAAAAGAGGATAAGGTAGTTGAATGTTTATATATAAGGAAAACATCAGTATTAAGAAAATTAGTTTATTTCAGCAGTTTTTATTTACCAAGAACATTGCTTGTTTTTCCCTCCCTCTTCCTGTCCTCTGCTTCCCAAACTAAGAATTAGATATCTCAGTTCTGATTGAGATAATGTGTGAATATGCCTAACAGAGTAGATGCTCATTTTTGTTTTCTCTTCTGACAGCACACCACCATCTTGTTTGACTTAAATTGGAATATCAAGCTCCTGTAATATCACAAACATGAAGAAACATATTGTAATGTACAAACATGTGCCTACATTTGCCTATATTCTCTTTCCTCTTCCCCTCCCCCTGCCCTATTGCTTAATTAGACTTATCGCTGCCTTCTTGGGTAAAAAGGAAAGCTCATGGGAGGTGGGTTGCACTCAGCCTATAGTGGGTATTTTGATATTTGTTCTAATATTATCTGACAGACAAGTTCAAGTTTGGTTATTACACTTGACATTAGAAAGTGGTAAGTAGTTTCTATATTGTAGTGAGTAATAAGTTGGGCATATTAGATTTCTTTGACTCTGCTGTAGAGCACAATGCTTTCTCGTAGCCATGGGGGTCCTTTCTTTCAAAAATCTTTGAGGCCTTTTGCCAGCACAACTCCAGCATAGAGTAGAGAAGTGCTTTTTGCACCTGTAACTTTTGAGGGGTAAAAGATAGCTGTCTTTGTAGCTGATATTGGCAATGAGTGAGCACTTGGTAGTGCGCTTTAAAGAATGGCTGGTACATATACTGAAGTTAAGGGATGCTTTGTGGTATTATTTGAAACTTGAAGTGGAATAAAACTTGTAAGGAATTTTTGTGTGTGTAAATCATAAGTGTTTTGTGTATATGGATTATAGTATATTTTGTAATTAAAACTACAGTCGTTAAAATGTATGTTTTATATGATCTCTTTTCCTGTATTTGCCTGATAACATTACATTCTGAGAAATTGCCTTTGTTCTGATCCTCTATTACCTATTGCAATTTATTTAAACATGATTAGTTTAAAAACAATATACATGGACTTCTGAATGCTACATTATAAAATTAAAAATGTATAAATAATGCCTCTTAGAATAGGTATTCTTATCTACTTTTCCACTTTTAGTTTCCTATTCATTTACTATTTCATGACATGCCTTAACAGTGCCATGATATACATAGTACCAGTCCAAGATGATATTAAAAAATAGGATATGCTCAATTGAATTATGTAGGCGGAACATGCTCTGGCAGAGCAAGTCAATGTGCTTTCTGCTTCATTGAGTGGGTTATTAGATTGATGTGGTTTATTTCTTGAATGATAGAACTGGTTTTAAAAATAAATGAAGCGAGAAGCATCAATTCAGTTAGCATTGATAATTCATTATTATTGGTTAGAAAAGTGCTACATTTGTAAACTGATCTTTAATTTATCACTTGGATTAGGATTTGCAATGGGCAGGTTTGTTTTAATTTGAACCAGCTTCTCAGTGACTGAAAAATATGTTCTTCATTTTGTCTTGAAGTTGGGTTTTTAAATAGCTGAAAAGCAAATCAAATGCATGAAAGGAATACTTTTTTAAAATTTATAACATTGGTCTATGAACTTATGATAAGCACCAACTGTGGGCTGTTGAAGCCTGCAGTTAAAATGCAGTCAAGCTAAAGAAAATTCTATGAAGGAAATAATAATTAACTACTTATATACGTGTATGCTGTATATGTGAAGTTTGTCTTTTAGGAAAAGTCACACACCACTGTTATATTGTGTCTCATGTATCAGTATTTATTCTTTGCTTAATGTAAGGAGATTGTCTTTGAGATGTTACTCTACTATTTGTACCCTACTCCTGAATAATGTTCTTGGTTTTATGTACCTGTATGTTTGTATTTAAACTGGTAGTTTGCTTTAGATTTTGGTAAATTACAAGCAGGTAAGTATGTTCCATTATGATAATGATATTTAACTAGAAATAGTGCATACTTAAAATTGTTACAGTTTGGTTCCAAAATAAATTTATGCCAGAAATGGCAACTTCTTTATAAAGTAAGTAAATGAAGTTTTAAACTCTAAAAAATGTAGTTGACAATGTTCAGGGACAATTATCTTCAAGTTGGCTTTCTATTCTGCTGTGATTTGGCCTATTGATGTTGGGAAGCGTTGTCTAATCCCGGCCCCCTCTGTTCCTAGGTAACAGGCAAAAACGGTGCCAGCAACAGCGGCCCTGCCAGGCCAAACCCATGTGGCTTGGTGTTATTCACTCTGATCCATATGGTCAGGCTGGAGATGGTCCCTGGAGGGGTGTTAACACTCAGCAACCCAACCGCCTCCCTCCCTTCAGAGCTTTCCTGCATGGCTCCTGCTGCTTGCCCATGTGTGATTCTTGATTAATTTTTCATTTTTAATGAAGTTTGATCATGTTTATTATTTCTCATGATTGACTGCCTAGTACTCCTCCCATGTAATTGATAAAGCCCATATTTCTTCATCTGTCTCCTCTTTCTTTAGGGTAAAGTTGCTAGATTGTGTGCTGTGGTTAATGTTAGATTTATTGGTCCCATTAGATGTATAAATTATCTCTCTTTCTCTCCACAGGAAGTTCTACAGACTTTGACCAAGTTTTGTTTCCCCTTCTATGTGGACAGGTAGTGTCAGATTTTCAAATTTTACTAGAAAAAAGTGTCAATAAACCTGCTATAGAAAATAAAAACCACACCATTCTTAACATTCTGTCTATTTAACCATGATTTAAGACACCTATGTTCCAAGGAGAGTTGCAATATTCTCCCTTCCTGGTGATTTTATTGACACTATCAAAAAGTTTAAAGCTTAGAGCTTTGCATTGGTTAGTTTGTGAGATGTATTTTGTATGGCATTAAATTTTTGATTTTGGTTATCAGACTTGAAACCATGATTAAGAATGGTTGGTATTTAATCCAGTGCTATTTAATTTTTATTTAAATATGAATATATTTGGCTTAAACAATTAATTTTCATGACTCCATGGCCTTTTGGGTATTATGTAGACTTTGTTTTTCCTAGACTTCAACTTACCATTTAACTCAGCATAGACCTATCTTGTTTAAAGGTATTCAGCTATTTAAAAAGAATATTGCTAAATAGTGTTTTACATTTTATTTAGGTGGCTAAGAATGGTATCTCTAGGGAAATCAGCATTTTATAGATTTCTAGACTAAAAAATACTAGACCATCTAAACATTTCTTTAGTATTTACATTATGATAAACTATTTCTTGGAGAGGTACAAATATAAGAACTCTAAGATAATTAAAACAATCTGAGGTTTTGCTTTGTTTTGTTTTTTAATAAGCCACTGGTTAATGGTAATAATTTTAGAAGAGCTTTTTTCTTTACTTTATAAAACTGTAATTTATTAACTATATTAATAAAATGACAAAATAATCATCTTTATCTTATTTTCAAGAAATATCTATTGTTTTTCATTATAGTTGCAGCATTAACTTTTAAAATCATTTATTTGCCCATGTGATTGTTGTCTCCTTTCAATTTTCTCTTAATGGAAATTTGAACTTTGAAACTGTAGATACATTTCATCTTAAAAATTCTACTTTTATTGACAGAAAGGCTGTAGAAAATGCCATCATAAGCAGTAAATGCTATAATATGTTCCAAGAAAGCTATAAAATATGCTCATCTTCAGGAAGATTCTATTATATATTTTAGCATATCCAAACAAGGCAGGGCCTGAAAAATTTTAGGGATTTAGAGTGTATGTGGGTAGTATGCTGCTTGGATCTTTTCTACATTTTGTGATACCAGTGTCCTGGTTTACTTGGCATAAACCTAAAAATGGTGTGAGATGAGAATTGGTAGCCAAAGGAGTTTAAAAGAGTACTAAAAAGCAACTTTGGAATGTTGCCAGCTACTTCTAATCACTGCTCTCCCTGGTTCTAACATGTTATTTTTAAAGCCAATCAACCATTGTAGTATTTCCAGACCTTTTAAAATCCTGGTACCAGGGATGTTTTAGTAGCAGGTTGATGCTTAAAACAGAATAGCCTTAATTCTAAAAGGGTCAGTTTTTGTAATGAGAGTCCTCTTGTCTCTTCTTTAGCCTATTCCTTCTAAAAATAGCAAGGAAGTAAGATTATGTTTAGAAATATTTAATACAAACTTCACATTTATATGTATGAATTAGCGATGCATGAAATCTCCTCCAGTTACTTATAAAATGTATTACAAATCATGGCAAGGGCATATTTATACAAAAGTAATAAAGCTGAAATGTTTTTAAAAATGTAGTTAGGTGTTTAACAAAGAAAAAATAAGAATACATTTTTACATGACTTCTTACTAGAGTGGTGATCTTTTTGGATAGGTATTCCTTAATTGACTTTGTAAACTAATATTAGAAGAAATTCACAGATTGGATCTCCCCCACAACGCACGCACGCGCGCACACACACACACACACACTTTCTCTCATTTGTACCACACATCCGCCTCTACTTAGCTACCTGTCTGGATTACATTCTGAAATGGAAGAAAAGCAAAATCCTTAAGTGATAATTCTAAAATATTTTTTGTTATCAATTTCTGACGCTTTTGTTGTTAAAAACATTTTTCTTCTAAAATGCTTCTCCCAATCATGTTACCTTCCCTAATCATGTTCTTCATTCCCCACCCCCCCAAAATGATTTGAGGACATAAATGTTTCTTTATGGAAATATTTTAATCCTTGACATGTGCAATAGCTCTTTCTTACATTGTATTATGTTACATACCCTGTGGTGTTAACTTTTATTGATACCAAAAAACCCCACTTTATTATGGGGACTGTATTTTTCTGTTTTCTCACTTCTAACCTTGGCATACTTTCAATGCAGAAGAGATGATGATAATGAAGTTAATTTACAATAGATACAAAGGTTTTAATGTCACAATTTTTTTTATTAGTTTGCGGTTAGCACTGTCAAATGGATATGCCCAGATTCTGAGGCCCACAAAGCCCCCCCCTCCAGGTGTGTTTATGATATTGTTTAACTTAGAAATATGCCAGCCTGGGAAACGAGTAATGCTCCAGGTGATTGCGTTCAAAAAAGAAAGCTTCCTAATCTTTTCAATATCTGTGCTTTTCTACCCCAAGGAACAGTAATACAACTTTCTGACATTTCTAGTCTATATCAAGAGTGGGATTTTCACAGTCATCATCAAATCACCCGTTAACATTGACATCTTGCTGTCTCTTGTGCTGTTTTAAGATTTTTCTTTCTGAAACTAGGACTTATGAAAAATAATAATGCTGGTAGCTTTTCAAAAGAAAGTGCTTTCTCGTGAATTATCTTATTTTATCTTCCTATCATAAGAGATAAGAACAAGTGCCATTATCTTCATTTGAAAAAAATCTAAGCTGCAGAGAAATTGGGACTTGCCCGAGATCCTCTTAGGCTTACTAGTACAACCTAGATTTCCATCTCTCAAATGAAGACATTTCTCAGTAGACCATCTTGTGGGGATGGTCACCAAATACAGAAAGAGGGAGGAAAAAAAGAAAATTCGTATTTGATTTCCTAATTGATTCTAGTCAAAGTGCTGGGCACTGTCACATTATTGCCTTGTTTATTCTTCCAGCAGCTCTAGGAGATTGGTGGTGTGGTATCTTTTTTACAAAAGGGCAAAGGAAGGTTCAGGATGTGTAGCATTATGTTGGGTTATGTGCAGGATATGGAAATGGTCTCAGACTTGAAGCCCAGCCCTCCATGTGTTTCCTAGTCTAGTCAAGGAAGTATTATAAAGACATATTAAACAACACCTATCCAAAGGATAGTGAGGTTAGAGAAGACTGAAATGGTCAGAGAAAATGTCTTATGGTGGAGGAGGCTTATGTTGAGTCTGCCAGGACGGCGGGAAGTGGGTAAGTAGAAGGGAGAGCCTAACACCCCATATGCACTGAAGAGCAAAGCAGAGGAGAAACCCTGAGTGAGCCTGGTGAGTGTTCAGCCAGAGCAGATGGAGCCTGCTGGGGAGAGGGTGATGTGTACCATGAGCGCTTGGGCTCTGGCCACAGGAGGCCTTGAAAATGTGTGGGAACAAGACCGCAGGATTTTAAAGCGGAAATTCATCTGGTTCAAACTTCCCATTTTACAGAAGGGAAACCAAGATCTGCAGAGGTGAAATGACTTGCTTATGGTCACAACTATGTAATTACAGAGCTGGGAAAGGAACAGATACTCTTATTCTCAATCCAGAGTTATTTCTACCCTATGCTGTCCTTGAAACTTTCAGTGGAAGGGAGTAGTGAAGTGTCAGTGCCGAGTTTCCTTATCACTCTCAAAATTTTTTCATTGTTATTGATGAAAGCAGTCTCTTAAAAAAAGACTTATACCATTCCATATTGTGGTCGCTACTTGTTTGCACTCAATAGCTGACAGTCAGCTTCAGTTAGTCAAGGCACTCAAGAGATGCATCGGATGATGGAAAAGCTATTCCTTTCCATGTTTGCACTTACTCTCTTTCAGAACCCAGAAAGTCAGCCACCATTAACTTGCCCAGTAAATTTTATTGGCACACACAAATGACAGGAGCATGGAATTAAGTGACATAATCTTTTCAGGGGCAGAGGCATCATCTAATGGTTCAGGATATAACCACAGATGCAAATGTGGCTCAAATACTACTTACCATGTTGTTATGTATCTGTTTTGTGCCAGGCATTGTGCTATGTTCTTTTCCTGCACTCAACAGTTACATGTTAGCAAGTTTACACTTAGCCTCATGCCACATAGGAGGAAACAGAGGCTCAGTTAGGTTCAATATCTGGCCCAAGGTCACAGGACTAGTAAATAGTGGAGCTGCTTTTGGAGCACTCATTTGTCTCACCCCGCCCCCCCCTTTCCATCATAACTTTTATACCACACTGCCTGCATTTACATCACAGCATAAATAAAGTGACTACACAAACTTTATTTATTTCAAAAGCAATATATATTTATTGTAGAGAAGTAGAAAATTTAGATAACTGAAGAAAACAAAACCCACTCAGAGCAACATGATTAGTGTGTTAGTGTCTTACCTTCCCAGACCTCTCCACTATGCATTCACCCTGCTGTGCTTTCCAAACCTGAGTCTGTTTGGCCCACTTAGTCCCTTGGTTTAGCTTAAACTATAGGTTCAGCTGTGCCCCCTATTATTTTCTACCGCATTAGGTAATGATGAAGCAATTGGGCCTTGGTGGACAGAATGTTGGGGGGTAGCAACCAGGAGATCTAGGTTTTAGTTTTGGTTTTACCACTGATTGCTCTGTGCTGTGAAGCAAGTGACATTTCTGCTGAGGGCCTTCGTTTGTTCACCAATAAAATGTGGGAATTGGATTAGATCTCTGCTGTTCTTTCAGCTTTGATATGTTTTAACTCCACAGTCATGATTTATGTTGACTTTGTCAGGCTCATGTAGACGAGGGAATGGACAGATCTCTGTTTTTAGAATCGTCAGGTGAATTTATCTTGCAGTGTGTGCCCTACTGTTGGTCCCCAAACATTTTGGTCAATGCCATTCTTGCCATTTGGATCTTTGAACAGGAAGATGAGAAACTGGAGGCTTAGGCAGATGTAAGGTGTGTTGATGGAAGGAAGCTTTGAGGCTCATGAAACTAAAGGTTGGGAGATGTGGTGGTTTGATAAAGCTTGATTCCTGCCAAACACCTCAAATGCACTGAAGGAAAGGAGAAGCAGCTCTTAGGGCACCTTGCAGTAGATGGCACAACAGGTAATTTTTAGTAAGCTGTAATAAATAATAATAAATAGAGGGTGACAAAATGATTCAGTTCTATCTCTTGAATTTTATAATTGCATAACACTAATAATAACTATTTTTGTTGTGTATCTGCTAGGTACCTTGTATATATTATTTCTAATCCTTAAAACTACTTTCTAAAGTGTAGTTATTCTGATTTTACAGATGAAATCAGAGAGGTGTAATAACTTGTCTGTGCTCATATAGCTAGTGAGTAGCATATCTGGGATTCTAATCTAAAGTCTAGACCTTAATGTTTTGTCTTTTCTCTCCTGTATCATAAATCTGTGCCCCTGTTGAATCATTCTCCATCTTTGACTCTTCATTCCTACTCAATTGCTGTCTGGTTCTCTCTTTTTTGAAAGAGTTATCTACACACTTCAGTTTATTCCTCAACCCTCCTCAGTCTGTCTTCTGCGTCTGTCATTAAACTAGAGCAGTTTTTATCAAGATCATCTAAAACCTCTGTATTGGTCAATTCAATAGCCATTTTTTTCTCTTCTCATTTCGATGCATAAATACAGTTGACCACCCACTTCTGTTTGTTCTGCCTGATTGTTTTCTTTTTTTCTCTTTGGTCTCTTCTCTACCCATCCTCTAAATTGGTATTTCTGTAAATTAGTCCTGGATCCTCTTTTGTTTCTCTGAACTCCCTCACTAAATGATCTCAGTCTTTACCATGGCGTTAAATACCATCTGTATATAGATGACTTCCAAATTTATAGCTTTAATCCAAACGTTTCCTCTGTTTTCCTAACTAGTACATTCAGCTCCGTACTTGTCATTTCTACTTAGATGTTTTACGGCCTTCTCAGACTTAACATATCCCAAATAGAGCCCCTCACTTGTTAGTCTTTCCTGTCATCAAATGGTCATATTCTGCCTTTTTGCTCCCCAATTCTCAGGCCATCTGCAAGCCTGTCATTTATACCTGCTAGCTATAACCTGAACTAGCCACCCCTCCATCTCTGCTTTCCTTACATGAGTGAAGCCACCATCCAGTCTCACCTGGACTACTGCAATAGCCTCCTAATTATTTTCTCTGCTCCTACTTCTGCCTTCTTCAAAACCATTCTCCATATGTCAGATCAAAGTTTTGAAACTATAAACTAGACTGTTATTCTCTGGAGTGAATCCATTCAGTGACTTTCCATTGCCCTTACCAAAAAAAAAAAAAAATCCTAATTATTTACCATGACCTGTGGGTCTCTCTGCATGATCTGGTGCTTACTTTATCTAGCAACCTCATGTAATGCCACTTTCCCCTTTATCTCCTGTGCTTTAACAGTACTTGTGTCCTTTTAGTTCCTTGGTCCAGGCCTAACTTTTTCCAGCCACCATAATCTTTACACAGCTCTTTTCTCTGCCTGAAACACCCAGTCTTCTGTTCCTTGAGTGGCTGCTGCATCTCATCCTTTAGGTCAATATTGTAATCCTTGAGAAGCTTCTTCTGACCACATTATCTCGGGCCTTTCTTTCTCTTCCATTTTCTTCTATCTTTGTTTCTTCTTTGGTTTTGTAATAACACTATTACAAGCTGCATGTTTTGTGGTATACTTGTTTATTATTCCTATTCAACTAGACAGTAAGCTCTATAAGGGCAAGGGCTGTGTCTATATTGTTCGATGTTACATATCCAGCACTTGTTATAGTACTTAGTGTAGTTGTAGCTCAATTTGCAAAGTGGATAATAAAACTAAAAGTGAGACTCATATGTAAAATCTCATTTCTCACTGAAAGACTGGAATCAAACTGTCCATCCACATGCTTCATACCATTTGTACACTGGGCCTGTAAACAACTTCAAGATAAAGCAAAATGCTGCTGACGAAGCCTTGCTTGGATGGCAGGCATTTAAAGGCAGCATGAAGATTAAAATCTGTGGCTCGAATATTACTGCTTTTCTCCCTTGTTTTCCATATTAACCTAGGCACCAGAAGCACAGCTAAGACTGGTCTTGGCCCTGGTCTGCTGGGTTTGTTTCTGGAGATACTCAAGTTTTGTTTCTGTAGTTTAGTGGAAAGTACAGTTTGTTTGCTAAGACAACTATCTGAATTTCTCACATACCTTAGTTCCTTAAACTAACTTGAAAGCTTCTCAAGGAAGGTTTTCATCGTGTCTAGTGCAGAGTGACAGAAAGGGAAGGACTCTGGACCAGAAGTTGGCTTGGATTTTTGTCCTAGCCCTGATTACTTTGGAAAACAAAACAAAACTAAACCCTAAGCCTCAGTTTTCCTATCTGTAAAACAAGAGACTTAGGCAAGATGGTTTCTAAGATTTCTTCTATCTTTCATCATCGTGAAATCTCTGATTCCCATGGAAATTAGGATGCTGATACTGGAGGTAAACACAAAAACTTTAGCCTTTAAGGTAGCAGATCCTTTCCCTAAAGTCATTTTTATGGAGAAAGAGTGAACACTCCCATAGACCACTTCAGTAAGTAGAGAAAGAGAATGATGAATTCCTTGGAGATTCAGAACCCTTCATATTAACCTCTGTTTGACAGCCCCTGCCAGGCTTTTAGTTTATTGTAAATTGTCCAAGGAAAAAATATTTTAGAGTCTACTGGTTTGGGGCTTTTGATGACTTGTACTTCACCCTTCCAAGAATTAAAAAGGTGAATTAATTACAAATAAGTGCCTCCTTTTAAGCTGTGGCACCCCAAAAGGAATCTTTTTCACTTTAATGCAGACATCAGTCACTTGGTTTCCTAAAGGACTACCCTTAAAAAGTGCAAGGGGTAAGAGAGAAAGAAGGTGGACTGCCTTCTTCTATTCATAGGTATTATAAAGCTGAGTGAATCAGGGAGATTCTAAGCAAATACATGATTTTAATGGGAACTTTAGTTTTCACAGTTGGTAACAGCTTGCATTCCTTTTATTAATTGTTCCCACTATGGACTGGCCTTTATCCTAAATACTTATCCCACTTATTCTCAAAACATCCTTTGGGTGGGGTGGTAGTTTTTCATTGTTATTCCAGGTGAAGAAACTGAGGTGCTTAGAGGTTTTAAGTAACTTGCTAAATTAAGGCCCATTTAGCAAGTGATTGAGCTGGGATTTGAACCAAGTAAATGAGTAATGATTCATTCTTTGAGCCTACAGCGTAGCTGAACACATTTTCAGCATTTTTAATGGGAGTGAAAAAATAGTAGGAAATTAATGACACCCAATTCACAAGTCAAGTCGTGTTCATTCTGTGTCCTTTTCCTAGAGATTCTGGGTGTTTTCATACAGTCCTATCAATACCCTTCCCTTGTAGGATGCTACTTAGAGAGTATTCATTTTAATCATTCTACAAGTGAAAAACCCTGAATTAAAATAATGAACAATCATATTTTGTGTGATCACGTAGTAATATTTCACAAAAGCATGACCTTATTTGTAACTTAGAATCATCCAGACCTGTTGCTTTAAATATTTTAATAAAACAGGGTTTCCCTTCCCCCATTGAGGCCCCATTTTTCTCCCCAGTCACTTTAATTATGTGAGCTAGAATCCTGTTTCTCACACATCTTCAGTTCTCAACCTTGTTAAAATTAATCATATAATCCCCCTTTAAAACATAGTATTAAATCACCATAGTAACACAGTATCCAAGCTTTATAGATAAAACATAACAGCCATAAGAAGGTAGCGTTTGGTGTCCCCTTGACAGCTCTATAACTTTTATAGAAATGTGTTCCTTCTCCTGGCTGAGTAAGGTGGAGGGATAGCATTACTTACACCTGCTTTATTACCACGTTGCTTTTAAATTGCCACCTTGTTTTTGTTCACCTTCCTAGTTAAATAAGGGGAGTGGAACACTTTCTTTTCTCTCTGAATTATTTTCTTGTGCTCTCTAACCTTTCTCCAAGGGATGGAGTTGTTTGCTTAAATATGACCAGGCAGGGTCCATTGACTTTTATATTGGGATACCTTGAAAATCCTTTTAATTTTCAATGTGGCTTGTTTAACAGAGTTTTAGAAAGAAAGTCTACCTTATATTTGAAAACTTAATTTGTATCATATCCAAAGACTCAATGAGAATTCTGCCTTTGGAAAAGGCCTGGTAAACTGTGATTTTTCATTTCTACTGACAATTTATAAAGTAATTGATAGATGATAACATAGATTTGAGTATTTTACCAATTTGAGTATTTTGTCAATTTAAGTGTACTTTGTAAAAATACAGTATGAGTCCCTTTAATTCAATGTCAAATTCTAAAATATTTTGTTACTATAAATTTACATTATGTAATAGAAGTTGGAATGGTTACATTTTTTAAAAAGGAATAGAATCCAAGCTAACTGATAAAAAGAGGTTTTTAAAACATTTTGTAACATTTAAAAAAGTTTCTGGATTAATCTGATTAGTAATATGCTTTTTAATTTAAAAATAGATATTTTAAAGTTATATATTACATTTATGTGTGGTTTATGTATTTTTGTATTAATGCAGGAATTTTTAGCTTTTTAAAAATTCTTTTTAAAAAATATTGTTTCCATTTCTTAGAAAGCACCTTGCAATGCTAGACATTTTGGTATTTTCTATCCTCTAAAATATGAAATATGTTCCTCAATAAGTTCAGAAATTGTGAAAGATACAGGAATTTAGGAAAGTAACACCTACCTTTGCCCTCTCTTCTTTCCAATTTCAATTTTAGCTTCTCCCCTTAATAGCTCTGTGAACTTGATTCAATTGCCACCTATTTTGTTCTTTAGTTTCCTTTTGTGTAGACTGGAACATCATCTAAATTCCATGGTGGTTGTGAGAGTGAATGAGATGATATATATCAAGTGTCTAACTTTTGGCTGGCCACATAGTAGACACCTAAATTCTGTTGTAATTATTGTTTTCAGAGCTAGAGGAGATACCAGGTAGGCACTGTTAACAGCAAGCTGGTGGAGTGGCCTTTGGAGTCAGAGCTAGGCTTAAAATCCAGCTTCTTGCCACTTACCAGCTGGGACCTTAGGCAGTGCCTCTCTGGACTATTTCTTCATCTATAAAATGAGGTTAATAGGATGCATCTTTCAGGATTGATGGGCTGATTAACAGACCTACCTCAGAGCCTGAGCTCAGTAAGGGGAAAGTGATAGCTCTGAAGATTGTGATTTCCGAGGTGGTCACACAATGGGCTGCGGGCTATATTTTCTTTCTTTCTTTCTTCTTTTTTTTTTAACCAACTCACAGTCTGTTTCCTTGTAGTGTGTAAATTTTAAGTTCATTTATAAAGAGTTCTACTGAGAGAGGAAATGTTACCGGTTCAACGACTTGTTGTGATTAGATACTTTATCAAGAAACTTACTGCACATTCATTTTCCTCTTTGTTCTGTCTTTGCCGCAGCCTCACAGTTAGCCAAGTTGGCCAGAACTTCACGTTCGTGCTCACTGACATTGACAGCAAACAGAGATTCGGGTTCTGCCGCTTATCTTCAGGAGCGAAGAGCTGCTTCTGTATCTTAAGGTAAGGGAGAGTGGCTTGGGCTGTTGGCTCATCCCGTGAAACCGTGTCAGCTTTTGCGTTGTTCTGTAATTAAATTTTCCAGCTGTTCTTTTTATTTTCCTATCTATTTCCCACAAGTCACTGCACTTGGGGAGAAGGACTTCACAGTGTTGATCTTGCACTTTAAGTTCTGCAGATAATTGTATTTATTTATTTGTATCACATCCCTTGGGTGGGAAAGGGACCACTGCTTGTGAGGAGTATGTGGAAGCCGGAGAGTCGGCGTGACTTCAGTTCCTCCTGCTGTTATCTGGAGCTGTCAGAAATTAGCCTGTTAGGCTTTCTCTTGGACATTTTGTGTATGTAAGATTATTAATAAAGTATGTGTCTGTAGCGCAGGACGTCTTGCAGACACAGATTGTGTCCTCCTCAAAGTAACACCCTTGCCCCCTTTGGGTCAGTGAATGAATAACTGTTTCTCAACTTGGCCACTTCTGTAGAGGTTTGAAAAAAGTGCAGGATCCTGTAAGAAGGCTTCTTCGGGTCTTCTAAAATCCCCTTCGTACACCAGAGCCACACTTGCTTAATGCTCTGTTTCCTCCTGCCACAGAAGGCCTGGTCAGGGGTGGGAGGATGTTTGGAAATCCGATTTTGGAGCCACTGGCTCTGTGGGCTCCTGCTGGGCGCCTCCTGAGGGAGAAGTAAAGGCATCCCACGCGCTCTCCTCTCCATCTGCCTTGGTTAAGTAGGTGTCAGAGGGGCCTGCCTCCTGTCTCTCTCTGCTCATGTGGAGCAGCAGGGGCAGGGCAGCAGGGAGGTGCCCATGACAAAACCCGGGCCCCCAGCCTAGGGCTTGGGACTGGGGATAAAAGGCCAGACCCTCTATGGATTCCAGAAAGGGTAGCTCTCTGCTGTACTAGTCCCTGTACTTTCTTCTTCTTCTCACCAAGAGAAGACCCTCTGTCCTCCGTCCCGCAAACCTCACACTGCAGGGGAGGAGGGGCTGACTTTCAAGTTTCTTTGCTCACTAACTCTCAATCTGGACTTATACATGTTTGCATTTCTCTACACAAATCTTATTGTTTTTAGTGCAGTCAACTCTCTTCTGCACCAAGCATAGCATTTGTAATCTGGCACTAGGGGACAACTGCTGGAGAGACCTTAGGAGAGGGGCATAACCTGGCTGCTCTGGGAGATTACATGTTCTCAAGCATGCCTCAAGAGCCCAGGCTGAAACTTGCCCAAGGATTACCTGCCCAGAGTGGTAGACTTTGATGTAAATGACTGTTTACTTTTTGATTGAACAGTGTGGCCTTTTTTTTCTTTTTAAAGAAAAATTTCTCTTCCATTTTTGCCTATTATATTTCAGCCCCAATAAGGGCACTGCATATTTATACAGTTGACCTTTGAACAACGTGGAGGCTAGGGTGCTCTCTCCCAGTTGAAAATCCATATATAACTTTTGATTCCCCCAAAACTTATCTGCTAATAAATAGCCTACTATTGACCTGCCTTCCAAAGAACATAAACAGTTGATGAACACATATTTTGTATGTTATATGTATATTCTTACAATAAAATAAGTTAGAGAAAAGAATATTATTAAGAAAATCATAAGAAAAAAATGTGTTTACTGCTATTCATTATAAAAGTCTTCATCCTGGTCTCTTCACATTGAGTAGGTGGAGGAAGTGGAGGAAGGGGAGGAGTTGGTCTTGTTGTCTCAGGGGTGGCAGAGGTGGAGGAGGTGGAAGGGGAGTCAGGAGAGGCAGGCACACTGGTATAACTTTTATTGAAAAAAATCCTCATATAAGTGGACCCATGCATTTCAAACCCATGTGTATTCATTTGGAGGTGGCGGGGCTTGAACTGAGTTCTTTAAATTTTGCAAAAATATTTTCTCCCCATGATATTTTTGGGTTACAACGTTTCTTTCTTTCCAAGCTGGGGTGTGTGTGTGAACTCTTAAGTGGCACTATCATACTCACATAGCAAATTTCTGAGAGTAGAAAACTTTATTTAAAAACTTAAATTTAAAACCGCTCTCCTCTAATTTTGGTGTACGACTTTGTGTGCCTATGTAGATAGGATCATGGGTTTTGTGTTTGTGAGAAGCCAGTTGAATAACCTTCACACTGTCATCATTTAGAATGAAAAATAGCAGCAATTGGTGTTTTCTCTATCTGTTATACTAGCTTGGAACTATGGAGAAAAATTCAGTGGGTTAATTCATTCATTTGTTTGTCAACCCTTAATCAAATGCCTACTATTAGCTAATCCCTGCCCTTGAGGCGTTCCCACACTAGCTGGGGAGATGGATGATCGCACTATAGTATGCTATATATAATGTATAGAATGATCCCAAGGCATAGTGTTTTCTTGCTATTGATTTTCTAGTACCAGAGGATAGTGACTGTGGTTAAAGATAAAGAGTCCTATATGAATTCTGGAACATGCATTTTATGGGAATTTAACATGGTGAGGGGAAGCTCTTTATCTTATACAGCTTGTGCATGTATAAAGGGCACACACAGTGAGACTTCCCCTATGTTTGGTTTGGGAACGTTACTAGGTTGGGACTAGGAACAAATGGAAGGATCTACTGTTAAACCTGGACGACTGGCTGGCAGCATGTCCAGTGGGGAGTGGAGAGGTCTGCCAAGAGAATGAGAGCACAATCTGTGTCTGGGTTCTATAGATTGTTAGCACTGTTCTCTTTTGCTGCTTAATCTCCTTGCTTTCTTTAGACGCTTTCCCTTTAGTTAGCCTGTGCCTTGAGGTCCAGTCACCCTTCACAGTGTGACCAGGGCTATAGCTCTAGTCTGCTCATAAGCTGCCTCTGCTTTGCTTTCCATTTTTTCCTCTTGAGGGATGTAGCTCCAAGTAATGGTATCTGGGCAGACATAGCCTCTGCTGTTTCAGGATTTAGCTTCACTTCCTCTCTGCCCGATCTCCCAAGCTTATATTCTTCCTGACCCATATGAGCCACTATACTGTCTCTGCCTTCACATGTCTACCCGTCCTCCCAGACTCAGCATAAGGCGCCTCCTTGGAGTAGCCTTCCCCAGTCAAAAGTAATCATTCTGTTCTCTGGGCTCACCCAGCATGCTTTGCATACTTCAGTTACAAACTCATAAACCTTGATATTCCTTTGTCTTTCTCCTATTGGAAAGTCAACTCTTTAGGGGTAAAGACTATGTCTTAATGAACTACGTATCTCCAGCACTTAATGTAGTGCTTGACCAAGATATTGTATGCATGGTGTTCAGAGAAAGGGAGATGCCTCAAGAATAGAAGGACAGGGCACCAAAGGCTTTGAATGAGAGGGCAAACCTCATGGGACAGTAGTTCAGAGGAAATATGAAATACAGTTATTGGCGGAAGCATGGTTCATATTAATAATACCAAATTCATTTCATACTAGTTGTAAGAGGTACACCTTTGAATCTCACAGTGGGGTTGAGTGACAGGAATTTTTTCTAAGGGCTAGGCTATCTGTATTCCAAATTTAAACTTAATTTCACAATGAAAAGTTCTTAGACATCCTTTATATAATATTACTTACTTATTAGGTTCATTTTTATTTCCTGTTCCTCCCCAACTAGGATGTAAGCTCCATTGAAGGCTGGGAATATTTGTGTTTTTTCCCCTAAAAATTACATCCAAAGTTTATGGAAGACTATCTGGCACATAGTAGGCACTTAGTAATGAATCCCTGGGAAATAAGCCCATGTTTATTTTCAAAAAAGATTTTTAAAGTTGACTTGAACTCTTGTCACCAGCTAACCTTGACAGAAATGTAGTCATACTAGACTATAAACATGTCTCATTAGCACAAATACCACTATAAAGTCAAATGCATCATTTCCTCTCATGGTTGACTAGTTCCTGCCATTAAGAGATTTTACTTCTCCTTGAGATTTGCCATATTATTTAACTCGTTGCTGGATGTTAGTTTATACTAAATTATAAACACCAGCTAGGAGAACAATAGTTATAGATAAGTTATTCTTCATTATAAACCCAGGAATGTGGGAGTATTTTAGCATTTACAGAGCACACTGAGTCTGATGTGGTTACACATTTACCTCTGAAGTCTTTCAGTATTATAAAACAAAATGACCTAGAATTTAAATTTTTTCATGGTTTTCGATTTGCCCAAATGGCACATACTCCATCAAGGCCAAAACTGTAATGAAATGTGCTATTTCTAGCCAATTTATGGTTTTGGATCAACAGAAGGAGCACATGAGTTCAAAGCCATAAATTCATTGTTTAGGGGTTATGGGAGATATGTCATACATAATTAAATTTTTTTGG
Organism: Cheirogaleus medius; assembly: GCA_008086735.1. Lineage (NCBI taxonomy): Eukaryota > Metazoa > Chordata > Mammalia > Primates > Cheirogaleidae > Cheirogaleus > Cheirogaleus medius. The sequence goes on from VBSM01003204.1 coordinate 4,305,420, forward strand.
TCTTTATAAAGGAACTTTATAGATATTCGTATTCTACAATTTTCTGCTTTATCCTTTAGGGGTCTTATTTAAGATCTTGAGAAAGCTTGAGTAACTATCCTCATACCCAAATAAAACTGTTCAGAACCTATTATACATTTGGGGAAGAAATAACTTTTTCATCAAGACATTATCTAAAATTTTTTTAGTTTAACTTTTAAATTTTTTATTGAATTAAGAAGTAGCTGAGTACCTAGCATATACCTGGAATGAGCAATATGTAGCACTTGGTGTCTGGCTTTCATTTACCTCAATTCTCCTTAAGATAGACCCAAAGATCTAGCCCCCAACTCCTCATTTGAAAACCTTTCAGATACCATGTTCATCCAAAATTTTGATGAGCTGAACTTTCTGAACTTGGTATTAGAAAATGAAGACAATAAGTACTTTCTGTCATTTACCAAATATATAACCGAATATGCCTCTGGTTACACTGTTCATAGGCCACCTCTGATTTTGATGTCTACCTCCCATTTCTCTTGTGCTACCCTTACTCTCTTAGGAGCCACTCAATCTTTGGGAAGGGAATATATAAACCAGTAATTAAAATATAATGTGATAAGTATTATTTTAAAAAGTATGTATGTGCGAGGTTCTTTGAGGTCACAGATTAGGCAGTGCCCATTTCTAACTGGAGAACCAGGGAAAGTGTTGCTGATGGGTCCCAGTTAAACTGGGCCTTACAGAACGAGAGGGGGCTTTCCTGGAGGAGAATGGAAGAAAAGCTCTCTAGGCAGTGAGAACTGGTGTGCAAAGGCCCCGAGAAATGAAAGGTAGAACAAGATGAAAGAATGCTGAGAATGCTAATGAGAGGGCAGTAAGCCAGAGATGATGCCAAGGAAGTCTTGGGGCCGGATTGCGAAAGTGCTTGTGGGGTGTGTTCAAGATTTTAGATTTATCCCAGAGCAAATGGAATGCTATCAGATGGTTTGAGGCAGGCAGTAGAAATATTAATGTTTGTAGACTAAGGCTAAAGTAGCTTTTTGTACATAAAACATGCATGGGTTTTTCTGGTTACTGTTAGAGGGGATATTGCGTGTCCCTTTGGGAACGGCACCCAGATTTAGACTAGATTTTTCAAATCTCAACTTGAGGGTTTTTTTTTTAATTGTTTTTGAAAACAATGTTCCTGGGCCCTAGTTAGAGAGAGATTGTCCTCCTTTCCATGCTAGTTAGCATGTGGACTTGTGTTTAAATGGGAATAGTGTTAAGTGAGAATCTTCTTCCTTCTGGAGCACTCTCTAACCTACTGGTTGGAACAGCCATTGCACCCTTTTCCAGCCGCATTGTCTTCATTTTTACTCTAAACACAGAAAAGCTCAGTTTTCACAGAGCAAAAAAGAAGCTAGAAGTAATAAAGGAGTCTGGTTTTAAGAACTTTGGCTTCCCTCTCTGACTGTGCCAGTGTTTTTAAACAACATGTACAGTTCAGGGGAAAAATCAAAGGACCCTGTTTCCTCAGACAGGTGCGGTGGCAGAAGCCCTTTTGGATTGTGTGTTTGCTGCTTTAGTTTAAAATAAGTGTTTGCAGGGTGGGGAGAGAATTGGGGAGGAAGGCTGTGGGGACAGCTTCCAGATTTTTACCTTGAAAGCAGGTGCTGCTGAAACATTCCAGAAACAGATGGAATCTCCTATTCTTGTTTTAAGCTATTTATGGTTGTCTCGCCTGAGGGTACCCTGCTATACAAAAATGCACAGCCTGATGTTTGAGGGCAGTTGGGCATCAAAGCTGGGGCCCCTCTGGGAGAAATCAGCCTTTCTTCCCAGTGCCTTAAACGCCATTCTGGAAACCTGGATCTTTCATACTGTTTAACAGAGGACTTTCCTCTGCCTTTCGAGTATTTCTGCCTCTCTGGAACTGTTTGATTTCTTTTTAATTCTTCCCCTTAAATGTAAGGGGCTACTATGTTGTTTTGTTTTCTGGCTGATCAGCTGGGAGAAGGCCTTATTCCGTGGCAGATTTATGATTTCATCCATTGCGGGTCCTGGGACTTGCTTCTGTCAGAAGCCTGTGGGCCTGGGAGGCTCCGGTTTACTAGGCCTGGGGCCCTTTCTGAGTTCCTCCGTATTTTGAAAGGCTTGCATGGGGGTGGGGTTGGTGTGTTCTTCAGAACATCACTTTGTGGGAGGTTATAACTTTTTTTTCTTAATTAAAAAAAATGAAGTGGTTGAGGAATGTTGCATGTTTTATTGCCATACAGATGCCTTCATGCTTAGAAACGTATTATCCTCTGGGGAGCCACAACTCAACAATAGTAACAAGCTGTACAGTTTAAAGAAAATCACCTTTGAAGAGAAGAAAGGGAAATAACTAAAACTGCCCTTACACTCCTAGCAGCCTGCTTTTGGAGGTTGATTTGAAGGCTGGGCAGCTGGACAGTTGGAAAGACAGGTGTGTCTTCTGTAGCAGTGGCCACGGGCTGGGACCAGCAGCCAGCCTAAGGCTGTCTACTCTAGGAGGAAACTCCTTTTCTTCTCCTGGTCCTTTTCACAGGAAACCATCCTGGCACAGCCTTCCCTCAAGCAACCTGAGCCCAGGGTTGTAGGATATTTGAAACTCCAAGACTTTGGCTAAAAGAAATTTTTTATTTTCGAGACCTAATAAGTTAGAAACATGAGAGACATGCTATTTTCTCATTCTGTTTTGAAAGCAGAACACTTCCTTGTCTTAATGCTCATGAAAGCAGGGCAGCAAGTAAAACTACCCCAGGAAATCCAGGAGTACAGTTTTGTCTTGTGTTTTGCTTTTCTTCCCTATACTTCACTCATCTTGCTACCTCTAGTGACTGCTGCTGATGGCTAATGTTATTACACCTGTTTGGAGATGGCTAGAGTAAATCTGGACAACTGACTACAGAGGATTTGGAGTGGAAGGGAGGAAGTAGCATTTATTTAATATGCCTGGTGTTTTATATAATTTTCATTTGTTCTTATAGCCTCCTCATGAAAGTATTGTCATTGTAGAGATAACAGGGTTGAGGCTAGAAGTATACAATGACTTGCCCAAGATCTTACAAGGAGAAAGCTAAGAAATCTATGACAGTTTGCAATCCAAAATCTAACCCCAAGTTCATTCTCAACTGCAGTTTCTATCTTCCTGCCACCAAAGCAACTTTTCCCAGTTGGAAAAGCTTATTCATCTCTCTCTCTATATATATTTTGTTAAGAAAGACACGATGGGTAGTTTGCCATTGCAGAATGAGTGCAGAGCTGAGCTTACATAGCTTTCAGAAATAATATATGGCATTTCACCCTCATTTTATAAATGATGGAAATGAGACGTGAAAGAGATGGGAAGATTTTTGTCCCAAGTTCTTTAGCTGGCTAATGACAGTCCTTATGACCACCAATCCAAGGTTTTGTCCATGATATAGCAATGTTTCTTCTAACTCGGGAAAATGAGCCCAAGGCCACCTGGAACTAATGTGTCTCAAGACTCAGTAGTCCCCAGTTAACATCGAGGGGTCACATTCCCTTTGGGCTAGCAAGATTAAAATGTGTGAATAATCTAACTATATGATTATAAAGAAAATGATCAGTTCCATTTAAATCTGATGCAAGAGGTGTTTGGATGGAAAACCAGTAAAACTGAGCCTGCCTTCTGAAAGAAAAAATCTAAGAATTATACATGAGGCGCCCTTTTTGGGAGATGGAAAAACATTCTACAGGAGAGGCCAGTTGGTGCTTTTTGGTTGAGTTTGAGTGTCAGCAATTTTTCTTGGACCTCCCTGCAAGCCAATCACTTTCCTTCAACAGCAACAAGCAGAAGGCATTTATCTGAGCCTTATCTTTGCTTTTCACTGGGCGGGAGGTAGAAAAGAAAATGACTCAAAATATGCCTCACACCTAAAATTGCCCTTTGCTTCTAAGCTACACTCTTATTTTAACAGCAAGATAGATTTGTGAATACAGAAGGAGTGTGAATTTAGGTTGTCTGGCCTTTTCAGTGATCAGTTTTAGAAGCAGTAGGAATCCTAACATCTCTCCCTCATGGAGAGGCCCTGGAAGATTGCAGTAATAGTGTACCTCTTTACAGAAAAATCATTGTGCCATCTGAAGTTCGAAGACCCCACAATTCTAACTATCAATTATGAGCCACTTATTTTTAAGATGTTATTTTTTGAGATTTTGAAGATATACTACTTTATTAGAGGAATTTAGAAAACTATAGAAAAGTAAGAAATCTATCATCCCACCATTCTGATAATGACTGAGGGTGTTTCCTTCCTTGAACTGGGATTATATAATTTTGTATGTAGCTTTTTCACTTATTGAATCATAAGTATCTTTACATATCATTAAACATTCTTTCCTGAGAATGTTTTTGACTACATAATTTATTTGTGTGAAATTGCTTTATAAGGAAAGAAGCTCTTAGTAATTTAAAAGAATATTTCTTGCTAAGACATTCTTTTAAAAAATATGTTTGTTTGTTGTGTTATTTGTCATTCAGCTAACTACTTGGGTATTTTTGTTTTTTTAAAAAATAAACCACTGAACTTTTTTTTAAATCATAACGTGAGCTATTACTCAATTCTTGACAAAGAATAATAGTTATTAGCTTCTGAAAATGATGAACACAAAAATATGGAAATATTATCAAAAGTCTTGGTTAAATTAAGTGGCAAATAATGTGTTGAGTTTACTTTTCCATATTTCATTTTGTATATTTACATCTTCAAAGTAAGCAATTCCTTTTATTAGCATGAGTTGTATTGTAAAATGCAAAATGTAGCATAAAGGGAATACTTTTAAAGTTAGATAGCAATATAATTTTGATTTTGGAATGTATTACATTCTGTATGAAAGCAAATTACATGTCTCTTGAAACTTGATGTAAACTGTGGGGGGAGAAACTTTATGTAGAAACTTATGGAATTTTTAAATGTAGAGAAAATTAAATTCTACACTGTAGTAGGCAATGGAAATTAAACAGGTTTTATTTCCTATTCATGGGACTTGAAACTACCACTAATCTTAGGCAAAACCAAGGGTAATTGTTGGCCTTTAACTTCATTCAAAGTGTTAAACTACCACATGGAGATTTTTAATCCCTTATCTATAATACAAAGCAATATTTATTACAAAATTAATTCTAGAGGCATCATTTATGGTTTCTAATCCATTCTATTTCAGATGCCTTTGAAGTAAAGTAGGTGGAGCTTTGTATGTGGGGTTAATTGTCCCATTGTTCATTTATTCAGTCTGGTATTTTAACTAGCTCTTTATATGTATTAATGAGCCCAAAATGCAGCAAAAATGCTTGGCTCTAAAAAACTTTACATTTTAAAAAAACTTATTTAAAAGTGTCACGGAAAAAGAAGTTAAGTGAAATTCAGTGTTTTGTCGTTTGTTGCCTGAATTCTTTGTAGTGACTGGTTTTCCTTTTTTGTTTGTTTGTTTTCAAAAAATCTGGTCCCATAGAAAAACAAGAAGTCTTTAGGGGGGTTAAAAAACAATAAAGAAAAAGCCACTGCAAACAAAAACAATCCCAAGCCAAAACAGACTCTAAAGAATGTATGTTTGCTAGTGTAGTATTTTCTACTGAGCTAGGATTTTTACTGCCACTCTTGTGAACTTTGTAATTTTGGATACTAATTTTAGAAAAATTTTAGTTTGTACTTTTTCTTTTTTATTAGTATATAAAAATATAGTAAATGTTGATCATCTTCATGAGTAAAGATAACCATTGTTTCCTGATCACTGAAAACAATACTTGTTTTACTATCTTTTCTTTGTACTCTTTATTAAACTTCCCCAGAGATTATAATTCTAGGTCCTTTATTTGCAGAGATGGTTTAACTTTCAAGGACTCCCCTGAACTTGTCCTTTCCTCAGATTTAGTATGGCTTGAGTATCCCGAAATGCTCCAAAATTTGAAACTTTGAGCGCTAACATGATGCTCAAAGGAAATGCTCAATTGGAGCATTTCTGGTTTTGGATTTTCAGATTAAGGATGCTCTACCAGTATGTATTCTGCAAATATTCCAAAATCGACAAAAATATGAAATCTAAAGCACTTCTGGGGGGCCCAAGCATTTTGGATAATGGATACTCAAACTGTACCTGTGTTATACTGTGAAGAACATTAGTGCTATCCTTTGACTTTTTAAAATCTTTTTAAAATTGGAATTATAATAAAACAGATTTTTACTTATCTATCATTCATCCTTTGTCTCAGTTACTTCAGTGGTAAAGAGAGGATAATACTAATTCAGAATATTGTCCTAAAGATGAAATAAAACAATGAGTACTTGATGAAGTTCTTTGTATATTATATCTACTTTGTAAATGTTTGATTATAAACCTGGGCTTTCCTTTTGTAAATTGTGAAATATAACCTGCAAACAGAAAAGGGCATTGAATTTATATCTATATATTCACATAAATATAAGAACATGTAAATATACAGCAAATATCCATGTGATCACCAATTTTAAGTCAGGAAATTGCTAGCACCCTAATATTAATTTTTTTGCCTTTGTGCACATCCTTGAATAATACAGTATAGCTTTTGAACTTCGTATGAGTTGCATTATACAATTTGGAATTGTTATTTTCAGTCTTCTTTTGCTTAACCTTTGAGGTTCATCCATGCTGTTGTTTATAGTTGTAGTTTGTTTTCTTTGCTGTGTAGTGTTTTGTATTATATCACCATAACACCGTTTGTTTATGCATTTAATGAGGTGGCCATTTGGACTGTTTCCAGCTCGTGGCATTTATGAACATTTTCAAACATAGGCATGAGCTGCTTCTGTGTACTATATATGCCTAAAGAGTTGAATAGCTATATCATAGGATGTGTGTATCTTCAACTTTATTGGGATAATGCCAGATTGTTTTCCTAAGTAGTAACACCATTTTATGGTTTTGCAAGCTGTGTATGAGCGTTCTGTGGCACCATACTGCCACTACTTGCTCTTTGCTTTTTAAAGAAGCACATACTCTTTGCCAGCATGTACTAATTCTTTCTCAAAGCCTGTGAAATCTAAGAATTATTGCCCTTCTTTACTTCCTCAAAGATTAATCTGGCCTTACTGTCTACAGAGATGTTGCTAGAGAAAGAAGCAGTCTCTGGAGTTGTGAGAGACAGATTGATCATACCTGAAAGGTAAAATGAGTTACAAGGTGGCATGGAATGAAGAGCATGGTCTAGAGTCAGATCAGGGCTTGTGTCCCAGTCCTCCTGATTTGGATGTGAGCTTTTGGGTACTTCATTTACTCTTTCTTGGCCTTAATTTCTTCATTATCTATTTTCTTTGTGAGGATTAGAGACAATATAAAGGTAAAGGATCTTATAAAGGTAGTCATTGACACCTCACAGCATCACCTAGGGCAGGAGTTATTAATAGAAGGATAGACCGATTATGTGTGTATACCATTGTCATAGGTGAGATTTTTATGGGCATGCGTGTAACGAAGTGTACACGAGCCTAGCTCATGACAACTTGAAGATGACACTTGGTGGCAGTGAGGTAGGTATTTACACACTGGTTAGTGTATAAAATGGTTCAACATTTCCAGAAAACAAAGAAAAATTAGAAACAATTTAAAGGCCTAGAAATAAGGGGATAGTTCAATTTAGTTAGATACCATACAGCCATTAAAATTATTTTGGTGATTATTTGATGACATGGAAAAAATCCAGTACATAATGCTATGCAATAAACAAGAGACAAATGTCTATATATCATATGACCTCTATTTTGTAAGAAATACATAGGAAAAAGATAACTTGAGTGATTAAATACCAAAGTATTAACAATGAAAATAGGTAATAAGATTGTGAGTGTTTTAAATTTTCTTCTTTGTATCTCTTTAATGAAGTAATTCTTCTGGCACTTTTATTCTATCAAGCTTAATCCATTATTCATTATACCAATGCTTACATATTTTTTAACTTGGAAAAATTATTACTACCTTTATGCATCTATCTCATGATTCCAAATATGGAATGTCACAAACAGCATTGCTTTAACTACCAAAATGATAACTGATACTCTGGTGTATGTTTCCCCCTAAGTCTGCGGAACAGATCTGAGCTGTGGAATCAGACCTGTGTTCAAATTTTGATGCTACCACTTAAAAGGTCTAAGATTGTAAGCAAATTATATCACCTTTCTGAGCCTCAGTTTCCTCATCTGTAAAACAGAAAATGTGTCCCGTGGTAACCTTGAGGATTAAGTAAGATTTATTTTTAGTGGTCATACCACACACAGTATGTGGCACATCTTTGGTGCTCAATCCAAGGCAGTTATTCCCATGTTACCTTGCAAGATTTAAAAATATGATCAGTTATAAAATACACCAATAATATAAAAACATCTTTTCGGGGGAGGAAAATGATTGCATTAATTTTTTAGATTGATCTCCAAAAGCATTTTGATTTCAGAAATGTTAAAAGCAAGAGTTTGTCTTAATTGAGAAACGATTGGATTAATTTCACAGCGGGATACTTAGCATTTGTCCTATACATTATCAGTGTTCTCTACTCACCTAGTTGACCTTTTAATTTTTGCAGAAATTTTTATCTTATTTCTGTAAAGTGACTAGGAGCCTATTCCCAATGCGTGCCTCAAACCTGCTTTTTATGGCCTCAGGATCTCTGTCATAACCCGTTTTATGCTTTCACAAACTGAGCCCCTGGGGAGCTGTCTGCACTTTTCAGTGTGATCCAGCTGAATTCCTTCCCTTCCCCACTCAAGCCCTTTGATTTGCCAGGTTTTTGTTCATCTACCCTAAGGATGGACTGAGATTGCTGAGCATGGCCTCTCTTGTGGTGCAAAGTGAGAATTGTTTTTAATTGAGCAGAAACATGTGGAAGGATCAGGAATATCTCAAGGGATTACAGAAAAATTCCAAATTTGTACTACTTACAGCTTGTGTTTAGAACAGGGTCTGCTGGGAATAAATGTTAGTTAGTGTGGCCTGTGACCTTAAAAACTGTTGACATGGACTTCAGCCAGAAACTAGCCACAGACCTCCTTTGTTAAACTCATTCATAGCTCCTTGAAAACTCTAGTCAGTGAAAGTTGCCAGCTCCAATCTAAGCATAGCCTTTTTTTTTTTTTTCCCATGCTTTGGAAACAGAGGACGCCCCTTAACCAGCAAGCCTTCTTTAATAGGACTACATGGCCTAAACGCAATTGGAATTGACAACTTCCTGGCTTGGGTTTGCCAACTGGCAGAGCTGTGAGGCCGAGGGGACAAACAGCGTTGGGGCGCTGTGCACTTGTGTTTATGTATGTGCAGAGGAGACTGAACTCTAGAGCACGGCGATACCCCTTCACTCCAAAAGCAACACTCTGGCCTGAATTGGACACGTCTTCCAAATATTCTGCTGGGATAGACACATCAAAATCATCTCTCAATATTTTCTTTTTAAAGGAAAGAAAAGAGAAAATAACTGCCCTTTCTTTTTTAATAGGGATGTTTCTGGCCTTTCCTCTCTCCATGCAGAAACTTTGATTTAATCCTCTTTTCATCAATGTTGTGTCACTCAAATATAGAGTAAGAACTTGAAACTCAGATTGGGGAATTTTCATTTGTTGGATGGTAATCAGCACCCACTCACTCTGAGCTTTATTTAACAAAGTTTAGTTTTGTATCAAGCAGAAGAGGGGGCAACCAGTGTGTCTCTCCATTTTACTTATTGAGGAAACTGAGGAATGAGGAGAGTAAGCAATTTCTTCTCCCCTGCTATTGAAAGGAATCATAAGGAAAGGCCTTAAACAATTTATTGCTCTGCAAACTAGCACAGTAATTGAGGCTAGAAACTAATATTTTCTCTAGTTCTTTAATCCAAAAGGCTACATTGTCTGAAATTTTGAGAAATGGATAAATTGATCAAGCTAAAAAGAGGAAGTCATTATTCTGCTTACAAAGTTTATTTTAATACTGTTGACATATTGCTGGTGGGTAGGGAAGCTATCTTAGTTATCAATTGTCATCCTGAGATAGCCAATCATATCAGTTCATATCTCTTTCTACTTAACCACTTGTAAAATTTTGGTTGTTGGAATAAACTATTTATTTCCAGTTATGCTGTTGAAATTGTTATTTTTAACATAAATACTCTAGCAGACTTATCACTTCTAAAAGCTGCTGAGGTTTGGCGTGATTTCAGCCAGGCATGTGTGAGAAGAAAAAAGGAACGTCACATTGGCCTAGGAATATGGAAACTTTGAAAGGAGAAATTATATAATTTCCTAGAGAGGGTGTAAAAATTTAGATGCAATTGAGAGAACCCATCAGAGTATCTGACCCATAGTACATGCTCTGTATTTGTTCAATGAATAAAAGTTGTTGAAATAACTTATTTCCCAGTCCTAAAAATTTGCCTACACACACACATACACACACACAATTTCCCTTCATCAACATCTTTACCTTACAACATTTACTTCTTCCACAGAAAGTAGGTGATGGCATCATGCTTAATTACCTAACATTCTAAAACAAAGCTTTTAGATTTAGTCAGAACTAAATTCAAATTCTCGCTTATTAGCCATGCGACAAATCATATCACTTGTCTGTTCCTTATTTCTCATATCAGTAAAATAAAGATAATGAGACTTACTTTGTTAAATTAACATATATGTAAACATGTTATATAAAATATCTAATTTAGGGGTTAGCAGCATAGAATTTTTTTTTCCTAAGAAGAAACTTAATACTTTTTTCCTCATATGCTTCTCTCCTGCTTTCTGTCAAAAGGAATCATAAGATCTCAAAGAATTTGCTGCCTCTACAATCTTCCTGCCCATTTAGGGAAAGTAGTTACTCTGTAGACCAACTAAGAGTGATTGAAAGTGTCCCAAACTCTAAATAGACAATCTGTACTCACCTATGGGAATTGTTTAATGTTTATTTTATGTACTTATGCACTATATTGGATTATTAGATTATTAGAAAATATATTTAGATAGGTGATTAAGAAAGCCAGATTTCTATTTGTGCTTGCTTTTCTGACAAATAGATGATAGTATTCTTGGAACATTAAGCAGTACAGAGAATTATGGAGAATTCTCTGAATTCATGTTGAGTTCCCTCTCATAGGATTTTACCATAAGTGCTCCCATTCTTAAACACAGTTAAAGGTGGTTTTATAAGAATTATTTCTAAAGCTCTCCTCCATGTGGGCTGATGAATCCATTGGATTTTATAACCTCTGTATTTGTTACACGACTCTCACTGTTGGTGTTTTGTGTGACTAGCAAATTACATGAAGCTGTCTCTCTGTCTCCTACATAGCAGGGAATTAAGAACACACTCCGGACAAGTCAAAGGAGGCTGAAGAACTCTGATGTGTAGAAGTGGGAAGTTTTTGAGTCAGATTTTATTTTACCAGAATATTTTTCTCTAAGATTCACAAGATGAGAGTATGTCATCTTTTTTCTAAAGGTTTTCCCCCCACCCCATGCTACCTCATTTTCTAAACTTTCATTAATAGCTCTTTGCAGCTGAAGCAAATATTTTAGATCTTTCTTGTACTCTCCTCCAGCTGGGAGTGTCTTTCACACATCAAAGGCAGATATGAGCCTCTCATTAAAAGATAGTATGAGTTCATCATCTCAGAGAGTGGGACCTGAAAACCTGAGATAACTTTCAGCTGCAAGTCATATCTAAGCTGAAGGGAGATTTTTCTATGGGTTACCATTTCTTTTCTCAATTCGTCACTCCCAGATGCATTAAAATCTGGGCTTTCTCCCTGAGGTTTATTTATATCTGAAAATTATCTTTATTCAGAACAGGAAGTTAGTTGTAGAGCTTAGGAAAGATACATATTTTAATATTAATTTTTAATAAGAAATTGAGGAATCCTGAAGCTTAGGAAGAAAGCCCAGGGTTTGCTTGTTATTTTCCTTCCCTGTCCTTCACACTTTTTGTGCAAGGTCTTATTACTCCCTCACTGCACTGCCTGCTCCAGTGTCTATAAGGTAATTATTTGAAACTTCTTAAGTCAGCTCTGAAGACTCCACAAATCCTCCTTTTCCTAACTTTTGCTAATGAAATGTAACATGGAAATCAGTGTGGTTGAACAGATTTCTTGAGAGTATAGAGGACAACTGATTATATCCTTCAGATTTTATTTTTGAAAACATTTCTAGATCGTGGTGAAAGCTGAAATGTTATTATGTTCTAGCCAAAAGCCGGACTAAATGTTTTAGCTCCTTTTGTGTGTATGTGTATCTATGTGTATGTATGCATACACATGAACATGTTATTACAAAATGTTATGGTCCACCATTTGAGTAATAGCCATAGCAAATCCAGAGTAAATCTTTTCCATAGTATTTACTTTTCTTACTTTGGTCAATTTCAAGCTCTGTGTTAGTATTTTCTAGCCAAAGGTGAAAGTTGTCCCCAGATAAATATTAGGATGGCCTGCCGGCCAAATCCCAGGCAACCCAGTGAATTACTCTCTTTGATAGTAGAAAGGTCCAGTTCAAGTTGCTCTGAATGGCATTTAACTATAAAACAATAGCCTTAACAAAAGTTGCTGGTGTCCTTCAAATGGTTTCTTACCACTAGCCAATTCTTTTGGCACTGTAGGATATGAGGCTTGTTCCATTAATAAATCAGAGTGCAAGCTTTTGGAGCATTACATAGCCAATGAATGGTGAAAAAGGGAAGAGAAAAGTATATAGATGTATTGAAAATGCATGAAGTAAAAAAAATGAAAAGCAAGCAAACAAAAACAACATCACTACACACATGCACACACACACAGAAGCTGTTGACTCGGCAGTTTTTCATTCTTTATGGCTCTAGGGACAGGTTTAAATTGGGAAAAATTTTTTTATTCTCTTGTGCTGTGTTGAACAGAAAGGCAATGTTTGATGTAATCTGGCCCAGATGTCAGCAGTGTGCAGCTTTGTGATGATTATTTATCTTCAGCTTTTTATTTCGTAAAAGGAGAGTCTGCAAATAATTGTTTAGGGTTGTAAGTTCTATCTGGTGACTGTTTTTGAGATCTTGAATATACAGTAAACAAACATATAGATTAGTTTAAATATGTTTTAAATTTAATTTCATTTTAGCTATTAATCTTAAAATCCTCTTTAACAAATGCTTGTTATGAGTCCCTTGATAGATGTTAATATGTTCAGTGCTTTACATTCTGGATAGTGTTCCTCTTATTTCAGTTTCTCATTCTTCTAGGAAGTTTTCTCAGCTAAGACTATTAAACTAGTGGGCTCTTTTAAATGGGCTTTGAAAGAATTTTCTCATGTAAATTTCCCAAGATATTTGTATTTTCGGCTTACAAAATTGCTTAGAATGTAAGTGGCAAAACTTCTGTAATAGCTCCCAAATGGCAGTCCATTTACTCACATGTGAGTTGTGGGGATTGATTATCTTGGAATTCAGGTGCATTTATTTTAAGGGTATTGTTTTCAAAATATTTTAAAAGATGAGAGTTGTTCATGATTTGTACCCATCTCTTGTGTGCCCTCTTTGAAGTGCTGCTGATGGCTGCTAAGTCCCCTTGAGAGAATGGATTTTGAAATTTCCTTTCGAGGGTGGGAGGAGTGGGGAGTCCTGTTGTCATATAATACTATTTTAAAGATCAAGGAATGCACCTGAAAATCTTTGTTTCCGTTATGTTTTCTCCAAATACAACTAGGTTTTCTTAATAAATTTAATTTGAACTACTCAGTTATATAGTGAGTTGCCCTTTAAAGACTGAGTTCAGTTCAAGGTTAAATTAAAACAATTTAAAATATTTTCCATATTAGATGCCAATAGTAATTATAACCTAGCACAATAATAATACCAACCTAGGCAGGATTAACTGCTATGTTCTATTAGCTTACCTCATTGGCTTTAATGAAATTTTTATGTGTCTTAAAAATATTGAATAAATTACATTGACATTCTGTCACTTTAAGATCAATAACCTCAAAGCAATGGTAGTTAATCAATTACAATAGTCTTCATTGGCATCAGTATAGTACGTAGGAAACATTAGGAGTTTTAGGACCTGGGTTCAAGTCCTATATGTACTACTAATAGGCCTGGTGACCGTGGGCAGGATACCTGACCTGTATCAACCTCATCTATAAAATGAGGGAGTTGGACTGGATAGTTGTCAATGTCTCTCAAGACTCAAATATTCTGTGATTTTTAAAATTCAAATCAAAATAATCTTATTAAATTCCAGTGAGCTCATTAGAGCTTTATTGCCATAATTCATGTTTTTTTGACAATTCCTTCCTTATTCCCATGAATATGTTTGAGATCCTTGATCAGAGGGATTACAGAAGTTTTAGTGCAGTCTTACTAATGCATGGCAGTATTTTTTTAAATGTAATTGCATTTTATTATTAGCATTTTCATCACTTTTAGATGGGACATTAAATATGAGACCTCATTTAAAGTAGGTAGGAACAGTGGCTCTGCACTGTTCTCTTTCCTAACATCTCTCCCTGGGGACACTAAGAGGGTAAGGGACTTTTTCCTTGCAACATCATCGCATGACCTAGCCTGGAATCCTGATATTGTAAGAGGAGAACCCAATGCAGGAGTGGGGAACCTGCAGCTTTCCGATTTCCAGATTGTTCTTTTGTAAGCACCAAAGGCAAGAAAAACGTCATCTTTCTCTGCTACACTCCTTTTAATAAAAGGATTTATTCTGTAAAATTTGGATTCAGTCAAAAGGCCACACTTAAGGACCTAGAAGGCCACATGTGGCCTTAAGGCCGCAGGTTCCCCACCCCTGGATGATGTTGGACTTGTATCCCTCTGGAAAATGGAAATGACAAGTGCCCTTCCAGGTGCACAACATAGCTCCTACAGGTCGTCTGTCCTCAAATATTTTTTATTTATGTTTGCCTTTAGCCTCAGTAAAGACTAAACTGCTATTGGTATGTATGGTTATAAGGTTCTTTAGTTTTCATCAGAACTACTTATCTAGCTGTGGATAAGTTGAGAAGGTGTAGTCTCGCTAGCTTCAGCGGTTTTTCTAAAAGGTGGATGATGTTTTGGGAATTCAGAATTCTTTGTTAATAGTAAAGACTTTTAGAAAGGAAATATCTCACCACTTAGTATTTTGTTACTCTTAAGGAGGACAATTTCTAGAAGTTCAGGCAAACACTGGGTGTTCTGTATGCATTGAGGATCAGGAAATCACGGAGCTGGCTTCTTTTGGGACTTTAAAGATGACGGGAGCATCATAAAGCTTCTGGAAGTGAGCACGGTGGGGTAGTGAAAGTATGAGCTCTGGAGCTAGACAGGTTTGGGTTTGCTTACCAGCTCCCCACTTGCCAGCTTAGGAGCTTGTTGTTACCTACTCCCTTAAAACTCATTTTTTTTTTTTCATCTCTGAAATTTAAATATAAGGACCTACCTCAAAGGGTTGTTGTGAGAGACAATGTTTGCAAATTATTCAGCAGAGTGCCTGATAAATAGTAGGGGCTCTGTGAATGATAATTACTCATTCCTCCCTGGATGAACTGGTTTAGAACATCTAGAAATGGTCATTGTGGAAATAGGAGTATTTTAATTTTTATCAACTGATTAATATTGGGAAGATCACTGAGCCTTAGATGGATGTGTCCTTTGATTTGTCCCTTGGTTCTCCTGGGGGAAAAAGACCCAGAATAGAAACACGGAAGATTCAAATCCCAGCTTCTGTTTTTCCAGCTACATCTCTGTGAGCATAGCCTAACTTTTCTGGACTTCTCTTTCCCCATCTATATAATGAGGACAATAATAAATCCCTTAAAGTATTGCTGTGAGGGTCAAATAATAATGTATGATGCTGCTTTGTAGTTATTGATCCTTATACAAGTTTTACCTAGTGACCAACTTGAAAGATAATATGGCTTTTTTAAAATTAAAAATATTTTTTACCAAGCCCTCTCTTGGGATGTGTTAATATGAGAGAGTAAGACAGAAATTTGCTCTAGTAGAAGCCCATCATGTTTAGAGAACTGAATGCTCTGTACATTCACGTACATTATCTCGTTCAGTCTTCATAGCAGTCCTGCGAGGGAAGAATAGTCTGTTCTACAGAAGAGGAAAAGGGAGCCTTGGAGAATAGTTATTAACTAATATTGTCAGTATTTGACTTTAGAGTCGGTCTGACTCTAAAGTTCATACTCCTCCCACTCTTTTAGGTGGCCCCCATGCCATATCTGACTTAGGTTGAGGAAACATTTATTGGGTATCTGTAGGTGCTGGATGTATATCACTTGAGGATGATATATGATATTATGTGATATATGATCTCTGAGGATGCAGTGGTATACACGACACACACTTTCCCCACTTTTACATGGCCCAGGGTCTGAAGGCAGACACATAATTAAACAATTAGTTGTAATATTGAATCCTGATAAGGAAAGCTAGATGATTATGTAAATTATTAGTCATCTGTGTATTTTAAACAGACACTTTCCTCTGAATAGGTGACTTCTACTGGTTTCAGTGTATCACATTATAAACTTAAAATAGTTCTGCTTTTTGGGTGAGTATAACATCTTGCATTTCCATAACTTAAAAAAACTTGCTAAAATATGCATAAAACTTAATAACAACTCATATTTATTGAATGCTTACTATTTGCTGAGTGCTTTCCATGCATTCTCTCATTTAATCCTCATAAAAACCTTAGGAGAGGGTATTATGGTCCCCATTATGGAGGTGAAGAAACTGAGGCTTGCAGAGATTCAGTAACTTGCCTGAAGTGATACAAGTAAAATGTATCTTCTGATTCTAGAGCCTCCGTTCCTAAATAAATTGAATGAAATAAGTGTATTAGAAAAATTTCAACGTAGTTTTCAAAATCAAGAGATTCTTTGGGAGTTTTAAATTCTATTTTTTATTTTTAGTTTACACACAGTAAAGCTTACTCTTTTTGATGTACAATTTAATGAGTTTTGACAAATGCATAGTCATGTATCTACTACCATAACTGAAAGATGAACAGTTGTATAACTGCCCTATTCTCTCATACTACTCCCAAACCCTCACAATGACTGATCTGTTCTCTATCCCTGTAGTTTTACCTTTTCTAAAATGTCATAAAAATGTATTTGTATGGTATTACCTTCTGGGGACTTTCCTCTTTCACACAGCAAAATGCACTTGAGATTCTTCCATATTGTCATGTGTATCACTGATTCATTGTAGGTATTTCATTGTATGAATGTACTCACCATTTATCCATTCACTATTAAAGGACATTTGGGTTGATTTGGGGTGTTGTGATTATGAATAAACTGTTACAAACATTTGCATACAAGTTTTTTTGTGAGCACCATTTTTTGTTTCTCTTGGGCAAATACCTTGGAGTGGAATTCCTAGGTATATGTTGCTAAGTATATGTTCAGTTTTGTAAGAAACTGTCTCTTTTCCAAAGTCATCATGTCATTTTGCATTCCTACCAACAATATATGAGAGTTCAGTTGTTCCACATCTTTGCCAGCATTTGGTATTGTCACTATTTTCTTATTTTAGCTATTTACGATATTGGGTCAAATGTATAAATCAACTTGAGGAAAGATGACATTTTAACAATATTTGGGTCTTTCAATCCATGAACAGAGTACATTTTCCCATCTATTTAGGGATTCTTTGATTTCTTTGTTCAGTGTTTTATAGTTCTCAGCGTATTGTTCCTATACCTATTTTGTTAGATTTATATCTAAATATTTCTTCTCTGTTTTTTTTCTTTTTGGTACAAATGTAAATGGTCCAGTTAAAAAAAATAAATACTGAGTTTTTATTACTTTCATTTTTTGTTTTCTGAAGGCATTTTCCTATCAGTTAAGGTCTTTAGCAAGTAAAAGATTGTTTCTTGAGTTTTTTTCTTGAGGTTTTTCTTTGAGTCATCATCTGTTTGTGATCTCACAGCCCTTGCACTATTTTGTAATTATGATGTCAAAGCAAATAACTACAAAAGATATATCTGGAGGATCTAAAAAATGCTTTTCTTTGGATAGGTGGGTTCGGTTTGAGACAGAATCCATATTTCTTTCCACAGGTGCTATGGGCATTTTAGAATTTCTTTTGTTTTGCATAGGAGAATGCCATTCAACTTCTTATACTTCAGAAAATCTAGTTTAAAATATGGAAGTGGCCGGGTTTCATGGCTCATATCTGTAATTCCAGTACTTTAGGAGGCCAAAGTTGGAGGATCGCTTGAGCCCGGGAGTTTGAGACCAGCCTAGGCAACATAGTGAGACCCCATCTCTACAAAAAATTTTTAAAAATTAGCTGGGCTTGGTGGCATGTGCCTATAGTGCTAGCTACTCAGGAGGCTGAGGCAGGAGGATTGCTTGAAGCCCATACGACTAAATAACACATTTTTAGGGAAAAGAAGAGCAGCTGTTACCCTCATTATATTTTGTTCAGTTCTGTACCATCTCCTGTTTGTGTTTTATTGTTTTATACCTTACACATGTGGAACATAGGTAGGGAGAAGGTATCATGCCTACTACTTTTAACATTCTTCATTCCATTTAGATCTTGTAACAACTGAGTAGATTACACTTGACAACACTGAGCTTCAGAGTGACCTGACCAAGGTCTTGTGGCTGCTTGGAGGCATGCCTTGAACACAGGCCGTCTACTGCAGATTCCTGGCCTTTCCCACTCTGCCCCTCAAGAGTCTTCTCCAGTTTTATTACCTCATGGGGCCAACTTTTTGAGGCGCTAGAACGCCTTTGAAAATCTGCTGAAATCTCCAGGAACTGTTTCCAAAAAAATGTTTGTGGGTTTCCTTACAAAGTTTTACAGACATTAAGGATTTTCACAGAACCCCTTCTATGGTCTCTGGATCCCAGGTTGAAGATCCATATTCAAGATCTCTTCTTCATTTGCTATTTTTTTTCCTTCTGTTTTCAAGAACCACCCAAGTATTGTATTCCTCTCCTGTGACAGTCGCTTCACACCACCCATCATGGATGCTTGTGTGTGAGCAACTGGTAAAAGCCAGAGGCTCTTCCTTCTCTTCTTTCGTTCTTTTCATTCTTTCATGCTTTGTGCTGGGTGCTGGGGATTCAGCTGTGAATAAAGCACTATCCCTGTCCTCAAGGACTTCATGGTCTGGTGCATTTCGGAAATGGTCATGCTTGGAATGGCTAAAGTATGTTTGCATGACAGAGAGAGGCAGCAAGAGTAGTGGAAGAATCTGGATTCATAGACTTGGATTCTGTCTAGGCAAGTTACTATTGAATTCTCCTAGGCCTCTGTGTAAAGGGAATACTGATGATAACACCTACCTTATATCACTTCTAAATGAGAGCTTTTCTTGGTAAAAATGACTTTTTCTGGAAATTTAATACATGTAAAGGCCTGAGAAGAATACCTGTTGCAGATTAAGCCACTTATGAAGTTTAGCTATTATTTACAATGAAAACATTTTTTTCAACAAACATTTGAGGATGAAGTCAATAATCTGAGTCAGGCCCCATGAATAGAGATGGACATATAAAGTAATGTCATAGTGCAACACAAACTTCAGTATTTAAGGTCTGCATTCACTAATATCCAGTAAGATTTTCCTGAAACTCAGTTTAAATAGTGAGTAGAAATTATATTTGGTTGTGCAGTTTTTCTTACTTGCTAAAAGCTGAGCTTGGTTTTTGTTGTTGTTGTTGTTTACCTATTAGAATCCAGCTTATAAGGGACCACATAGGTCTTTCCTTCAAGATTTCCATGGCATAATTTGTGACCAGATTAAGTTATGCCACCTTTGAAGTCGGTCACAGCCTGAAAGCACAAGAAGTTGTTTACAAAGGAGCCCATCGATTCTCCCTTTCTCTGGAACCATCCGAGCACTGAAACCTGCACAGTCTGTTTGGCACAGTGGCTGCTCTCTGCTGGCCGGGGGCCCTCCTGCTGCTGGGCAAAGGATGCGCCAGAGCTCTGCTTGTAGCTGAGCAGAGCCCGCCTGCAGATCTGCTTGTGGTTAACTGGGGCCTTGCGACCCTGTACCACAGCTTACTGGTTTAGATGCAGTATCTTTTTCTTAATATTTTCCATCTGGCCAACAATGACCTATAAAGACAGACACAAACCAGGGTTTGAATTATGAGGAGTGTGGTGCTGAAATGCTTCCAAATCACACTCTAGAACCTGTAGTCCTGGGCAGCTGCCTCTGCATACGGGACAGAAGGAAACTTTTCTCAAGTTGGTTTACAAAGCATTCAGTCACATCAAAGACCTGAGCCATTCAGCTTTTAAGTGTTTTAAAAGGCTTTATAAATTCCTTCTCTGAATGTCACTGAATTTTAGTATTTAACTTACAGTTATGCTACTGATACTGAAAAATTTTGAGCAAAAATAGAAAGAGGATCAAGAGGGTGTTTCATATTCAACTTTTAAATGTGTAACTATATCCACAGCTTTAACAATTAGTGAGGCTTGGGGCATAATTGGTGTCATTGCACACTGAATGGCATTACAATTGTAGAGATGTTTTACTGTAAATTTAGAACTCATTGAAACAGAGATTTCAAAAAGGAGTAAGAGTTGCTTTTGAATTTCTCCTTGCTAAGTATTTTCCTGAAGATGCATTTGTTAATGACTTTTGAACCAAATTGAAATGGTTTACAATAAAGCCAATTTCATGTTTTTGAGTCATTAGAAGCCAGTTTAGAATGTTACTCAAAATTAAAAGCAAGTTCACATTTTGACAATTTCACATCAGCTCTCAAAGCACTTGGGAATAATTTGTAGTTTTTACAGCTTGATTCTTTTGGGAATTTCTATTCTTAGTCTTTTTATTTTTAGATTATCCTTGGAATTAGGAAAGGTGAGTTGCTCCTCCCTTTTTAGAGGATGACCTGTGCTCAGAGAGGTTATGGTGCAACTTCTGTGGCACACAGCCTTGAAGAAAAGGCTGGGGAGGCCTGGCCAGGCATTTCTGTGCTCAGACCTCAAGTCCATGCTGCCACCTCCTGTCTGTATCCTAGCTTTCATTTTAAATCAGCTAGGCTTTTCTTTAGAAATCTGCTCAATGACTTTTTTTACTTTTTTTTTTTTTTTTTTTTTTGCAATTTTATGCTTCTCTGTCCTCTCTTCCCTTTCTCTTTTCTCCTCCCTTCTCCTCCCCCTCACTCCAGGTGGTTAACTCTTTGTGCCAAAGTTGAAGTCAGATTTGGCCTGGAGCCAGCATCGAGAATTCAGTGTTTATTTTTCAGTACCTCTAAAGGAAGAAGTCTCACTAGGAAATTTAGGTATGTGTGGTTTTAGAAGCTGATTAGATGTTCCACAGATGTGATCTCCTGGATCCTACCTTTCTTCAGTCTCCCTGAATTAAATGGTGCCTGTATTCTATTGTGGTTCTCAGTTCAGGGTTAGAATGAGAAATGCAGGTTAACTGGGGCAACCCAATTGACTTTCAAAATGGGAATGAACACCCAGAGCTAAGAATACAAAGGTTAGTTAGACTAGTTCGGTGCCTTTGAGAAGAAGGGAGCAAAGGAGGAAGGAAGGAAAATTTTGATTTTCTTCTTTAACAATATGAGCAACAAGCATAGATCACATTAGAATATGGTTAGTGTTAAGTATCATCCATTCATTCCAATAAACATTGGTTGAGTAAACATTTACTGAATTCTACTGTGACTCAGTTGACACTGGAGATATAGAGATTAGATGTCCTTGTAGGAGAGATGGTCAGACTAACCATCTCAATGTGTAGGTGTATAAAGGCACAAAGCCCTGGGGGAGGTAGCTCACTTCACTTGGTGGAGATGGGAAATGAGATGAAACCTGAAGAACAACTGAGAACACCTGGGGAATTAGGGCAGGCATGGGGCTAAGGAATAACACTCTAGACAGGTTGAATAGCACAGGCAGAGGCCTGGAACCAAGTGGGGAGCATTGTGCTTCTGCAGAAGAGCCCTGTGGGTAATGGCAGGAAGTGAGGCTGGAAGGACTAGAGAGCAGGAACCTCACATGCCATGTGTGGTGGCTTTTGGACTTGTTCCTGAAGTCAGTGAAGAGTGACCTGGAGAATCTTAAGTATGAGATTTATGTATTCGAAAATCATTTTGTCTCCAGTATGGAGGAACCAGTTATAGGTGAGGTGAGAAGCTGTGGAGATCTGCATTAGGGCAGAGAGGGAGGGGAAGAGTTGATGTGGAGTGTGAGCAAGCTTGCAATCTAAAGCAGAAGGTAGTGCTCAGGGATACACTTGGAAAGAGTATCCTTTATAATCTGAAAGTCATGTTTTTCATACTGAAATCACTAGCACTTTGCCTTTTAAATGGTCATGGGATATTGAATGAATGAATGAATGAATGAATTCCATTTATTTGAGGTAACGGTAACTGAGTTAGTCTTCTAATTCCATTTTGCCTAAACTAGCATTGAGTTGTTTGTGTTCCCCAAATGTATTCTCAGAAACAGCAGGGTTGAGGCACCCTACACCTGTACTGGATGGCAGCAGGTAACCAATCTTGGATTTTAGAAATTGCCATAGATAAGCAAGAGTCAGCTGTAAATAATCATGGACCAGCCCATGAGAGAAAATATTAATAATAAAGTTAACTCTGCCAGGATTAGGCTGAAAAAAGTTAGATTGTATTTTAAATGGCCCTGGTGGTCAGAAAAGTGAACGTTTGTCTGGACTAGTTGCTGGGCCTAGTAAAAAGACTATATTTTGGTGAATGAAGGGATCACGGACAATTCTTCTGATCCTTTGCTAGGCTGAGCTGGGTCCTCTACTTTGATTACATTTGAAGTTGCAGGCCCATTAATGAGAACACTTTAACTGGTCTCAGACCAATCTTTCTTCCTCTCCTCTTTACCTTTGTTCATTCGGGAGCCCCCTTTGGCCCCTCAGCATGCACAGATCCTCCTCCATTAAAGCATAAGAGCATTGAGACAGCTGCCTCTTCTGTCATCCCCCCACTCTCACCGCCCTCTTGTTTTCTTCAAGACTTCGCTGGTGGGTGGGTGAAGAAAACTTTTTTCCTTTCTTGCTAGTCCATTACACCTGCTCTCAGAGGCTTTCCCATGTTTGAATATGTGGTGACTCTGAGCTACATTCGGATGTAGAAGGTACACTCTTTAAAGAAAAGTTCACATATTTAATTGATTGTCGTGGCATAGAGGGAACAGGGCATTTGAGTATATTGTCCATTTTCAGTATGGAAATTAAATCAGGGCAAGCCTTTAATTATGAGTCGCGGTCGTTCTTGAGGCAGTGCAGCACAGGAGGAGAGCGGGCCTGGAATGCACAGACTTGAGTTCAAGTATTGGTGTCCTCATTTACTACAGGTTGAGCATCCCTAATCCAAAATCCAAAATGCCCCGAGATCTGAAACTTTTTGAGTGCAGACATAATGCTACAAGTGGAAAATTCCACATCTGACCTCATATGATAGGTTCCAGTCAAAACTTTGTTTCATGCACAAAATTATTAAAAATGTTATATAAAATTGCCTTCAGACTGTGTGTATGAGATGTATATGAAACATAAAAGAATTTCATAATTAGACTTGGGTCTCATCACCAACATATCTCATTATGTATTATGCAGATATTCCAAAATGCAGAAAGATCAAATGCAAAAAAATCTGAAATGCAAAAACACTTCTGGTCCCAAGCAGTTCGGATAAGGGCCACTCAACCTATGGTTTAACTCAGCCTCATTTTCCCTCAGTTTAAAATAAAATGGGGATTAATAATACCAACAGAGTCTTGGTTATCAGGATGAAGACCAAGTATTTAAGTACCAGTTCCGTGTTTGACACCTAAAGAGTACTTCCTGCTGGGCAGTTAGTTGTCTTTATGATTTTCATTTACAGCAGTGGCAGCATAGGCTTGGGAGTGAGAACAGGGTTCAAATCCTGGCTCAGCTTCATTATTGTAGTGTTTGTGATGCTGAGCAAGGTACTTAGCCTCCCTGAGCTTCAGCTTATAAAATGGGAGTGGTAATTCCTACCTTACAGGGCTGTGAAAACTAGAGATAGTACAAAGCACTAGTATAGAGCTTGGCCAGTTGTGGACACTTTGGTTGTAGTCTTTTGTTACTATCATCTGGGCTATCCTTTGAAAAGAACATTTTTCCAACACAGCTTCTAGTTCCAATGGCAATTTAGTTTTAGTCCCAAATTTTGATTACTCTTAATGTTACTGCAGCAGGAGAGCCCAGAAAAGAATCATTCCAGTGATTCTCTGGACCTGGATCATATGAAGAACAAAATGCAGTCATATAATCCTTGGTATGAATCTTCGCAGGAGGCTGTTGTTTCAACTGACTTAAGAAATCGCACTGAGTATAGAAAGGATGTCAGAACTTTAGCCAGAGCTGCAACTATAATCACATTATTTTGCTGCTGCTCAGTGGAGCTAAAAAAGCTTAAGAGTATTACCATCTGGGCAAAGCCAACCAATGGTGAACTGTGAACTGCTTACCAACTTAACAGAAACTCTTGCTACCTCATTCATTAATTAGGCCTTTATGGCACACCTTCTCTTGGTTGCTTGGCAACCATAATAGCAGTCATTAAATTCTGTCATTTTGTATTAACCCTTTGGCCCTGGGTGGATTGGGAGCCCCCACCTTAACACTAATGCATTTTACATTAGTACATCTACCTGGGAAATCCCATTCCCTTGACACTTAAGCTGTAAAGAGCAAATAGCCAGAGTCCAAAACAGAAAAATTACCTTTTTTTTCTTCACATTAGTGTATGTGCTTTTAAGGCTTTACAAAATCTATCTGTCAAGATGGAGGCCATTTCCCAATTTGCTGACAGACAGACATAACATACACCCAGCAAGATGAAAAGACAGCTAGTTTCCCAGAAAACAGGAGCTGACTGTGACTTCTGCGGGCTTGTGGAGGAAGGAGCTGGTGTGAAAACCAGATGGGAGAGTTAAGAGTTGTATGTTTCCAAAATTGCCTTTGTAGCTGCTTTGCAAAAATTTGGACCATGCATGCTGGAGGGATAGGGGCCATTCCAACAGCACACTGTTTAGCATTTCAGCAATGGATTAGAATGGTAGGGAACAAACTGCGTACTCTGGCAAAAGCTGTGAGGAAATGGAGTGGCCAAAAAGCAACCTCTGGGCGATTGTCAAGGGCTCCTGCAATGCCTCTACCCACCAGGTTGCTCACAATTACAGAAATGTAAACAAGGTGTAGAAGTCCTACACTATAATAGGGTTAAGGGTGTTCTATAATGGACTAAAATGATTTGAGACATGTGCAGTATAAGTAAAATAATTCAGTTTCACAGGAACTTTATTTTTCTCTTACTGGAAGAAAATAGGAAGAAGTTAGGTTTTGGTGTCAGACCTAGATTCGAGTGCCCACTCCATCTAGTAGCTGTGTGATCTTGTGTAATTGACTTTCTTTTTGATTTCTATTTCCTTGCCTATGAAATGGGGATAATCATTCTCCTTCACAGTATTGTTATGAGGATTAAATGAGTTATATCATATGCATCTCCTAGTCAGGGTATGGACCCCAACACTCTTTCAACAAACAAGCATTGGGGCTTTAGTGGTGGCTGAGAACCTCTTCACTCTCATGACATTACAGTCAAGCTTACTATCAGGTCCCTTTTGTCCCTTAGTTTACCAGTGAAGGTGTTACTTGCCCAAGGTATCAGGCTAGATCTGAGAATAGTATCTGGGTCACCTGACTCCAGGTCTGGTGGTCTCTCAATTAAATATTGTATATAATACTGCCAAGTTTCTTGGACTGCAGTGTGACGATTTACACTTTCTCAATATATTTTGGATAGTAACTTTAGTAAGCAAAAGGAAAATAAAGTAGAAAGTAGCCACATTCACTGAACTAGTCAAAATTACTTGTATCAGACTTAAAAACTAGATCATACATTTGCATTTATGATTCATTTGGTTATAATAAGGTGGTCCCTGCTAACAATATTAGCATAGTTTATTGAGGAGTTTAAATAAAAATGTACTCCTCACACCTCTATCCCACCAAGCATGTATGTGATACTAAGAGCATCTGGGATTTTAAGTGGCTACTGTTTGTTAACAAAGCAGTAACTTCCCTGAAGGAGTTTTGTGTGTTGGGAGAACTCACAAAGGCAATTAATTTTGTTCTTCAGAGCAGTGCCTCTACTGCATTAGTTTGCACTTTATGCAAGCTTAAATTATAACCCAGGAGCCAAACGTACCATGATCCGATTTGATATTTAGTTTTGATTTTATTAGTAGTTGTCTTTAATGGATGTCTTGTCATGTAGGTTTCCTGATTATTAGTAATTTAAATTGACTCTGAGAATGAAAGGAAACCACAGGCACGAAACTGATGGACTGTGACTGCAGCGGTCTTCCAGCTTTCAAGGCAGCTGTGATGCCTCGGCAGGCTCCCTCAGGCCCCCCCTTCTCCTTCTTAAGGCTTTGAACACTCTTTTGGCTAATGCTGAAGATGAGAGCTTAATACTGCTACTATGTGAGAACCTTTAAAAGCAAATGGGCATCGTAAGTGTTCTTTCCTCTTTGAAGGTAAGTGCTGTCCAGGGGTCCACTCTCTGCTTGATCAGATCTAATTTGACCCAGGAGTAGAGATCTGTGAAGATGCTAACCAAAAAACAATGATTGCAGAAGAAATTTCCCTTGTTCTTATGCTGTGCCTTTCCACCACTCTCTAGAATGACTTGTGGTATCTTTGTGAAGGGAACAGATGACAATTCACTTTTCTCTGCCATGCTTTTGGTAGTGGCCAAGATCACATATATTCCCAAAGAGGCTGCTCCCTGGAGTGGTGCAGGCAGCACAAGTCATGCTCTTTAGGGTCGGGTACTTGTGGCTTTGAGATGCAATACCAGAGCATTAATTTCCCAGAGCTCTAGTCTTACAGTTGGTGGATGACCTTGAAATCTGGATACTTGAAGTTAAATTTAGTTTAGTTGAAATCCACGGATTTGCTGTTTAACATCTGAGAACCAACTCTACGTATTTTGCTAAGTAACTTTACTTACACTTATTCATTAACCAAGCGTGTGTTAAGCATGTCCTTTGTTCGGGCATTGATGTGGGTGAATAAATGAATAAGGAAATTGTATGGGTGAATGAATGAATGAATGAGTGGAGCTGCGCTTTCTGTCTTTAGGTAGCTCACAGTCTTTGATAGAATGGTCTGACCAAGGCATTTTTTTATGTGATCGAGTTTTAGAACCTCATGTCAGTGTGATATGTGGCCAACTCAGGGTCTCTAAACCACAGAGTTGCTCTTTGCAACAATTTTGTATTCTCCTTTCTCTTGCTAATCTGGAAAAGTTAAATTGTGAACAAAACATATTTTAGAAACCAGTGGAAAAATAATTTTTAAGAAGTCAATGAAATCTGAGAGTTTTGTCCCCTCAACCTGGTAATGGACAATGTCGGAGAGAGTCACCTGCACTTTCTCAGCCTGCCCCACTGCTGGAGCTGGTGTCTGTAACTGAAGCAGGGCCAGCTGCAACGTGAGAGGACACTGGTCCCAGCCTACCAGAGTGATTTTTTTGGGGGAGCATTCTAATGAAACTGCTGAAGGTGGGTGCTAGTCACCACCCAGGCCTATCCAGCTGGCCATACCTTCTCTAGCATAAAAATGCCACTACTTTGTCTTTCCTTTACTTGATCAATTCTAATATGCCTGCTAGGCAAGAATGCTTCTAATTGTACACACTAATTTGCAAGTATTATTGAAAGTAAATTCCAGTTTTTAGATGGCTTTTGTTTACATGAGGGGGCATTTTGTGATTTTTACCTCCTCTCTCTATGTGAAAAGGTATAGTGGCAAAGTCAGATCTAGAGTGAAATCTCAGCTCTGTGTTTCCCATCTGGTGGGGCTGGCTCATGTAGTTGTCATCATGGTGGTAGTAACAGCTAATATTTATGGCATACTTACTCTGTGCCAGGTACCATTTATTTATTTATTGGCATTTATTTCACCTCTCTGAATTTTATAAACTATATGACCTTGGACAAGATATTTCACTTCTTTGAATTTGTTTTCCTATTGATAGACTAGGGATAATAACATTATTAATAATTAATATCATCAATGCTCAAATTAAATATGGTAATGTATATAAGAATTATTGGCCTAGTGTGATGTTCAGGGTAGTCTTTATTTTTAATATTCTCACTCTCTTCATTTTAAAATTTATTCATTGTTATTTACGCTGACTTGTGGGAAAACTGTATAGCTTAAATGCCATAATAAAGAGTATGTGTAAAGGTATGATGAAAAGCCCAGTGTCCTGTGGCCTTACTCCTATAAGCAATTGCTGGGGAGAAATGGAAATGTTATTCCAAATTGACCTAAAGCAGTGGTCCTGCGCTCTAATCTCTGATTCCCGGATGATAACAGATGTCTCTTAAGTGATTCCAGGTGTTCTGAACATAGTGAAATCTCTTATCTGCCACATCCACAGTTACTCCTTAAAGTTCTTTTATATTACCTCTTTAATAGTATTTGAAGGATCGAGATTCCTTGACAGCTGTTGGAACTCTAACTCCCTACTTGAAGGGACTCTGCTTTTAGTCCTCAGGTGATCTCCAGACTTTCATGCTGTACTGTTTGATTCGGGCCCACATGCCAAATAGTTTTAATATGTTCTCCTTTTTTATTAAACAGGTTTTGTCATGTCCAAGAGATTTCCTGCTGGTAGTAGCTCTAACTTTTTCTCACCATCAAGGCATTCCCTGCCCCTTGTTAACTCTCGGCCAGGGATTTTCTGCATACTTCTCTTCAGAATGTTCTCGTTGGCATCATATAGGCGGTGAAGTTTTCCCTGACCACCTTCAGAGTTCAGTACTCTCTCTTCCATAATTTAGAGTTTTTATGCACACTTGTAGTTTCAGACCTTTAAAAGCCCATTTTGGCTTTGGGGAAAATTCTCATTTGTCAAAGATAAGCTTCACTTCTGTAGCAGGAGCTGAAGTATTTAGGTAGAACTTTCTGCCGGGTTAAATATGTTGGAAATTTGGAAGGCAGAATGTTTAGTTACAGAGTTGAACTTGATTTTTAATCCCAGCTCTACATTTTAATATCTTTTTAACCTTGAGCTAGGTACTTAGTCTTTTCATATTCGGCTGTATTTATTTTGTCTTTTTTTTTATTCTCTCCTAAACCCAGGAGGAAGAAAGGATGGATACCAATTTGTGTACATACATCAGGTGCCTGACCCATGTAGTTGTCAACATGGTGGTAGTAACAACTAATATTTATGGCATACTTACTCTGTACCAGGCACCATTCTCTCTATCTATCTATCTGTCTATCTATTAAGAGGCAGGGTCTTGCTCTGTCACGTAAACTGGAGTGCAATGGTGTGATCATAGCTCACCGCAGCCTCAACTGAACTCCTGAGCTCAAGTGATCCTCCCCCCTCAGCCTCCTGAGTAGCTGGGTTGCAGGCGTGAGCCACCATGCCTGGCTAATTTTTCTTAAATCTTTTTTTGGAAACGAGGTCTTGCTATGTTACCCAGGCTCATCTCAAACTCCTGGTCTCAAATAAATGATCCTCCTGTGTCAGCCTCCTGAGTAGCTAGGACTATGGAGCTGAACCACCATACCTGACTCGAAGCACCATTCTAAATGCTACAAATGTACTTGTCTTTTTAAACCTGCATCCAACCTTGTGAATGTGGTACTAGTATTATCTCCAACTTGGAAATGAATGAATGGAAGCACAAAGAAGTTAAGTAACTTACTGCAGTGACAGAGCTAGAATAAGAACATAGGTAATCTGGTTCCAGAGCCCAGACTTCCAAAGGTGTTTAATAAATATTGAATGAATTAATGAAAGAATGTGATGTTAAAAAGTTGAAGCAGTTCCTATCTGATAGCTTCTGTTTTCTTGATGAAGTAGAGGGTAATATCAGATATTGATAATGAAGAAGAGAGTGTATGGAGATTAGAGGTTTGAATAGATGCACAGAATATTTTAAATAGTCATGTAGGCCAACTAGTGAAAAAAGAATCTCTGGCTGGTATTGAAGGTTTAGTTGATGTTGTAGACGCTATAAATGTAGAATTTTTAGAGGTATAATTTGTTTTTCCCAGCGATGCATATCAGCCTAAACGTAGGCAGAGATAAGGTAAATAGTTGGATACATTCAGGGATAAGGCATTTCCATGCACAAGTGATGAAAGGGAAAGAGACATGTACCTTTAGGGTCTGGGTATGATGGACCATAGAACTAAGTTATCCAGCTTAAAGAAGGAGTGAAGAAAGGAGGCTCTGGTCCATGGGGAGAATGAAGAGACTATCAGTGATGAGGATTAAGAACAGGTATAATAGGAGTTGCCAGATGAGCAAACACCAAGGATAGGAATCTAGGTGCAGAATTGGGGAGTCTTAATTATACCAAAGCAGAGCAGGTTTGGTAATAGGAAGGTCAAGGGGAGAGTGGAAGAGGAGGTGGCTGAGGTGCACGAAGGACGAAGGAGAATGATGAGGGGGTCATTGAACACCTGAGAGGCCAGGGTGTTGAGTGACTGCCCCATCAAATGTGCACATGGTATTTCTGCTTTGGTATGGAGTAGGTAGTATTTCACAGTAGCAGTGGAATTGGAAGACTTTACACTTTATTGGATTTATATATAAACATTAATATATATATTTTAATTGACAAATGATATGTGTATATATTTATGATATACAGCATGATGTTTATATATATGTATACTTTGTAGCATGGCTAATTCAAGCTATTTAACATATGAATATTAATGTACTTTTTTATTTTTGTATAAATATTTCAAATATACATTACTCATCCAAGGTAGATGGGGGAGATACGTTGAAATGGTCTCTTCCAGTATTTTTTAATTAGAGTATAATTTGTAGGAGTACCAGTTGTCCCTAACGACACTTAAAAATTATCTGAATTTCTTAAGAGCTCAAACTAAATTTGTATGATGCTGAAGTTTTTAAAATGAGCCTTCATTAAATGACTCAACAGTGCAGCTGCCTTTGGGTTATCCTTTCTTGGCTGGTGAGTGACTAGAAAAGATTCCCTAGAGTGGTAGTTTTGCTGAAGTCAGCCTTCAAATTTCAGCATTCAAACTCCAATAGTGATTTCCCAATTGATTGTAGCCTGTAACTGAACAAAAGGCCCTCAAAACTGTTATCGCATAGTGCCTTTTTACAAAATTGGGTTGGTGTAAAAGATAAAACAATACAAACAAAAAACTCTTGCATCACAATACCCCGTTATTACTTTTTCTTAGTTTTTAGACCTTTAGATGCATGCTTTTTTTAATTAGTAAAAATAAACATTTGTGCAAATCTGAGAATTACATGGCTAGGTAAAGGATTTAGAAGTAGTACTGTGGTAGCTGTTAGGTATGTTGGCGATTTGGACCTCAGCATGGTATGATGAAAAGAGCATTAACTTTGAAATCAGAAAGACCTGTTTCAAATACTGGTTCTACCACTTGCTAGTACTTGGCAATTGTAAGAAAGTTATTAAACCTTGCTAAGCACTGGATTCTTTATCTCTAATGATAATTTTTAATTCATTGAGTTGTGACTAGTATAGGTAAATGACACATAGTTTTTGCTGTACAAATGTTAATTTTTCCCTTCAAATACCCCACTTGCCATTATTTCAGTGATTTTTGGATCATTTGTCTTGAGGAAATTTTGGTTTTTCAAATTTCTTGGAAATTCTAAGTGGAAAGTTTTGCCATACGTTTTTTAGCTTTCACGAATGTGGCCAGCTTTTAGGAGAAACTTGAGTGGGGACTCTTAGCAGTGCAGTTTACAATGTAGGTACTTTTCATCTGTCAGAATTGGCCCCTGCAGACATTGGGGTATATGGTGAGCCTTTATTGAACTGCAAGGAGATAGTAAGCTTTGATGTGAGAAGAAGGCAGGTATTTGCAGAAAACTTAACAGGGATATGGGAAAGTGGAGGACGGAAAGTGGAGAGTAAGACGCCTCTGACATTGGTTTTCTGAGGTCAAGTTCAGAATGTGGCCAAGCAGAATCAGTGCCAGGCCAAGCATAGAGACTCTAGGGGAATTCAGTCTGGAGAAAATGAGGCAGGGGAGGCTTCAGAGTAGAATTAATCCCAATATGAGAGTGCTTGATCATTACAGGAATTCCATCCAAAAGGCATGAGAACAAAGACCATACATTCTCACCTGAAAACTGAGGCACTGGTGTTCAGAGCGGCCAGGGTTAGGAAAGAGAAATCTTGGAAACTGAGCAGGCCTTGTATGTGGGGGTGCTGCTGAGCTGGCAGGAGATCTGTGTGCTCTGTTTCAGCCTTCTTCTGATAGGGTTGCAGAAATGCTGGCATCTCCACTTTTAGACATAGAACAGACTTGACCACTTTCAATCCTGCTGGGTCCTGGAGTGACAGCTCTTGATATGCTGAGCAGCTGGCTCAAGGTCGATTCCAGGGAAACAGTAGGCAGCCTACTGATAGCCAAAAGGGGCCGAGACAGGGGTAGTTATCCCAATATTGTAAATGAAATTCAAGTTGTATGTTTAACCCAGGGTCATCTATGTAGTACGTAATACATGACAGTGAAATCAAAGCCAGTGACATCAAGAAGAAATCAAGTGATCTTTTATTAGGGAGTTAGAATTCAATTAAAAGCAAAATTCAAGTCTTGGGTTCTGAGAAGGCTAAAAGAGGTAAGGAAAAAAAAAAAAAGAAGGCTCCAGGTTTTTTTTCTTCTATTTTTGTTTTTAAAAATTTTATTCTCAATTATGTAACCAATACATGTTCATTGCCCATCTTATTCTTCTTGCCAAATAGAAGGTGCTATAAGAAAACAGAAGAAGAAAAACCCCACATAACCCTACCATGTGCATGCAACAATGATAACATATTTTTTAGTGTTTTTTCATATACTTATAATATGTTATATGTGGTTAGTTAAAATTTATTTTATTTTCCAGTCATGATTATACTTAGCCTCTGAAGTAAACATACAGCATACCGAAAATTGAAGAAAATGACCCATAATTCCTCTACCCAGGAGACTTAGGCTTCCAAAAACATTATTGCAAGCAACACATCAATGTTTTCTTTGTAAATAGTTAAAATAACTTGTAAATATTTAATCAAAATAATGTAGGTATAATGCAGCTCTCCTTTGACCACCCCTCAATTTCAGTCTTCTATGCAGACTAGAACTCTTAAACACATAATTATTACATGTATAATTTGATGCATACGAAAGAACATAACATATGGGTAAGGTAATGATAAAATGAACACCTGAGGATCTACTACCCAACTTAAGAACACAACCAATGACATTAAAACTACTCCTGTTGGTGGACATATGGGTTGTTTTCAGTTTAGGCTTTTTTTCTTTCTTTTGTTTCTTCTTTTCTTGCTATAACAAACAATGCTGCTATGAACAATCAGAAAAGAAATTCTGCAAGCTGCTACCACCACATCTTCTGACCCAGCTGCAAGTTTGTCCATATATTCTACTTTCTTTCCTGTTACCTTGGATGTACTTTCCAGATTCCTAGGAAGAACAAAACCCTACATCCGCACACTAGATCCCACCCCTCTACATCTACTCAAGACATGATTCCATCAGTTCTCTCCTTCCTATTCTGGATTATCGTTCCCCACCCCACCCCACTGGATCTTTCCCATTGTTGTGGAAGCATGTGGCTATTTCTCCCATCTTAAGTGGTGGGAGTGGGAAACTACTCTCTTGAACCAATATTGCTCTCCCATTACATCCCTGTTTCTTCTCTTTACAGCAAAATTTCTTGGAAAAGTTGCTGAATTTGTTGTCTTCAGTTCCTTTCCATCTTCTCCACTGAAGCCACTCCAATCACACACCCCCTACCACACTCCTTTGAAACTGCTCTTGTCATGGTCGCCAGTGACCAAAAATCGCGATTTTCAGTTCTCATCTTTCTTGATCTATTTGGCACAGTTAATCACAGTCTTTTCTTTGATACATGTTCCTCATGCGACCACCAGGGAACCCTACTTTCCTGTTTTCCTGCTACCTCCCTGGCTTTTCATTCTGTCTCCTTTGCCGATTCTTCCATACCTTCCCAAGTTGTTTAATGGTGATGTGTTTCAGGGCTTAGTCCTTGGGCATCTTTTCTTCTGTAAATATATTTACTCTCTTGATTGCAACCATTGTCATGTCATGGCTATAAATGCCTTCTGACAACTCCCAAAATTAAATGTCAATCTCAAACCCAGACATTTCCCTTGAACTCTAGCTGTCTACATTTTCTCTTTGCTGTCTGATGGGCAATTTATATAACATTCCCAAAATTCAGCTTCTGATTTTTCTCCCAAAATCTGTTCCCTTCTCAGTCTTCTCTATCTCAGTTAATGACAGTACCACCTTTCCATTTGATCATACCAAAAACCTTGGAGCCACCCTTGACTTCTCTCTTTTGCTCACACACTCTGTATCCAATTCATCAGCAAAATTCAGCTTTACCTTATATCCAAATGTATCTAGGATTTGATGACTTCTCTCCACCTCTACTGCCACCACCACAGTATTTAAGAACTATGATATAAAGTCAACATATCATATATGATGTGATAAAGGAATATGAGAGAAAAGAAAACAAAGATATTTGCTATGTGTTTATGTTATATATGTACATATATAACATACATAATCTGTGTGTACATAATATGTGTGTATACACACATATTGATTATAAAAATGGAGGAAATATTTGTGACAATTATAGTCCGCATTTCAGTAACCGGCCATGTGTTCAAAGCTGGTATTTATGAACTTCTCTCCACCTCCACTGCCACCACCATTTCTTCCTGGATTACTACAGTTGGTTTCCCTGTTTCTCGTCTTAAACTCCTAGATACAACTTTTTTCACACTGCATTTCTCATCTGATTCCAGAACACAGAAAAGGATTTGAATGACTATTTCAATTCTCCCAAGGATGGTACATAACTAGTATCATTCTTGCTTTGTTGATTACTACAGTTTAATATCTAGCCAGAAAGTTTCTCCACCTTCTTCTTTTCAAGAATGTTTTGCTTTTCTTGGTACTCTGCCATTCCATGTAAATTATGGGGCGCCTTGGTCAATATTATCAAATCTCATAAAAATCAGGTTGAAATTTTGATTAGACTTTCACTGAATGTAGATAAGTCTAGGATGAATTGACTACTTTATGTTAATGGATCTTCCTACCTAATTCTCAAACAGGTTTCACTTTATTTAGGTCTTATTTTAAAAACATGTTAAAATTTCTTCCATAATGGTCTTGTACAACTTTAGTTCATGTTTTCCCAAAGAATCGTTTTGTGTGTGGAGGTTCTGTAAATGGTATATATTCTTATTACATTTTTCTGTCCTTCATTGTTGAGAAACTCAATTGATTTTTGCATATTGATCTTTTGCATAGCTACCTAATTTATTCTAGTAGTTTATTATACATTGTTTTGGATTTCAAATAGAAAATCATATAATTTGTAAATAATCGTTTTATCTTTTCCCCCTTTCTATTCTTTAGTCCCTTTATTTCCTTTTCTTGTCCAGTTGTGCTGCCTAGTATCTTCAGTACAATGTTGCATGCTGATATATATAAAGATAATACATATCCTTTTGTTGTTCCTGATTTGAAGGGGAGTATTTTAACATTTCTCCAGTAAGCTATGTCTTTTTTTATTATTTCCTCTTATTATGGGGGTACAAGTATTGTTGGGGATATATATATTGCCC
>VBSM01003204.1:4341201-4486467 GCA_008086735.1 Cheirogaleus medius
AACAAGAAAAAGTCAAACAACCCCATTAAAAAATGGGCAATGGAAATGAACAGAAGCTATGTCTTAAATAGATATTCTTTATTAGATTGAGGAGATTCTTTTTGTGCTTTTAATTTGCTTTTACTTGTTCACTTCATTTACTTGCCTTGCCACAAATGAGTATGTCTAATTGTTGCTCTTAAAACTAATTCACTTATTCTTTTTTGATGGTTTTTGAGTTCTGCCATTTCACATTGCTTTGTCTCTGATGTGGATTTTTTTTTTTTTTAATTTGCGTTGCATGGGATTACAGCAATTCTGGAATAGTCTCAGCCATTCTTCCTTTGACTTTTGGCATTTCTCTTTTTTCTCTATTCTTTTGGAAATCTAATTAGAATGTATTAGACTTTTTCACTCTCTTTCTTTCATATTATCTTCTTTTTCTGTTTTTTTCCTTTTGTCTATTTAGAACACATTATGGATAATGTATCTGGGTTTATTTTCCAGCTCACCAATTCCACTAATCTTTTCATTTTGTGATGTTCCATTTGGTTCTTTGATAGCTCTGCTTGGTTGTTCATAGTCTTTTGTTTTCTGCTCATTTTTAATCTTTTCTAAAAGATTAAAAGCTAAGTTTTTAAGTGCATTAAACACTTTTATTTTCTGTATCTGATTATTTTAGTTGTCCATGATGCTTTATTTGTAGGAATTTTGAGGAGCCTTGGTTAAATTTGAGTCCCTCTAGAATACATTTATATTTCAATTATGCTTCTGGCTATCACTTATGGAGACGAATAATTAGGGTGCTCTTTAAATTGTCTGTTTGCCGTTTTATCTGTCCATGCTAGGTGAATTTGGACTGCAAGTCTGTGTGAGAGCATACTTTTAGTTGGATGTGATCAGTGGAGATATTTGCCCCCCACCCTGCAGCAGCATCAAGAATGAAGACTTTTCTGCTGTATTCGAATGGATTCAAAATATTTTATCCTTACACTAGCTCTTGAGCCCCTACATGTTAGGTTGTAGTGTCCTTAGGAGCTTTCTAGGATTCATTTCTTGTGACCTCTGCCTTTTGTTTCCATCATTTAGGAGCTCAAAGTGTTCAGGGTTTGGCAAAGAGCTTCAGGGGTAAAAGCCAGCTTTGTTGCTAATTTACCTTTCTGAGTTCCAGTTTCCAGTTCATTTTTTCGGCCTCTGGAGTGGTTCCTTTTTACCAGATTAATAATATTGTTTAAGATTATGTGTGGAAATATGTAATCTGACATATAATTATATCATTTGGGAGGATTTTTCAGAATATTTAATCTTCCATATGCCAAAATGGATGATCTGAAGAAATAAAAACATACATGAATATAATATATATTTATATTATATATATAATACTAAAATTCACCAATTTTAAGTGTACAATTTAATGAGTTTAACAAATATATGAAATGTGTAACCACTACCTCAGTCAAGACATAGAACATTTCTGTCACTTCCAAAAGTTCTTTATGCCCCTTGTTAGTCATCTTCACTGACCCTGGCCCTAGGCAACCACAGAGCTATTTTCCTTCACTGTAAATTAGCTTTCTCTTTCCTATAATTTAATATAAATGAAATCATACAGTATGCACTCTTTTGTATCTAACGACTTTTGCTGAGCATGACATTTTTGAGATTCATCCATGTTACTACATATATGAGTAGTTTGCTCTTTTTTATTGCTGAATAATACTCCATTGCAAGGATGGATCACAGTTTATTCACCTTTTGATGAAAATTTGGGTTGTTTCCAGGTTTTGGTTACTGTAAGTAAAACTAACATAGACATCCGTGTTTAAGTTTTTGTGTGGACATATGATTTTAATTCTCTTGGGTAGACATCTAGGCTAAAATTACTGCATCGTAGGGTACAGTATTAACTTTACAGGAAAGTTAGTATGAGAGTTCCAATTGCTCTTCTTCTTTACCAACGGTTGATATTGGCAGTCTTTTTCATTTCAGTCATTCTATTGAATTATGGTACTATCTCATTGTGGTTTTAATTTTAATTTCCCTGATGGCTGATCATGTTGAAAGTCTTTTCATGTGTTTATTTTCTATTTTTATATCTTCTCTGATGAAGTTTCTGTTCAAATCTATTACCCATTTTTAATTGGGTTATTTGTCTTATTACTAAATTATAGAAGTTCTTTGTATCTTTTGGCTATAAATCTTTTGTTAGATATGTGCATTCCTAATATTTTCTTCCAGTCTGTGTCTTGTGTTTTCATTTTTTTAACAGTGTCTTTTACATATTATAAGGTTTTAATGTCGAAGTCCAATTTAAAGTTTTTGACTTAAAGTGTATTTTATCTGATATAAGCACAGTTATGTACCACATAATGTTTCAGTCAACAATGGACCATATATATGACCTTGGTCCCATGAGATTATAATGGAGCTGAGAAATTCCTATTGCCCCATGATGCCATTGTAATATCACAGCACAACACATTACTCATGTTTTTGTGGTGATGCTGGTGTAAAAAAACCTACTCTGCTGCCAGTTGTATAAAAGTGTAGCATATAAATTATGTATAGTAAATAATACTTAATAACAACTATATCATTGGTTTATGTATTTACTGTACTATACTTTTTATTATTTTAGAGCATATTCCTTTTATTTATTAAAAAAAAAATTGAGCTGTAAAACAGCCTCAGGCATGTCCTTCAGGAGATATTCCATCCAGAAGAAGGCATTGTTATCATAGGAGATGAGTGGTCTATACATGTTATTGCCCCTGAAGGCCATCCAGTGGGAGAAGGTGTGGAGGTGGAAGATAGTGATATAGATGATCCTGACCCTGTGTAAGCCTAGGCTAGTGTGTATGTTTGTGTCTTAGTTTTTAACAATTTTAAAAGTAAAAAATTATTTTATAAATAGAAAAAAAGTGTATAGAATAAGGATGCAAAGAAAGAAAATATTTTTGTACAGCTGTACAATGTGTTTGTGTTTTAAGCTAAGTGTTACTACAAAAGAATGAAAAATTTAAAAGAAATTTAAAACTTTGTAAAATAAAAAAATTATAGTAAGCTAAGGTTAATTTATTATTTAAGAAAGAAAATTTTTAAAATAAATTTAGTATAGCCTAAGTGTACAGTGTTTGTAAAGTCTACAGCAGTGTAAAGTAATGTCTTAGGCTTTCACATTCACTCACTGAATCACCTGACCCACTTCCAGTCCATACATGTTAAACTCCATTCATGTTAAGTGGCCTATACAGGTGTACCATTTTTTAAATCTTTTATATCATATTTTTTACTCTACCTTTTCTATGTTTAGATACTTAAATACTTACCATTGTGTTACAATTGCCATAGTATTCAGTACAGTACTGTCCTGTACAGGTTTATAGCCTAGGGGTAATAGGCTATATCATATAGCCTAGGTGTATAGTAGGCTATACCTTCTAGGTTTGTGTGAGTATACTATATGATGTTTGTACAATGATAAAATTGCCTAGCAACACATTTCTCAGCAATATCCCTGTCATTAAGCAATCCATGACTGTACAGCTACCCCTGCTGTCTTTTGGTTTCCAGTTTCATGGGATATCTTTTTCCATC
This sequence comes from Cheirogaleus medius, assembly GCA_008086735.1. Classification (NCBI taxonomy): domain Eukaryota; kingdom Metazoa; phylum Chordata; class Mammalia; order Primates; family Cheirogaleidae; genus Cheirogaleus; species Cheirogaleus medius. The sequence continues at coordinate 4,344,781 of VBSM01003204.1, forward strand.
CCTTCACTTTCAGTCTATGTGTGTCCTTACAGGTGAGGTGAGTCTCTTGTAGTCAGCATTTAGATGGTGCTTGTGTATTCAGCCACACCATATCTTTTGATTGGAGAATTTAATCCATTTACATTCAAGGTAATTATTACTAGGTAAGGACTTACTACTGCCATTTTGTTCATTGTTTTCTAGTTGTTTTTCAGATACTTTATTTCTTTCTCTCTTACTGTCATCTTTTGTGATTAGGTGATATTCTCTGGAAGTATGTTTTGATTCTTTGCTTTTAATTTTTGGTGTTTCCATTATAGGTTTTTGCTTTGTGGTTACCATGAGGCCTACTAGAAACATCTTATGGTATAATAGGTTATTTTAAGCTAGTAGCAACTTCACTTTAATCACACAGACAAAAAAACACTATACTTTAACTCTATTCCCCCCATTTGAATTTTTGATGTCACAATTTATATCTTTTTATATTGCATATCCCTTAAAACATTATTGTAGTTATTAGTTTTTAATAGTTTTATCTTTTAACCTTCATACTTATGATTTAAGTGATTTGTACAACACCAATACTGTAGTAGAATATTCTGAATTTGACTGTGTACTCACTTTTACCAGTAAGTTTTATACTTTCAGATGTTTTGTATTACTCATTGGTGTACTTTCTTTCAGCTTGAAGAACTCCTTTTAGCATTTCTTATAAGATAGGTCTGGTGGTGGTGAACTTCCTCAGCTTTTGTTTACCTTTATCACTCCTTCATTTCTGAATGACCTAAATGCTAAGTACTGTAGTCTTGGTTGGTAGTGTTCTTTCTCCAGCACTTTGAATCTATCATCCCAGTGGCTCCTAGCTGGTAAGGTTTCTGCTGAGAAGTCTGCTGCTAGGAGTATTGGAACTCCCTTATATGTTATTTGCTTCTTTTCTCTTGCTGCTTTCAAGATCTTCTCTTTGATCTTTGACAGTTTGATTACAATATGTCTTGGGGTAATCTTATTTGAACTGAATCTGACTGGAGACGATTTTCCTGTACCTTGATCTTTATGTATTTTTCTAGGTTTGGAAAGTTTTCTACCCTTATTTCTTTAAGCCTTTTACCCCGTTATCTTTCTTTACTCCCTCTTGAATGCCAATGACTCATATCTTTGCTCTTAAGCTTACTTCATTCCTTTTCATTCTTTTTTGTTTTTTCTCCTCTGACTGTATATTTTCAAATAACCTGTTTTCAAGTTCACAGATTTTTTCTTCTGCTTGATCAGGTCTGCTGTTGATGCTGTCTATTGCATTTTCTATTTTGTTCATTGTATTTTTCAGCTCCTCAGAATTTCTGTCTTTTTATTTCAATCTCTGTGAAATTTCTCCTTCTGGTAACTTATTGTTTTCCTCATCTCATTGAATTGTCTCTATTTTCTTGAAGTTTGTTGAGCTGCCTTAAAATAGCTATTTTAAATTCTTTGTCAGGCAGTTTATACCTGTCCATCTCTTTAGGGTCAGTCACTGGTGCCTTATTTTGTCCACTTGATGACATCATGTTTCCCTGATTTTTCTTGTTCCTCATGGTTATGTGTCAATGTCTATTCATTGAAGAAGTAGATATTCCAGTCTTTGCAGTCTAGCTGTGTCTGGGAACCTCTTTCAAAAGTAAGCCTGTTCAGAGATTCTGGGCCAGTTTTCTGATCTAGTTCCTAAGCCAGTGATTGCTGTAGCCATTGCAGCACTAGGTGGCACCCTAAGCCCATGGCCACCAAGGCTGGTGTAGTGTTAGGATGTACCCAAAGCCCATGGCCATTGAGGCCTGACTGTCACTGTGGGTTGTTCAGAGCCCAAGGCTGCTCTAGTTCACTGACAGTGATGTGGGCTAGAACTCAAATCTGTCTCACAGGGGCTACAGGTTTCTGCCTGGTACCAGGGTGGGTCTAGAGGCTCAGTCCATGGGGAACAGCCTGGAATAAGGGGCCCTGAGAGTCTGCGTGATGCTGGGTTTGACTGTGGTGGGCACAGTATTGAGGTCCACAGCAAAGTCTTACACTTACTTACCTCTTTTTCCTCCTGCTGCCTGGTGATGGGGGAGGGCAACATAAGTCATGTAAAACTGTCCTTCCTATTCTCTTCAATGTGTGTTTTTTATTATTATTCTATAACCAGGCACTGTGATCTGTCACTTGGTTTCTTTAGCTATTTGTGAAGGTATTTTCATGCATGGATATTTGTTCAAATTGATGTTTCTCTGGGGGGTGATTGCTGGACAGTCCAATTCTGCCATCTTGCTCTACCCTCTATCAAGTTTTATTTTATAGTTCATACTTTTTGTGTTCTGTGAAATCTTTGCATAACCCAAGAGCATAAAGATTTTCTCATATTTTCCTCTAAACATTTTATAGACTTATCTCTTATATTTAGGTCTTTGTTTCCATTTCTATTAATTTTTATATATGGTGTGAGGTAAGGAAACTGGTTTTAAAATTGTAAGTTGAAATTAGTAAAACAATGGCTTTTATAATAGCATCAACATATGAAATACTGAGGGGAAAATGAACAAAATATTTGCATGACCTGTACACTGAAAAATACAAAACATTGCTGAAATATGTTAAAAAGAAAATCTAAATAAATGAAGAGTTAAACCATGCTCATGGAGTCCAGGATTCGATGTTCTCAGGATGTTGTGATGGTTAATTTTGTATGTCAGCTTGGCTAGGCTATGGTGTTCATTTATTTGGTCAAACACTAGTCTAGATGGTATTGTGAAGGTATTTTTAGACGTGACTAACATTCATAATGAGTTGGCTTTTAATAAAGGATATCACCCTCCATAATGCGGGTGGTCATCATCTGACCAATCGAGGGCCTGAAGAGCAAAAATTGAGGTTTCCTGGAGAAGAAGACTGTAACATAAAATCCTTCCTAAGTTTACAGCTTGCTGGCTTGTCCCACAGATTTTGGACTCAAGCCTGCAACATCAACTCTTACTAAGTTTCTAATCTGCTGGCCGGCCTGCCCTATAGATTTTGAACTTGCCTGAACCAATTCCTTAAAATAAATCTCTTTTATACATAAACACACACACACACACACACACACACACACAATTGATTCTGTTTCTCTGGTGACTGTTACTGATACAGATGTCAGTTCTCCCCAAATTGATCTATAGAGTCGATGCAACACCACTAGGCTTTTTTTCCCCTTCAGAATTTGACAAGCTGATTCTAACATTTATAAGGAGATTTTTATGGCAAAGGACTTAGCCAAAATAATTTTTAAAAAGAAAAATAAAGTTAGAGGACACAGATTACCTTGATCTCATCTTACTGTAAGGCTACAGTAATCAAGACATTGTGGTATAGGCACAAGAATAGACATATAGATCAGTGGAACACAATAGAGAATCGATCTTTTTTTTTTTTTTTTAACAAAGGTACCAAGGTAATTCAAAAGGGGAAAGGATAGTCTGTTAAAAATTGCTGATGGACAGTGAGCTATGATTGTACCACTGCACACTAGCCTGGGTGACAGAGTGAGACCTTGCCTCTTAAAAAAATTTTTTTGTTGATGGAACAGCTGAATATCCATAGAAAATGAAACTGACTTTTGGATGAATATATATATATTTTTTAATACAGAAGAAGAAAATAATTACCTTGAATTCCACCACCCAAAGATAGAAATTGTGGTGTATTTTCTTTTACTCTTTTTTTCTTTTCTACCTTCCTCCCTCCCTTTCTGGCATGGTTTTGCTCTGTTGCCCAGGCTAGAGTGCAGTGGTGTTATCATAGCTCACTGTGACTTTGAAATCCTGGGCTCCAGTGATCCTCCTGCCCCAGCCTCCAGAATAGCTGGGACTATAGGAGTATACCTCCATGCCCAGCTAATTTTTCTATTTTTTGTAGAGATAGGATCTTCCTGTGTTCCCCAGGCTGGTCTTGAACTCCTGGCCTCTAGTGATCCTCCCGCATTGGCCTCCCAAAGTGTTAGGGTGAATAGATGTGAGCCACTATGCCTGGCCCTTTTAGTCTTTTTCCAATAATATATGTAATAGACATAATATGTATGTACATATTTTAAAATTAGCATGTTTTGTGATCAACCTTTTTTACTTGATTTTTTTTTTACATACAAGTATTTTTATAACATTATAATTTTCAATCAGAAGGACATTTTAATGGCCACTTAGTAGTAAGTCACAAATGTGTTCTATATTTTACCTAATGATTCTCTACTATTGGAAGTAGCAATAGTAATAACAGCTGCCATTTACTGATCACTTTCCACCTGGAAACTGTGCTAAGCACATTACATGAATTTTACTGTTTAATCCTTTTTTGTTTGTTTGCTTGGTTTTTTTTTCCCCATGGAACAAAAACATTTATATTACCGTTTAATCCTTATGACAACTCTTTCAGGTAGTTAGCTCCATTTTAAAGAAAAGGAAAGCAGGGGTTAAGTAACTTGCTTATCTCTAATGTGTGAAGCTTGGATTTATAATTGTCTTTTATTCTAGTACCTGAGAAAAATATACTGCCATTTTGTAGACTCTCTACAGTGTTTTTGCTATCATAAGAAATTCTGAGGTAGATATCTTTGTGTAGAAATTATTTACATTTTGGATGTCTGAACTTCTTTTCTTCTGCCAGTCCTTTATATATTTGATCCATTTTCATCAAATGAAATATTTCCAAAGCCAGTGTAGTTGTCCAGCATATCATGTAGGGCAAAGCAGTGCACAGACTGCCGAGCTATCCTTTTGGTTGACAAAAGACTCTGGGCCAAAGCAGCACCAGGCTAAGGTAGAAAAGTAGGCATTTCTGTGGGAATGCAGATCTGCAGGGGAACGAGTCTAAGGTCCATAGAGCTAAATATTCAGTGGTTAGACTCAGGTTGTAAGACAAAGGAGAAATAATTTTAGTGGTCTGTCACCTAGAACATTGAGTCCTACTTTTAAAATGAAATTATGTGATGCTGGTCAAGTGCCTTAACCCCTGCCTGCCTTGTTTTTTCCAACTGAGAGAAGGACACTAAGAGCTTTATCACCAAGTGAGATGTCCTAAAGAGGTAGCGTTGCCCGATGAGCAGGATCATGTCTGTTGATGATTTGGAAGTCACTAGGGAGGCAACATGGTGGTGTGGCTTTGGAGCCAGAGAGACGTGGGTTCACATATAGCTCTAACATGTATCAAACAATCTCAGATCAATTCCCTGAGCCTTTCTGAGCCCCAGTTTTTTAATTACTCAGAATATAAACACACACTGATCTTTGCGCAGAAGGATCTCTTTTTCATAACTCTTCAATTTGTTCTTTGGATCTCCCCCCGCCACCTTATTCAGGTTATGATTTCGTAGAGGAAGCAGAGTAATCCACCCCACCCCCTAGCCCCATCTGATCCAAGTCTTTCCTCTAAGGAGCTACTTATTTCTTTCTGCCTCTTCTGTATGATATAGTAATGATAGAGTTAAATATTTTTGGTCCCTAACTTCTATTATCTACAGATCTGCCTATCCTTTGCATTCTCTTAACCTGTTTTGGGGAGCAAAAGTGGCTTAAGTGAGCTAGGAGGTCATGTCTATTTGTGAAAAAGGTTGTTTTAAGCAGCCTACAGATTGTGTTCCTGTTTAAAATGTCCTTTCACTTTCATTTCCAAGTTTAAGGCTTAAGTACCATTGGTATTAGGGGAAAACAGACAAGCCATCTCTAATAATCTCTCCTTTACACCTGTGTCACTCCATAACGTCTTCCAGGGTTCCTGGTTTTAGCACTGAGGCTCCAAGAATCCTGGAAACCCACCACAAAAGGGGAGGGGGAGGAATGAAGAGGGAGAGAGACTGGTTAGATTAAAAGTTGGAGAAAGATAGCTGGTGAGTAAAATAATGGGAAGATGTACTTACAAATCAGCTTTCTGTCTGTGTTGATTGGGAACACAGTGATTTTTGCCTAGAGAAACCCATTAAAAATGGTGTTTTTAACGCATGTAAAAAGAAATATGGAACCTAGGTGGGGATGAAATAAATATACATGTGTGCATTTTTTTTTCATTTTCTGTTCTTAAAATGGCAAATGAGATTATCTGGGGAACAGATATGCTTTGTAAGCAGATCTTCACCATGTTGGAATGTGGGAATTCCTCTTAATGCAAAAGGAATGCCTCTTAAATTGTTCATATATCTCTAATTTCCATTTTAAACTTAACTGGCACTAGTTAGTGTAGTGGCAGGTATTTTGTAAGATGTCACTGTTACATAGCACCTTACAAAGTTTATTTGGAGTGATCCACAAAGGGTGCTGGTGAGTAGAAACCTTTTTAGTTTTGTGGTTTTTATTTCTTTGTTTTCTTGTGCCTGGCCTAACTCACCTAAGAGGACATGATATGGATAAGATAACCATAGTAATTTAGAAAGGAACACGCTCAATCTCTGTCTCTTCTCTAATGAGTTCATGTAAAAAATATATCAAAAGAAATTCTCATAGCAGAATCCTTACATTTCAAAGGGGAGTGTATTTATTATAAGAACTGCTGATTCATTAGGAATGCTTCCTAATTCGAAGAGCAACAGCTGCTTCTGGTTAGAACAAACTCCATCTCTTCTTTTGTACCCTGTCTCTCTAAGGCCAGGGGACGTTAAATTTTGGTTTTAGACTTTTCTCTTGCTTTAGCCTTTTCTCTCCCAGTTTTATTGTTTCCTCAGTTATAATGCTTTATCCTTCTCAGTGTTTATACTATCTGAACAACCTACTGTACCCACTCCCAACCTTTAAAAATGATTTAAGATTACAAATCCTAACAAAACTCTTCTGATAATGTGTTTTGTTTGCATTCACAGTGGCCATGGAGTGTATTGTACAGCAGTAAAGAAAAAAGTTGAGACACCTTGTAGTCATGAATTCTAAGTGCAATAATTTAAAGTATAGGGAGCATTTCAGAAACTGCCATTGTCCATTAAATGAAACCACTGTATTAACGTATCATAGCATGCTGTTCTAATCACTTTTCTCAAAATGCCAGCTTTTGAAAGAAACATGGCTGTATTTTTAATACAGAATCTGAAATCGTGTAATTGAATGGCTGAGCAGAATAGGTAAATGAATGTAGCAACATGCATTCAAATATGTCTCTTGGGTTTGTAATGAGCTGATTGAAGTTCACAGTTGTAAGACTTGCCATTTTATTTCCTGATTTTACATTCTGGACCCAGACAAAGGTGCCAGTTTTTTATATTAACAGAAAAAGGAATAAGAAGAAAACTGTTCACAAAAATCAGGTAGCCTTTTTTAGGGATCACTATTGGATTCTGTGTTCCAGTAGTCTTTATTCAACTGACCTGTAAAAAAAGGATCGTCTAACGTGACCATTTCTATTTAATTTTAGAATCATTAACAACCCCTGTTAGGGCTGAAAGAAATTCTGTCACATTTGCTGGGGTTGGTAGTCTGCCACGGGTGTGTGCCCACACTCAAGTGAGAGAGATAATTGGTGCCTGTGCGTACTTCCTTCATAGCATTTATCTCAGTAATTACACTTGTTGATTTATGTGCCTGATTCCCCCACTAGACACTGAGCGCCTTGAAACTAGAGATTGTATGAGATTCACCTGTTAGCCCCAGGCCCCACCAAAGGGCTTCACAGTCAATGAATGTTTGATGACCAAATGAGCCATAGAATACTAAACCAAATGGGTGTCAGAGTAGATATCAAACTGTACGGTAGACAGAAACAGCATCAGCTTTGGAGCTAAGCAGATGTTATTTCAAATCCTGGTTAGTAAGAGACTATGAGAATTCCCTATGGAATCCAATTGAGATTTTGTTTCAGGACAGTTCTAAATGTTGAAGACGGCAACTACCCCACTATACATTCTCTCAGACAAGAGAAACGTTCTTTTGCACCCTACTTGGCAGGAGATAGAACAGAGAAAGAAAGAAAAGATTAATGTTAGAGGTTTGCCATTCAGGTGGGACAGAAATACCTACTTCTGAGTTTTTCCTTTTAGCTCTGCAATGTGTGGCTCTAGGTAAGTTCCTTATTCTCTCTGGTCTCAGTTTCTTCTGCTACAAAATGAGTGTTGAGCAGTTTAGAGCAACTGGCTAATCTCACACTTGCTTTGCCTTACTTGGTTGGGCCAAGTGTCAAAGACCTTGGGTTCTACCATGCTGGTCATGGAACAAACCCTTGGTACCACCCATAGTGTTATGGCTAGACCTTTGGACTGGGCAAGATTTCTTACCTAGGAGAAAGCATGGTCTGAAACAGACGTTCCCAACCCCAGTGTAAACAGACTTGGTTTATTTCACTTGCTTGTGTGATGTATCACAAATCATTTGTTAGTATTTAATAATATAGCTAATGAAGTTTGTGAATGATACACTATTTAATACATTAGATGGACTGAAGGTGTTCCTATAATATTCTCTCACTTGGGGTGGAGTGACAGCCAGCACCATGGAGTTGTGATACATGGGAATGCTCGTGGGACTATGTTACCATTAAAACTTGTCCTTCATTGGTCAGCAGTGGGGAAAAAAAGCTAAAATATACAGTGTGGCTTAAAAGATGATAGAAGCAAGACTCAAAAGGCTACATACTCTATTAATCCTTTTCTATGACATTCTGAAAAAGGCAAAATTATGTGAATAGGAAACAGATTAGTAATTGCCAGGGACTGAGATTGAGAGAAGAGTTGACTACAAAGGGGCAACACAAGCGAGCTGGGTGGTGTGTGGTAGAAGTGTTCTATATCCTGATTGTCTGCGGTGGTTACATCATTGTGTGCATTCGTCGGGAGTGAATTTTACTTTGTGTTTAAAAAGAGTGAATTTTAAAAAGGTAGAGATGGTGGGAAGGACAGGTGGGAAACATGATCTCAACGTAGTGTGGGAAGAGCTAAGCTACATTAATAGGCACTCAGTGAGGGGGACTGAGTTGGGTAGGGCATAAGAGAACATTTTGGGATCCTGGAATTGTATATATTGATTGTGGGTGGTGGGGACACAGCTGTATGCAGTTATCAAAACTCATCTAAATGTACACATAGAATGGGTAGATTTTATTTTATGTAAGCTATAATTCAAAGTTGATTTTAAAAAGAGAAAAAGTATCATGAACTTTGGACCCAGAGAGACTTGACTTCAAGTCCTGACTGCCCGTTTACTAAGCTCGGTGATCTTGAGCAAGTCACTCCATGTCTCTGAGACTGTTTCCTTATCTGTAAGTTACAACTGAAAATACCCATCTCACAAAGCTAAGGTGTTGGAGTAGAAACAATGCCTGATGGAGCTGAAGTACCAAATATTTTCATTTCCATCCCTTAAATGGCTCAGAGTGCAGAACTGGTCTTTAAATTAACTGAAGCTGCTCTATTTTAGAGCCATAAAAATTAAGTTCAAACATTTGTGAAAGGTAAAAATGTTAGCATCCATATGTTTGTTTAATGATAGCTCTTAGAGTCTTATTACCTTTGCTATCTTTTATGTCGCTGTAGCATACTAAATCTTCTAGGGTTAAGTTTCATTTAATTAGTTAACTAAGAACAATATACGCTATTTTTTTCAGTCAGGAAAGCACAAGGAATTATTTGTAGTGTTAGCTCAAACAGTCATTCATTGAGGAATGATTGAAAATATACTGGTGACACATTTTTGATTCCTATCTTTTTTTCTTTGTTTTTATTCTGTCTTTGAAATGAAATCTTTATCTTGTATTAAGTGAATAAATGTTAATTTTAAAAATCCCTATTGGCCCAGCCCACTCTTTTTGTGACCGATACAATCTTAAAAACAATTGGAGTATCCATATGCTTGTGGCACTTAATATCTTTAAGGCATTTAAAATTATTCAAAATATGGCCGAGAACCTCTCTTTCTCCTAGGAGAGCAAGTAGGCATCTCCTACCTAAAAATCATAACAGAAGCTACCTGTTTTTGCGTGTCTGGTATACGCTGTGAACTGTGGTTCTGTGGACTGTGTGTATCCTTTTGCTTAATTCATTCCATGCTACCACCTTGTTAGGTAAACAGGAAGTTTTGCCCTTTTGGAGAGATGAAGTGACAGCTCTGGTGGGGAGCCCGCTAGTAGGTAGGTGGGACAGCCGCACCTGTCGCCCTGGACCGCCCGCCTCCCTCTCCTCTCCTGCCAGCACGCACGCAACCTTCTGCCTGACCGGAGCCCATTTGTTAGCTCTCTTCTCCTAGAGTCAAGTCCTTTTTAAAATTGGATTCGGTAATTAAAAGATCACTCACAGAAGCCCTCACTTTTAGAATCTCCTCCTTCCTCGAGGACTTTCGCCAGCTACATCGGCCTTAAAACCTTTGAGTTTATCTAGTGTCAGACTTCCCCCTTCAGTTCATCTTCTACTCTGTTGCTGAAGTGTTCTTTTAAAAAGTCACAGCTGATCTCTCCTCTGCTTAAAACCTTTCTTTGCTTTCAGGAAAAGAGCTAAACTCCCTATTCCTGCATGTAAAACTTCTGACAAGCAGTCTATTTGGACTTCTCTAGTCTCATCTACTACTACCAAGGTTCCTCCCTCCACCTCTATCCTCACCTTCTAAAAAACTCACACAAAGAAACCCCCTGCTCCACCCTTATTCTGGGATCCAACCACCTGAGCCGTTTGTAGTTCTTTGTCTCTGTGCCTTGGTAATGTTTTATTCCCTCCAGATGGAAGTATACTTCTCTTTCATCTAACTCCTCTTCCTCAGCTGATACCCCAGTCTAGTTGAGACTCCCTTCGCCAGTGTTGCCACAGCTCTTAGTGCCCAGCCTTGTCACAGTATCATCGCATTGCACTGTGGTTAACCGCTTCCATGTCTGTCCTCTCCAGAAGATGTAGAGTTCCTCGAGGACAGACAGCACTGTGTCTTGTTCGTTTATTTGTCCTAGCTCCCTAGCACAGGGCTGGCATACATAGGTGCTTACTAAATATTTGTATGAATGATCCAGCCTTGAATGTTTGGCCTCAAAATCTAACAGGGAAAAATAGATTCTGACCTCCCTTTTTTCCTCTTCTCAACTAAGAGTGGCTTTGGATAGGTGAAGGTCTCTTTCTTCCTGAAGCCCACCAGGATTTATTGAGGCCGACTGCTCCCACATTAAGGAAAGGTCACTGAAAACCTTATTAGCTAACCACTTCTGCCCTGGAACTGAGATCCATGATAAGCATGGTGCAGGGGGAAGAGCATGAGGCTCTGGTGTGACCAGTTTGTTAAAGAGTACAAACTTCCATTTCATCCAGAGAGCCTATTTGGGAACTGGGTCATCACAGTTATTAAGCACACTTAAAGAAGCAGGAAGGCTCTTGCTACTTTCATTCTGCTCTCCCTGACCAATCCCTCCCTCCCTCTTCAGTAAGACCACACGGAAGTTGGTAGACAGCGAGGAATCACACATGTGGCTGGTTTGTTTTGTTTTTCAAAGAAAAGGGATGATATTTTTATTAATAGTTAATAAAAAGAATACATGTTTTATTGTAGAAAGTTTAGAGAATATAGGAAAACACAAAAATTAAAATGAAGAACTCATTTGTACATATTACAGAGCCTGCTTTTATATCCAAACATATTGTAAATGTTTTTCTATGTTAAATATTTTTCTATAGTCTGATTGTAATGAATATATTAATATAATATTCCATCATTTTGATAGCTCGTAATCTATTATAATCATTCTATTGCACATTTAGGTTGCTCCCAAGTATTTGTAATTATAAATAACACAGAGTACTTAAAAGACAACTTTTTTTCCTACTTTTTAAGGCACTACATGATCAGTACCTAAGCCATAGAAGATACAGAAAAGAATGTAGAGGAAAAAAAAGATTATCTATAATCCCATAACCTAGAAATAACCACTATTAATTTTTTATCTTCTTTCTATGAATGTGTATGATTACATATGATACATAGTGGTGTATACTGCTTCTTTTCAATCTATAGTATTTTAGGGAAATTTTCTGTATGATTAAAAATATTCTAAAACATAATATTCTGTTTTCTGGGTTTACTATAAGCTGTTTAACCATTCTCTTAGCACATGTTTGGGGGGGGGTGTATGTTTTGCTATTATAAATAATAAAGAACTAACAGTTAAAATATTTTACCAAAAAAATTAAGTTATAATATTTAATGCTGGTAAAAATATATTAAAAATTATTCCTGTATACATTTTCTGACCTTCATTTTAATTTTCTATTTTTAGTAGTTATTCATCAAAAGGCAATTGTCCTGCTCTTTCATACTACATGAGTTTATGAATGTATATCAGAGAAACCAATTTCCGTGAAGCTTGCTGATTGAGTACCCTTTCTCTAAAGTTTAGTTTTTAGAGTTTCTTTTTAAAAATTTATAAATATAGCCATATTTTAAGGGAGCTTCATAACACCAGTTTTAGGCTTTTGTAACATTATGGACTGCTTCTCTTGGTGTACAATAAAGCAATGTCATATGCACAAAGATTATTTTAAAAACCAGGAGGGTTTTGATATGAGGAACGGGAGTTTTATGAGGGTCGCAGCAGAGAGTGACTAATGGCATTTTTTGTTCCAACTTCATTCACCCTGCCGTCGATGCCCAGTTTCTCAGACCATTGGCGTTTGGGTTCCTCTGTTCTGTTACAGGGCTCCGTTTCACTGACTGCCTATTTCATGCTGTGGCAGTCACCTGGTTTCGGTGCAGAGGGAATGCACACCCTACCTCTTTTCAGGGTGGCCCAACCACTACTTCTCAGGTTTTGTAAGTTTTGTTCTTGTTGCCTCTGTCAGATCATTCCTAAAGCCATAATGGTTTCATGTAGAAATCTAAACCAGGGAACTACTCTAGTGGAATTTATGGCTTATTCAACTCTCTACCCAGTGCCTGGCTTATATTAGGCAATGAATTAATCAAATGAATGAATGAAGCTGTCTACAAAACAAATGAGCCTACTGATGATCCCATTTTGACAACAATTTGAAAACACCTAATCAAATGTAAAGTGTATGTGCTAATGTACACGTTACTGATACCGTTCCCTGAGAGAGATTTTTTTCACAAAAGTACCTACTCATAAGTTACACAGACCTGGATTCCACCCTTATCTACTTCATGGCTTTGTGACTCTGAGCAAGTTACTTAGCCTCCCTGCGCTTCAGTTTCCTCATTTGTTATCTGGGCATGTAATGGTGCCTACTTAGAATTTCTGTGAGGAGGAAATAAGCAACTAACTGCAAGTAAAGGTCCTGGCATTGGGTAATTTCTCAATAAAGGGTGCCTCTGCTGCTAATGTTTTTGTCTGTCTGGTTCATCGTGAGTAACACAGCAGTAAAGGTGCTCAGAACTAGGTAGATCTTGTAGTTGGACAGATTGAACCCTCTTTAGCAGCGTTGCTGTGCTTCCATGGGATTGATTTTATACAAGGAATTCTGCTTCCATCAGCCTGGCCCATGACTCCTACAAAATTAGATAGCAGTGGAGGTTTTCTTCAGAGTAGGAGAATCTGGTGGGCGAGATAGATTCCTGCCGCAGAATGAAGCAAGGAGAAGGACTGCTTGGTTTGCACAAATTGCTTTACCTTCCCTCAAAGCCCTCAGTTTCACTTCCAAAAACATTTTGGGAAAATTCTCTTGGTGAAAGAGTTGCTTCGTCACAACAGGTAACTTGAGAGCAGACCCGTTTCCTGTCTGTCTTTGTTGCCAACTCTCTAGTTGAAAGGTTCTGCTTCGTACCCGGAGGAGGCTTTGAACGTCAGCTGTCTGGAACAATCTCTAGCCTTATCGCTTATTTTAATGTTCCTTGCACAGGGTCACTCTTGGATGTGGTGCTCTGGGCAATCTCACCCCAGAATGCTTCCCTTCCTTTATTTAACCTCTGACCTGTGAAAACAAGAGTTAATCAGGAGTTCTAAGGTAGCTAAGAGGAAGGGGAAGTGTTTGGTTACAAATTAAATATGAACAAGTCATAAGTCATAAATCCCCTGTAGTGCTACCAGTTGTGTGTCTCAAGTTGCATATGGTACAGAGTGTTTGGGTTATAAATTCAAGTTCAGAGCTCTCTGATGGCTTGGGGGTAGGTGCTAGGTTCATTTTCTTTTGGCCTAAAACTCTTTGCCTTTTAAAACTTTACTTTTATTGGACCGGCTTCATTCATATCATACTTTCTCTCTGTGTGCCTGCCTCTCCTCCTTCCTTTCTTTACCTGCCTGCCTGCTTGTGTTGATTGGTGTGCTGTTCTGTGAATTGAGACAGAACTGCTTCCCTGAAAGAAGTTAAGCATATGGAAAAAGTTGCCAAGGAAAGGCATTGAAGCATAGAGCCTAAATGGGTTTAAGAGACAGCCAGACACTTTTATAGAGAGATTTGCGATTGAATGATATAACATTCAAGCAGAGATCTGGGGTGGAAATGAACTTAAATGAGTGCTATTTGTGGAAATCTGATGCCCTGTCTAATCTAGCATTTCCTTAATTGTCACCATAAGCATACATTTAAAGCTTTATACTTTAAATTAAAAAAGGCAACACAGTCTGTTTAAGAATCTAAGACATAGGCCTTGGTTTTTCTAGAAAATGTTCTTAAAAATACACATTTAGGGTAGCAGAGGCATTGGGTCTTGACATGAAGCACTAAAAACTTAAAATACTCTTCTGCCATGTTTGATTAAAACATTTTAAATCGAGCTATTTATATTTGTGTTTCTGAATATAACATGTACACTAATTCCTGAAGCAATAAAGAGCTGACACATGACTAGTGTCCCTGGAGCTGGCAAAGTAAGAAAACACACTGAATTGTTGGGAGGCAGCCAAAGATGGATTGCTCAGAACACTGAGAGCTGAGGGGCTTTTGGAGGCAAGTTTTCATTTTATCAGGGTGTTACAGTGAGTCTACAAGGTAAGAATTTTGTATTCTAATCTGAGGGTTGATCATTATACCTGATCATATGGTACAACTAATACTATGTTGCTTAGGGTGAGTAGGACTTAGAAATCATATTGGATTAGTTTTGTGTCTGAGCTGTGCTCTTAGTAGCTGTGTCATTTAGTGAAGTCACATCACTTCTTCGAGACTCAGTTTTCTCATCTGTATCATGGGATAATAATTCATCTCACGGAGTTGTGAAGAGTAATATTTCAAAACATCTAACACTTGATAAATGTTTTCCTCCCTTTCCCCATTAGCTTCTACTTCCTAGCTCTAAAATGAGAATAATATCAAGTGACATCTCAGTGGGATAATTAATTCTGTTGCTTATTACTGAAAGTAGGACAGGACTTCTTGTTTAACCATTTCTTCCCTTTGTCGTGTTTTTTTATAGTAGAGACAGTGTGTTTCTCTCTTAGGCTATGAAAGCTTCAGTAAGATGGGCCTCGGTTAGAACCTCACTAACCCATTACATTATATTACAGTGGTAATTTAAACCATAAAATGATATGCTCTGAATGGGGAAAATCTTGCAGGTGTGTGAATACAAGAGTGGGCAGCATCATAAACTCTCTTAGGAAAATGATGAAAGGCCTATATGCTCACCCTCTCTGGGTTCAATGGAAAATATCGAGAATTACACTGAATTGTCAGTGCAGGTGCCATTATTCCAAAGATCTCATGTTACCAACACTTCACTGGTGATAGCAGAAGAGTGCCTCTGTGCTTTCCTCCTGAGCAATCTCCTTCAATCACGGTAATACTGTCATAGAAAAGAAGACGACAAATCCACTCTCTAAAAGCAACAATTATTGAATACCCATCAAGAGAGAAAAGAGCCTTGTTTCCAAAATCAAATCCAAGTATATGTTTGGGGAGATTTATATAAGCACAGATGTTTTATGGGAGATTTTTTGTGTTTTTGTCCTAATGCAAATTAATATTTCTACTCATTCAGTACATACAATATATTTTCCTGTATAGATATAATAGGTATCACAATGGGATGTTAATTATGGCCATAAATCAGAGATTCTTGAGCTTAACTGGATACCATAATAAATTTACAGTTTGAGATTAGTTATGAGCAAAACAAAAGGCCCAGATTGGGCAAGATTGGCTTTGATCTCCTAAAGGGGGTTGTGTTTTTCTCTTATTTAGATTTCTTTGACTTTTGATCTTATTATCAATAAGAGTGTGGTATTATCAAGACAAAACAATGTTTACCTTGTTCCAGGCACAGTGGTAGGTGCATTCATGTGTATTTCATCCACAAAACAGCCATGTGAGGGTTGATACTACATCCCGATTTCACAGATGGGGGAAGGAAGCTCAGGCCATAGTTACTAAGTAACAGAGCTGTTACTCAAACCCAGGTGGGCTTCCTGACTTTGCAGTTGGTGCACAGTTGATCAGCAAAGTGTTGCTTCCACTGGGAAGACCTTCTGGAACCTCGGCTCTGTTCCCTTTGTGAACGTCTATCAGAGCACTGACCCAGCATGTCCGCTTCCCTCTTTAAATTGTGAGCTCCTCAGATGCTGAGACCTGGATTTTATTCCCCCAAATACCTATCAGAGTGTTAGGCACATACTGGGTGGGTCTTAATACACGTGGGGAGAGTATGTGGGTAGATGAGTGATTGATTTCAACGTTTGAAAATGAATGATCTGGAAATGTGTGATGTTTGGGAACATTACCTCAATCAAATTCTAGAGAAATGTTCACTGAAGCTAATGTAGTTAGCTCAGGAAGGTTATGGTGTGCTTTTCCCCTAGGGAAAAACGTGTACACCTTGGTTGTACACCTTGGCTGTAGGTTAAGAATGATAGACCAGCACACACAGGTGGTTTCTGTTGTGCCTAAAGGTGGGAATGCTTGTTAGCTGAGTATAATGAAGGAGAAGATGTGTCTTCAAGAAGGTGATATAATTAGGATCTAGGGTCTTCCCTGCTTCCTACCTCCAGTTAGTAGGTACAGGAAAGGGATTAGAAGTGTAGTAGAAGTAGGAAAGTACAGGTTAGAGCTTTTCTCTTCAGCAAAGTTTGGAGAGAAGAGTGGGGCGAGTGGGTTAGGAATGGGAGAAGAAGGAAAAGGTTTGGAACAGATTAAAGGGGAGCGTCAACTAAGAGGCCTGTTGCACTGACAGATCAGAGGATTCCTAAGCAATTCTAAGAGCTCACCTATGCTTGAAAAGTTAGGTTTCCAGATGAAAGTAATCAGCTTGGTTTTGTGATATTTTCCATAGCACTTGAAATACGAACAAAAAGTAGATGGAGGAGTTGACTTGTGTTGGGTGAATGGGCAAGGGGCAAGAAATCTTGTTTATAGGTACTCCTTGATCTACTTTGAATATTTGTTTGCTCTATTATAATTATTTGTCACAGACTCCAGCAGGACACTGGCAGGGATCATTTTGATACCTGGGCTGTTTTCCTAACCAATATGCTGCCTGCAAAATTTGAATCCCCACCTCCCAAAAAGAGTTTGTTGACCGTTACTGTGTAGCTCTAGTGGTAATTAATAGCCTTAGTAGAAACTATGGAGATGAGTCACGTCTGTCAAGGGAAGCTATGAGTTGTTGAATGTCTAACATGTGCCAGGCATACATTAGGGGTTAAATAGTCAATACACAGTCATGAGCCTTGCTCTCATGGAGTTCACACTAATGTAAAAGACAGCATATGTTATAAACTATGGTGAGTTTTAATGTAGGGTAAACTTAGGAGGTCCTCATATTCTAGGAATAAAATGCATCTGTTTAAGTGGGGATCAAAAGTTCATAGTCAAAAAGAGGAAGAACTTATGATTTCATCTAGAAAAAGTGATAAAATTTTGAAAATTTATTTCAACAAAATATTTCTTAATTCCAATGGTGCATTAATTCTTAGAAAGAATAAATAATGAGTCAAGTTTGTGGGGGAGGGAAGGAGGTTATAATTTTTCTGACTTAATAACATTTCATGTTTGACTTTCACATAAAATAATGATAAAATCATAATCATAAAAGGAGTAATTTTTCCAAAAGTATTTGAGGACTTCAGTTTCCCAAAGGACTCTCATCCTTTGATATTGAAATCATTTTCTTTTGATGTGACTGTTGTGTCACCATCCTTGTTTTTCTTGATTTTTCTCTTCATCACTTGTTGACTGGTCTAATGCAGCCAGGTCTTCATTTGTCGGTGACTTTGCCTCAACTCTGAGCAGGTGTCCAGCATTTCTGACATGGGCTTCATGAAATCCTGCTTCCTTTGCAAGAGCTATAGTTTTCCTTTGTGGTCAGTTTGCATTTTATTATAGATGTTTGACCAACTGAGACACTGACAGAGAAGTAGGGGTAGATGCTAGGTCAAACTGGAAGGGCTGAGCAAGGACTTACTGTTTTAATCAGTCACATCGCTGGTATTTTCCTCTTACAACAGCTTCTGCCTTCCTCTATGTCAGGGTGACTGCAGGGCACGAGGAATTCCCACAGAGTGCTGGAGGAGCCTCCAACCCACTTGTCAGGAATCTCAAAGAGAGCTTCCCAAAGCCGAGATTGGCAAGAGGGTTAGGCAGGAAGAATGTTCGAGGCACTGCACTGGGTGTCTCACGTGTACATCGGGTACATAAATTAGGTGGCACACATCTTTTTATAGAGGAGGAAACTGAGTCTCTGAGAGACTGCTTTCCTGGGGTGTCACATCTAGGAAACAGCAGAACTGAGATTGAGAGCCAGGGGTATTGGACTCAAGTCTGTGTTATCCCCAGCATATGCCCCGCTGCTCTGCTTTTTAACACGTGGGGAGCATTTGGTTATTTAATATGAAAGCTTTAAATACTGAGTGCTGAACAGTGTCAACCAAGGGATGCTTTGTCGTCTTGATAAATGTTGACAGGAAGTAAGAAAAAAGGGGATACCTCTCTTTGAGTACCCAAGTGAAATTTCAGGAGCTCCTCAGGCAATAGAAAGTCACCAAAAACAACTGAAAGGCCCTATGCCGTGTCACTTTTCTTAAGCTCATCAGTCCAGACGTGAGCAGAAGCAGCTCTGCCGTGAGTCCCCCCAGGGAGGCACTACTTCGTCATATCTTCTAATATAATAGTGCCTGAGTGTTTAAGTCTTAAAAGTTTATTGTAGATTACTTTTGTTTATATCTCTCTTTTATAGGGAAACCAAAGCATTATATTGATCTTTTTCAAATTAGGTGGATGACTAGGTTATAGTATCTAAGATTTTGTTTTTAAGCTAGCAGAGTGGACACTTGTTCTGATAAGGCTGAGGTATACTGGGGTTAAGGTGAGGGAAAGTAATCACTTTCAACCTGGTTCTAAATACTCGTCTCAGGATGTTATTCCCAGCCCCAACCCTCGAATCAGACATTTCTTTAAGGAGGCTGAGTTCCTTTTAGTGGAGAATAGTATTTAGAAACCAAGATGAGGGCACTAAGTGTGCTCATTGGACTGTGCCTGGCCACCCTTCATGGAAGCCTTCTTGCCCCGCAGGCTGTGACATCCCACACTGGACTGCCTTCCAGATGCTCTTTTTACTCTTCTTGGGTTCTAATACCATTCCTGGTCAATCCCCTCCACTCCGCATAGATGCTTCCTGTACCCCATGCCAGGTCTCACCCCTGCATCAATATCTTCCTCACCCCTCCTGAGTTTTGATACTCTAAGCCAGGCCTCCCCCTATGTTGATACCCTCCTTATCCTGCTTGGGCTCTGACTTTCCCTTACTCGGGAGCCCTCCTCACCCTGCTTGGGCCCCAACACACTGTGCCCAATCACCCCTCCTTGGGGTGCCCTCCTCACCCCAGTTGGGCTTTCACACCCTGTGCCAAGTTGCCCCTCCAGGAGGATAGCCTCCTCTCCTCACGTGAGCTCTGACATCCTGCTCCAGAGTACCATCCTCCCAGGCACCCACCTTCCTCAACTTGGTTGGCCTTTGCCACCCCACTCTGCCCCCAATGCCCCTCCAAACCCACCCCTACCTTGCCTGGTCCCATCTAATGGCTTTGAACTGACTACTAGAAAGAGTAGTTGGAGACTTTTAAAATTGTTAATGGTTTCCTACTTTAATACTATGACAAAGAAGTAGAATCCCATTATATACACACTTAACCTGTACAAAATTAATCATGCATGTGTGCACACCAGCAGGAATGGTTATCCTGACAATCCATTCAGTGGAGTGAGATTAGAAAAGTGAATCATGTGCCCTCAGTTGGACTCAGTTTTTTGTTTTTGTTTTTTTTGTTTTTGAGGCAGAGTCTTACTCTGTTGCCTGGGCTAGAGTGCCATGGCATCAGCCTAGCTCACAGCAACCTCAAACTCCTGGGCTCAAGCAATCCTCCTGCCTCAGCCTCCCAAGGAGCTGGGACTACAGGCATGTGCCACTATGCCTGGCTAATTTTATATATATATATATATATTTTTTTTTTTTTTTTTAAGTTGTCTACCTAATTTCTTTCTATTTTTTAGTAGAGACGGGAGTCTCGCTCTTGCTCAGGCTGGTCTTGAACTCTTGAGCTCAAAAGATCTGCCCACTTTGACCTCCCCGAGAGCTAGGATTACAGGCATGAGCCACCGTGCCCAGCCTGGACTCAGTTCTTGAGTTCATCTCAAGAGTGAGCAGTTCACCAAGTTAACAGACTTAAACATAGAAGGTTTACATTCAGCACGTCCCAGCCCCAACTCAGTCTGACTACTTTGAATCTACATAAACCATGCTGTATTTTGAGGGCAATGTAAGGGCGTTTTAAGGTGATTTTGACCATGGGCCCTCGCTGCTGTTAAGTGCTGTCCTTAGAACCTGCCCCCGCATCACGTACGGGCCTGTGGTGCCCTGTGTCAGTGAGGCAGTGTATGTAGGTATATGGTGGTGCCACCTCAGCTCTTCTCAAGTTGAAAATCTTTGTACTACCTCATGCAAAACAGAAGCCTATTTGACTGTCAGGCCTGGAGCGAGGGCAAAGCCCTGGGACAAAGGCTGGGTCGAATTAGTGTGAGAAGCTGGGATCCAGGCTAGTGCCTGGGAAGCAGGCTGCGCCCCTTTGGGCCTCCCCCGTCTTCTGACTGGGTCTTGATGCTGCTCCATTGTAGTTTTCTAAATCAGTCCAAAAGCCTGAACTAAGTAAAGCACTTGGAAAAGATTTCCAGCTCCTCCCACCCAAACTGCTACTGTCTTCCTGACTGGGACCATGGTCTTCCTGAGTGCAGAGCCCATTTGTTATTTGTCTTTCTGCCCCAGCTGTGGTCCACCACGTAGCGACACTCTGCATGAGGACTCCAGGGGTTACATGAAGGCAGCAAGTAGAGGCAAACCAGAGGTGTTTGTGCCCCTTCACATGTCCAGGGAGGAGAAGCGTAATGGAGTAATGGAGTGTTTGTTTCCTGTCTTTGGACTGGGAAGTGTTGTTTACTCAATGATGACAGACACACACAGAATGGAGCGCAGGGTCTCCACACCATCACCTGCAGCCCGGCAGGCCGCGCAAGCTGTCGCGCCGGCACTAATGAAGCGGCACAGGAAACGCCGCTGGATAAAGCTCTGCTGTGAACCCTGGCCTCCCGGCGGGGGAAAACAGGGACCCTTTGAAGAAGAAGACAGCTGAGTTTTGGTTTCAAAACCTTAACACTGCCATCACTAGATATTCATCTGTCAGTGCACAGGGGACG
The DNA here is from genome assembly GCA_008086735.1 of Cheirogaleus medius. Lineage (NCBI taxonomy): Eukaryota > Metazoa > Chordata > Mammalia > Primates > Cheirogaleidae > Cheirogaleus > Cheirogaleus medius. Next base: position 4,366,310 of record VBSM01003204.1, read on the forward strand.
ACATGTGGGAAACAGTTGTGTCCGGTCAGGCCACAGGGAGAAAGACATGGCTGACTTCCAGGGCAACTACAGAACCTCCCATGGCCAGTGGTCTGCTCAGCGTAGCCAAAAAGAATTGATTTGGTGAGGCTGGGGCTGAGTGTGAGACGGGGCACTGTCTGCTGTGGGCCAGGTGGTCCTCACCATGCTACCTCCTTCATCCCGAAGGCAGATGAGGACGCTGAGGCTGGGGCTTCTGCGCCCAAGCTATGTTGGTCAGTTGAACCTAGTTGTCCAAAACCAGTTTGATGGATACTACAGTCCTAAACTGTCAGCCTGGCCCACATCACTTCATCAGATATTCCTAAAACGATTCAGCTTGTCTCTCGTTTACTTGAGGTCACAGTTTCCTTGCAAGGAAATAATTTTCTCTTCTTGCCCCCCCCCCTTGACTTTCAGTTGCTGAATTTAACTAGTGGTATTTTGCTTTCAGGGAAAAAAAAAAATATTTGTAATCCTTGGTCGAATTTGTTTACCGAGAGTCCTCTAATCTGTGCAAGAGTTTTCTTCTGAGGGGATTTCTTGTTTCTGCTATAATGGCTTTTAACTCGACTGAGGTTTATTTAACAGAATAGGAAGGGAGAAACTTATCTCCTGCCTAATCCCTCTTGAATGTTTACATTGCTCTGCCAAAGTAAATGCTATGTAAAGTGGCGGCAGTCATTTGCTGTGTAATAGTCAATATGCAGCTGCCAGAGCTGATTGAAACATATTAACATAAGTGATAATACTGTCATAGAAGTGAAAAGTTAAGTTGCTTATCAGTATATTTTGATAAGCTACTTAAATTTTACAGTAGCATGTGGTGGCTTCAGACAGACACTTATGATAAAGGACTGTGCACTTTATCTGTCCTTTCTGTTGCCTCTCACTTCATTTATCACCCTCAGCGGTACAGCCAGTAATCTGTGCAGGGTGGCGATTCCCCTCTCCCTGGCAGGACGTCACATCTGTGCTCTACATTGTGTCCAGCTCTATCAGTAACGGACTCTGCTAGCTCAGCAGGGTGGACGTGACCAGGCCAGCAAGTGCTTGGTACGATACTCTTCTCACCTGCCTGTCTGATGTAGCTTTGGAAAAGTTCCTTATAGAGAACAAAGCTATTTTGAGTAAGTGGCAAAACTTCTTGAGGGTGGTAGTGCTTTTCAACAACAATTCCGTAGTACTGATGTGCCTTTACTGTTAGTCTTTGTCTAGTTTTATTCAGTAAACGCTGAGCACTGACGGCGTGCCAAGCTCCCTTCTTGGCACTGGGAAGACAAAGTGAAGAAAGGTGTGCTCCTTCCTCCCTATCTGCATGCGGTCTCTTGAGAAGACAGACATGCCATAGAGGACTGCATCATGCAGGGAGTGTCGTAGCAGTATGCTCATGACCAGGGCAGCACAGAAAAGAGGGAGTTAGGGTGCTTGAAGTGAGAGGGGTGGGGCACCATTAGGAGGATGAGTGGAAATCAACTGGACTGGACCATGAAGGTGAGAGGGAAGACAGGTCAAGTGTATGCCAGCTCAGGCAGGCTGAGGACACCTGGACATTCTGGAGCGGGAGGAATAACAGAAGCATGTACATGAGGAAGTAGAGCGAGGACAGCCGGAGGTGGTCAGGGCCTGACAGTGAGGAGCCTCGAAAGTCATCCTGACAAGTGTGGATGGATCCCGTAGCAATGGGATGTCACTATAGAAATTTAATCCAATGTGTGATGCAGATTTGCGTTTTAGGAAGGCCATTCCAGGAGTCACAAAAGGGGTGGACCACAGGGGTGAGGACAGCAGCCAGGTTGTTGGAGTTAAGGCGTGCACTGGGCAGGACCTGGTGGAAGGCAGTGGGGACAGAGACTTAGAGCCCATCCTGAAATAAATAGGAGAGTGTATGAAACATAGAATGTCTGCTGTGGCAACATGGGCAGTTTCTGGTTCATGGGACCCTGTGCAGACATCTGCAGTGGGAGTACTGTGTGTGTCCCATCATGAGAAATTGGATAGAAGCTTTCCTGGGAAGGGTGGGAGAGCTAAGAATGGCCAGGGGGGCGGGGGCTACTTAGAGGTGATACCTGATTGCAGAGTCTGCTTTGAATTTCTTCTCTATGAACCTATTCTAGCTCTGAGCCACGGGAATAATTTATAATGGACTTTCAATCCTCTGCCCAACACAGGCAGTTTTTAAACTCTCAGAAATAATTGGCATTTCACCAGTCTGTGTTTCCAGCTCAGTCCGACAGGAAGACTCTTCAGGATATAGAGAAAAACTGAAATGTATCAGTCTTGAATTCAGTCCTGGTTAAAGTGTTTGACCTGCATACTAATATTTTGTGTTTTTCCTCTCTTCTTCCCCCAGCTATCTCCCCTGGTTCGAGGTATTTTATAAGCTACTTAACATCTTGGCAGATTACACGACAAAAAGACAGGTATTTGCCATTTTTTAATAATTCTTTTTAACAAATTTAATTTAATTTTTATTATTGTAATGCATGCTTTCTATTGCACCAAAACATTTGCCAAAAAAGTAATGCATGCCCATTATAGAAAGTGTGAGAAATTCAGAATAGTAGGAAGGGAAAGAAAATCACTGAAATACTAAAATAAGCATTGCTTGCTTTTTGGGTTGTTTTCTTTCTTATTTTTTTCTTTATGCTAAAGAAATAATAAATTAACCGTTAGCATTCACAGAGTTAATATTCACACTTTCTAATATTCCCAAGCAGCCCTGAAAGTTCATGACATGTATTAAATTATAATTTTGCTGAGGCACAAATTTGAATTGCTCATGTCATGTTGCAGATCTGGGGTTTGCAACTAAAACACTTAACTGGCAAATGACCTACCCAGCTGTCCTGAGTTCCTCTTTCAATAAGGCTTTGTGGTGCTTTTACAGTAATTTTTGTAAGAGTCTGAAAATTACTTTAAAAGTTTAGCTGTGTCTTACTGTACTTTTGAAAGAAATGGTATGCTAAGGTATCTTCCATGGATGTCAAAGGCCAATTGGAGTAGCCCACATTTTCAGGTACCATTATAACAGAATCATTTCTCCTGTGTTATTAAAGGTGTTGTAAATATTTTTCATGGCTGCATAACATATCACATACCTTGACTTACTGAAACACTTTCCTATTATTGGGAATTTTTATCATTTGGGATTTTTCCACTATTATAAGAAGTATAACCATTAGCATCTTTGAGCATAAAACCTTTTCTACATTTGGATTGTTTCCTTAAAAGGAATATCCCAGATGGGCCATTGTAAGGCCAGTGGACATAAACATTTTTAAAACATTTGCCAAACTGCTTTCCAAAAGAATTATACTGTATTCTTAAAGGATACCCTTTGCCAACAATACATGAGAGTACCTGGATCATGATACTCTCACTGGTATCATTTGTTGTAGTCATTGCTTATTTGACAAGTAAAAAGTCTCATTATTTTAATTGCATTTCTTCGATTATTAGTGAGTTGAATATTTGTCCATATATCTAATGTCATAGTTTCCTTTCTGTAAATGGCCTAGGTTTTTTAATTAAAGTGATTCATTATTATTAAATGTTAAAAGAAATTTTCCCTTCATTTTTTTCTGTTGAATGTTAGTTCTGAGAAATGCTCTGTAAAAGGGGTATCATAGCTCAGCAATACTAGAGTTGTGGGGAGGCAAAGCTGTGTTTCTCTTTTTTCTCCTTAAGGTTCATATAATGTAGGCTCTGAGAAGTCCTGCCGTGGAGAAACCTGTTAGTGTCTCCCATCTTATTTGGGCCCCAAACCCTTTGTATTCCACAACAGATACTAACATTCCGAGGTAGCAGTGTCTCCTGGAGCACACTTTGGGGGAAAGGTAGAAAATGTGTGTATAATGGATAAATCTCTTTTTAGAGATAGATTTACTCCTGGCAAATGTATTCCAGAGGTCACAGTAAATGGAAGGAGTAACTAATAGAAATGGCTCCCTTGATCACTACCCTCACTCTGAAAAGAAGCTTAGACATCAGGAAATTCTGTCATAAAAGAAATGATTTCTTCTTTGATGAATGAGTTGGGAGGTCACCTTGGGTCTGTTCATTGATTTCTGATTCACAGTTATCTTTAGTCAAACATTCAGGTTTTCACTCAAATTTGAAAGGTGTCTTTAATAAACAGAATTGGATAACATGTAGGCTTTTAACAGTTTTTGAATTGGAGATTGACTCACATTTATTTTCCTCCATATGCTCCAGTCAAAAAAAAAACATACCCAAAGAACTTATTACAGTTTTTAAAACATGTCTTGTGACTCAGGAAGGTTGGGTAGTTACAACATAAGCACAGGGGAGACTGGATTATTAGCCTGTAAAACTGGTGAACCTTTCCTCCGGACATTGCTCCAGCAGGGACCCCTGCCCCTTGGGGTGTTAGATACTGAGATCAGGCAAGTGTTTTAGTTGGAGTTGTTTCCTCTGAACTCAAGACTCATTTTATTAAGTTTCTTTTGGTTTAAGGATTTATGACATGGATGATAGGGAATCTGCCTACAACTGGCTTAATTGTTTGCAAGGCTTTGTGCACCAGATTAGAATAGGAGGAAAGAGTTTTTATTAAAAAATGCCCCGCCTCGCAACTACAAGAAAACCTTCTCCCATCCAAAAGTCATTGGGAAGGTAGGGCAAGGCAGGCTGTGTGTGTGTGTGTGTGTGTGTGTGTGTGTGTGAGAGAGAGAGAGAGAGAGAGACGCTGAGACTGTGACGTCTCAGCACAGATTGTGGGAGACCAAGGTGAGTGACATGAGGAAGGTGTCTGTTTGGGTCATGGGCATGGCATGGTTATCATGGGGCACTGAGGGTATCCATGTGGAAGGAATAAAGGGGCAAGGAGGACATCTCAGCCAGGGAACAGCCTGGCTCAGGGCGTCAGAGCCTGAGGGAGATGAGGAGGATGTTCACGCATGAAAGTGGTGGTGGCAGCTCAGCATGGGATGTTGGAACTCAAATGGGATCTAGAGGGATCCCCCTGGGAAGGGAGGCAGCAGAAGAGGCCCAGCACTGAGGTGCTTGATTCTGAGGTGGGCAGGCATTTATGTGAGGGGGTGGATGGTGGAGACCCAGCCCTGGATGTCAGTGTCAAGGAGGACATCTGGGTGGGGAAGGAGGCAGGGGCAGCAACCGAAGAGGAGTAAATGGAGAAAACTAGAATGATTCCTATATTGGATTGGAATTGGAGCCACTGGTGTGAACCCTTGGCTTTAAATATGTGCAGATAGATATAGACATGTAAAGTTCTGATTGCAGATCTGTTATATTCCCTGGTTCTATCCACTGAAAGGGCTTGGCATCAGTAATACCAAATAGCAATGAGTTCACCTGGTGCCCTCATCTTGGTTTCTAAATACCATTCTCCATTAAAAAGATCACTGAAGAAATGTCTGATTCCAGGGCTGGTGCCCTGGAATACATAAATCAAGTGTGATTTATGTATTACACACATAAATCAAGTGTGAATTATCTTTTGAGCCAAAAAGTAAAGAAGTGCTCAAAACATGATGGGGACATGTCAGAAAGACACAAAAATGAGCTTAAAGGGGTAAAGGGGTTCCCACTTATCAAACAAATAAATTGAGAAATTGAAAGTTTAAGGAATGGGATATTGACATAAAATATCATTCCACAAAATACTTAACACAAAGGGAAAGGGTAACCTCACAGTAAAGATATCAGATGAATTAATCAAATGAAAGCAAACATCATCAATAAAGAGACAGACTGAAATCTAAATCATGAGAAAACCTCAGACAATTGAGAGTCATGCTACAAAATGGGTGGTCTCACTGTCGAAGTCATATAAATCTCGGAAAGACCGAGGAGCTAGTCCAGACTGTGGAAGACTAGAGAATCATAACTACTAAATGCAACACGTAATTCTGAACTGCAGTGTTTGCTGTCAAGGATATTATTGACATTGTTGGCAAAACTTGATAGGATCTGAGGGTTAGATGGTAATGCTGCATAGGTGTTGATTTCCTGATGATTATGATTGTCTTAGTTTGTTTTCTGCTGCTATAAGAGAATACCACAGACTATGTGGCTCACATTTCTGGAGGCTGGGAAGTCCAAGAGCGTGGTACTGGCATCTGGTGAGGGCCTTCTGGCTGTGTCATACATGGAGGAACAGCACTCAAGACAGAGAGACGATAGGGCCCAAACTCATCCTTTTATCAGGAGCCTACTCTCATGATAATGGCATTAATCTGTTCATGAGGGCAGAGCCCTCATGATTTAATTATATCATTAATATCCTGTCTCATAATACTGTTAGAATGGCAATTAAAATTTCAACACATGAACTTTTAGGGGACACATTCAAATTATAGCAATGATTAATTGTGGTTATGTAGGAGAACGTCCTTGTTTGTATCTAGGGATGGTGGGGCATAATCTTGGCAACTCATTCTCAAATAGTTCAGGAAATAAAAAGTTTTTTTGAATGGTTTCTACAACTGTTCTGTAAGTTTGAGATTGTTTCAGAGCAAAACTAAACGCATGTACACACACACCCATAAATTCATCCCCTTCCTCTGTGAGGAGCTTGTTTGATTTGTCAGAGTTCAGATTGAAACAGACTTGTGGACTGGGCTCATCCTCTTTTTCCTCCCTTTAAGTTCACTGCCAAAGACAGCTGTAGTGAGGCCAAGAGGGTTCTGGGCTTGAATACACAAAACCTGCATTTCACCTAAAAACTCCCCTTCACGTGCCCCTCCCCCCCTTTGCACCTACTAACTGGCTGATTTGAGACAAGTTGCTTCACTTTTCAGAGCCTCAGTGTTCACACCTGTAAAGCGGGGTAGTTGGGAGGATCAAATAGATAACACATGGATGCAAATATAAACTTACTACTATAATATCAGCACAAAGAATTCCACAGGGTGGGAGAAACGCCTTTAGATAATTCTGTGAGCAGTGTTCTTTTGAGCATTTTAGAGGTGAATCCATTTTCAATTGAATAATTTGTACTGCTTTGTATGTCATTATGTTGCTCAGTTTTACTAATTAAAATGCACAGCTACCATCCTAAATTGCATGCTGTTCATTTCTAACTTAGTTCATTTCTAACTTTCCATAATTGGAGGCTGCCGCGTGTACCAGTAAACACTCAATAAAATTAATTGAGGGTAATGATGATGAAGACAAGATCTATAGTGTCATTGTTATTTCTCTCAACCACCCCCGCCCTGTAAGCTAGGATTGTTTGCATTTAAAAGTTGTTGCTATGGAGTTGAGGGGATAGATTTGCTGAGAGCTTATGGTATATGATCCATAAAAGGCGGTCATGGTAGGTGTCTCACTGAGTAGAAAATGTCAAACTTGCTGTGGGAGGATCTATTTGGCTCTTATGTTTGAGGCATACACGGTGTCTTTTGTCCAACCCTACTTGAATATCAAACCTATTTCTGTACTGGGGCCAGCATCTGCCCAGCCCCCTCAGTCGTATGTGCCCAGACCTCCCTGCAGGTGTCTTACTAAGGGCTCAGCCTTGCTTTTGTTACTTAGGCCTTTTATTTCTTTCAGGAAAATCAGTGGAATGAGCTTCTTGAAACTCTGCACAAACTTCCCATCCCTGACCCAGGAGTGTCTGTTCATCTCAGCGTGGTAAGTGGGGCAGAATATTAGCCGTCACTCAGAAAGCATTTCATCATTAACAGGAGGAGGGAGTTAGCCAAACAGGATTGGCTTTTGTCACCTGCACCTCTCCCACCCTTACCCCTGAATACTGAGACCTATGGGCTCAAGGCAGGCCAAGGAGTTGAATTTCTTCCTTTCTCTGAAATTCCATGAGGAATGGACAAGTCCCAAATGTCCCCAGGATCCTCTCTGACTGTCATCCCATTATGAGCATCTCCCAGATCACAGATGCTAGGCTGGAATAGGACAGCTGGCCCCTGACTGCCTCTTCAGTCCCTGTCCTAGGCTCCCCGTGTCACCACCCTTTGTCCCCCAGCACTGCCATGCACCTCCCTTTGCTGAAGCTCGTCCTGCACTCTTAGCCTTCAACATTGCCTCCTCACCCCTGTTTGCCAGGATAACACGTATTCATCCTTGAGAACTCAACTCTGATTTTATTTCCAGAGAAATCCTCCCTTGACACCTCAGAGGCTTAGCAAAGATTGTCTCCTTTGCCCCAAGCGTCTTGCACACTTTGCAGTACCGAGTTACACCATATTGGAATGTTCCGTTTTCCTGTCTCCCTCCCTGGACTGTGTGTCCCTTGAGGACAGAGAGGGAGAGTGCATAGTGTAGTTGCCAGCTCACAGTAATAGTTTCTTTGAATGCTTTTAAATATAGACTACATGTTCTGCAGTGGGCTGGGGTGGAAAATCCTCTGAACTACCAACTGGGAGATTTCAATCCCAGTTGTCGTCTTGCCAATGACCCGAGTGACCTTAATCGAGACCTTTAACCTTGTGGGCTTCAGTTTCCTCGTCTGTCAGATAAGGTGTCAAAAGAGGTGTAGGGAATCTTTTCCATATTTCAGTTACTGGAATTCTCTAATTCCCTAGGCCAAACCCTTGCCACTGCCTTCATCAGAATTCTCAGACAGACACCCTTTGGCTAGATATTGATTATTATCCAGGTGCTGTTTCCCCTGTGTTGTGAGGCTGGAAAGTTTAAATAGTTTCGTCTTTCAGCTTCATTAGGACAAGGTACAGGGTTGGTATTCAGTGGCTGGAAAGGTATCTGCCCTCCTAAAGAAAATTAATGTCTCTTATAGGTTTTTTCAGAATGACGATAAAATTGAAAGCAGTGTTGCTACCAATAACTAATGATAGATCTATTTTATCAAGTTCCTAATTTATACTAAATTTGTATCTTTTGTGTTCAGAACAACTCTACTAAATAGATACTAACATTCCCATTTCATAAATGAGGTATAGAGAGGAAACGGTACTTGCCCATCCAAGGTCAGGTAGTTAATAAGTGATAAAATTCGGGCTTTCAAACCCAGAGCTAACTTCAGAGCCTATGTTCTTTCTACTGTGCCATGTGTGTTGAGAGAGAGGGAGGAAAGGAACAAACAAACAAACAAACAAACAGACAAATGAATTTAAAGAGGTTTTTGCTCATTTTAATAGAACGTAGGAAGGAAAGAAACCTTGCTACAAAAATTCTCGTGAGGGAGGGGAGACTGAAAAAGATGAACAAATCAGCTTGAAACCTGCCCCCGTCATTGCTGTATAGCTAAGCAACTCTGCCTTTGTCTCTGTCCCTTCTCCTAAGCAGCTTGATCTCACCGCTTCAGTCTGTAATGACATCCGACAGGTAGCCATGGAGTAGCCCAGCTGGGTCACCAGCTGCCAGGGAGGAAGGGCCACTCCTTCCCCTGAATGGCTGCACAGGCAGCATGCCTGCCAGGCCTCAAGGACAAGCCGTGTCAGGGGCAGGAGGAACTGTTGGGGTGGTGCGGCTGTTTCATGCCAGTGGTTTCTAGGAATGTTTCTGACCTCCCTTGGTCCCCAGCATTTCATGGGCGACGGAGCAAGACAGAATCTCAAAGGACAGCCTGGGGACTACTTGGTTTTGGAATTGCAATGGCTCACCATTTACAATCCATTTCATTTGTAAAGACATATTTTTTATTTTCTGTTCACTAGGAATTCCTCTCTCCATATTGCATTGTTTATTTTGAAGGACTAGTCTCATCTAGGTTATAAATCCTGAAATGTCGATAAAATGGCAATACTGGACTCTTTCTCTTTAGTCACTTTCTACAAGAGAATATTTCTATGTGTCTGATATAGTCGATTGAGAAAAACAGAAACATACACTAGCAGTTGAGAGCAACAATAATTTTATATTAAAATATCATTTATTACATGCTAGGCACTTCATATATATAACATTCTTCACAACAGTTTTGAAGTAGGTATTATAATTCCTGTTTACAGATTCAAAAGCTGAGTTTCTGTTCTATTCAATGAAGTTGCTAAGCTCACATAGCTATTAAGTGGCCGACTATGGTCTGAGTTCATTCTCTCTCATTGCACCAAACCGTTACTTGGTGACTCCATCACCATGTGGACATCTGTTATTGAATATTTCCTAAAACTTCCTTCTAGCTATTGGTGTAGAAGCTGATATCTCAGGGAGTCAAACGTGAACCTTGTATTTAACTTTTCCTATTTTAATCCTCATTGTTAAATTGAATTGTTTACTAGTTTCCATGGTATACCATTTCTATTATAAAACTTCATAGGTAATATTTTGGCATGCACACAGATTTTGGAATAATACATTGCAGAAGGTTTTTCTTTTTAAAGTTACTTTTTTTAATAATTGCTTTGTTTTTTATTTTTTACTTTATTATTTTAATCCAAGTTCCTTTGCTGTAATTTGCACATAAAAAGCACCGGCATAACAGTCTGTTGTAGTGGAAAGAGCACAGCTCTAGTCATACAGACCTGGTTTCAGTCCTAGCTCTACCACCTGCTCCTGTGAGACCTTAGACTGACTACCTCACTGAGCATTAATTTACCCATTTGTAACCTTCAGGTAATATCTATCTTAAAGTTAGTTATAGAAATTAGAGATAATATTTATAAAATACTCGACATAATGCCTTCCATATAGGAGGTGTTCAATAAATGTCTATTAAATATTAGATGAGTAGCTCATGGTATTATTGTTGTTATTGTCGTTATTACAGTTGTCCCAGGGCCTTTCATTTCAGAAAACCTATACAACGCATTCTTCTAGAGACCTGCTTATTTTATAATTACCCAAGAATAGGAGAAGGGGGACTCCCTGAAATGTCACTTGGGGATCCAGGTTTGAACTTAGGCCATGGCTAAGTTGACCTTCTCTGCATGTGACCTTTCCTGGCCTTTGCACAATCCCATCTTTAATTAGCCAGCACCAGGCTTTTTCCATTCCTGCTTGCCATTGTCCTTGAGTCTTTGAAACAGTGGAGGAGGTGTCATCAGTTCAGCCTGTTGTCATTTAACTCAGGGACATATGCTTATTACATACATGGAGATGCCTCATTGAAAGTTCTTTGAAGAGGCTGATTTTTCAACTCCACTGAGTCTCTAGCTCCCTTCTTTGGAGAGCCCAGTGGATGTCAGGAGGTTTATTCACAGAGTGTGCTTAGTGGACAGGGTTTCTCCACTGTTAACCATCTGCAATGGTCTCAGAGTAGTGGTCCTTCATCTGGAGCTGTTCTTAATATCACTTAGGCCTTTGGGGCAGAGTTTGGCCACACTTTGTAGATGGATATAATCTCAGATACTGAAAGCAAATGACAGGTTTGGTTGGTAAAAACCATCACTGACTGTATCTAGTGATATTTTGTCCCTAGGATCCACTTGCCTCATTGAACAATAAATTATGAAACCTATAGCTTTCATGTGTTCAGAAGCCTACAAACATCATATGGGAAGTTAACTTTTAACCTCTTTGAGCTTTTCCTTTATATCTCCCAAAGAAGTTCATCTCTCACAGAAAAGAACTCCATCTGCCAAACTGATGATTTAAAAATGCATCTGGTTTAATCCAACATTATCCAGAGAAAGTGGTCCATGTATATTTCCTATGAGTGAAATTGTGTTTACTCATCTGAGCAAGGAAATATCTTCCAATCATTTACCTGAATTCTCGGTAATGTGCTTGTTCTACATTTTAGCAAAAATAAATAGCTTTTGCTTTTCTTTTCCAGCATTCTTACTTTACTGTGCCTGATACCAGAGAACTTCCCAGCATACCTGAGAATGTGAGTACTTGGGAAGAAAAAGTTAAATTTTTATTCTTCTGTTTTCTACTTTTTTTAAAAATAAAAAGTTATGCTTTAAAATATTATAAAAATTATAACTAATTTTTTAAAAAGAATTCACCATAAAAGCAAAACAAATATTAAAAGTAAAATGCATTATAAAACCAAAAACAAATAGAGAGTATTTGCAAAGTATAGAAAATATGAAGACAAGGAGAGATTGTTATTTATACTTTGCAAAAGTAATTTACCTGTTAACATGTTGATATCTCATTCTAGTCTCTTTAGAATGTACTTGTTGGCATAATTAAATGACCTATTACAAAAGCATCTTTCCCATTTTCATTCATAAGAGTCATTTTTGTTGACTACTTAATTTTCCATTTGCTATGTAGTTTATTTAGCCATTCCTTCACTGTTGAGCATATTGATTGTTTCTCATATCTGCTATTATAATTAAAATGTTTCTATATAAAGAATTTTCCATATAGAAGTTTTTTTTATTAGGGGAGATTTACTCAAGTAGAATTCTACTTGTACTTCTTATGCTTTCATGTTCACTTTCAGAGAATAAAATAAAGTAGATAAAGTGTGAGCACCCCCATCCCTACCTCTTCAGGACTTAACACACAGTGAACTAAAGTGTGAGAGAGCAGAATGGTAATGTCTACCCTCTGAACAAGCCGAATGACATGTCTAGCCTCAGGACACTTTTTCAAAATGTTTTCCTGTGATTATAAATTGTACTATATAGAATTGAATAAAGAAAAGCTACCACTTATGCGCTTGATTGCTTTTCAAAATATACATAACATTAAATGTACCATCTTAACCATTTTTAAGTGTGCAGTTCAGTAGTTTTAAATACATTCATATTATTGTGTAATCAATGTCCAGAACTCTTTTTATCTTGCAAAACGGATTCCATATTCCCCTCTCTGCTCAACCCCTAGCAACCACCATTCTATTTTCTGTCTCTATGAATTTGACTACTCTCAGTGAAGTACCTCAGACTAGTGAAATAATACATAGTCTTTTTGTGTCTAACTTATTTCACTTAGCATAATGTCTTCAAAGTTCATCCATGTTGAGGCATGTGTCAGAATAGCCTTCCTTTTTAAGGCTGAATAATATTCCATTGTCTGTTTATAACACATTTTGCTTATATTAATATATTAATCCTTCCATAGACACTTGGGTTGTTTTCACCTTTGAGCTATTGTGAATAATACTGCTTTGAACATTGGTGTACAAATACCTATTCAAGTCCCTGCTTTCAGTTCTTTTGGGTATATACTTGAATACTTGATAGTTTTTAAAAGTACTGTAATAAATGATATATTTTTTCATAATAAGTGATATATTTGTTCTATAGATTTACATAAAGGAAATTCTTCTAAGTGTTGTCTGTAGAACAGACAGATTACAAACGATGAGTAATCAAATGTAATTAATGAAGTTAGGCTGTAGTATTATGATTAGATACAGTCTTAATAAATTGTGATTGTCAAGCATAACCATAAAGTTTATTATCTGTATGATCAGGCTGTAGTGGAAAATGTTGCATCCCTTTTGTTTGACATTCAGTAATAAGAAATTCAGACAGTGTTCCCATTTCAACAATGATAACGAATGTTTATTGAGTACTACTGCTTGTCAAATGATACACTCAGTGCTTTCCCTGCATTTTCTTATTAACTTCTCTTAACAAGCTTAGGTGGTAACTACCATAATTATTCTGTTATATTAGGAAACAGAAGCCTTGAGAATTTAAGTAACATATTCAAGGTACTATAGCAAAGAAATGGTATAAACAGAATTTAAACTTTGGTCTTTCTGATTCTTGAGACTGAATTCTTACATACTGTGCTATACTTTGAGCCCATGATTTTTACCTTTCACTTCTGAAAAACTTCCATTGAAATGATAATAGCAGTGTAAAATTAAGGACAAAAATGTCCCCATAATTGCAGAGGAAGTCACTTCGAGCCAGAAAGTTTGGGACTTTCTGCAATATAAAGGAGATGATCACTGATACTTAGCTAATTCAGTATAGACAATGAAGAAATCCAAAAAGAAGTGGAAAAATGCTGCCCAAAAGAACAGAAGCAGAGGCATAACCTGGACCAACAGCAAAAGGCTATTGAAAGATTATTTTAAAATGCTATGGGACATTTATAAATATTGATCGTACTAAATCACACTGAAAATTTCAAAATAGAAAAAGTTAAGCTCTTCTTTGATGTCACTTTTATTGCAGTGAAATAAAATTATAAATGAATAATAAAAGTTTAAAACTATTTGTCTGCTTGAAATAGCAGTTGGATCAAAGAGGATGAAAAATTGAAAATGGGTATTATTTAGAAATTAATGACAGAATGCTAAATAACAAATACATAAGTGATATGGCCACAATCACACTCGGGGGAAATTGATAGCTTTGAATGCCTTTATATAAATAAGAAATTTATAAAATGATGAACTTAACTTTCAAGAAGCTAAAAAAAAAAAAAATAGTAATAAAAAAGCCAAACCAGAAAAATAAATTTGATTAGATAATATTGTTAAAGTAAAATTGAAAAATAATGTTTTAAAAACTGAATTTTTGAAAAGAATGAAATCTTAAATTATTCAATAAATTTGAAAATTATGAAAATAAAAAATTCTCTAGAAAAATATAAATGATTAAAGTTAACCTAAGAAATAGGCAATGTGAATATAGAAAAATAACTTGAAAAGCTCTATTGCAATCTCTACTCTCACCCCTTCAAATATATCAGGTTTAGGTGGTTATATAGATATGTTCAGGGAACAAATAATTACTACTTAAATCGTTCCAAATCCATACAAAAAGTATGTTTGTATGTGTATCATACAAAAGAAAAGAAAAATCACTCATAATCCCCCATCTCAGAGAAAGTCCTGTTATGAGTTTTTCTTTCCTTCCTCTTTATGATAGTAGTAGTTTTCAAACTGTGCTGCCAGGAACCCTTAGGTTGCCTTGGGAGCCTGGGAAGGCCTTGGGGATATAGATGTTCGGCTGATCACAGCACTGGATCCCTGCTCCTCTTTTATTCAGAGCAGGTTAATATTTACTGCTTAAATTGGAGGTTGAGTAATATTTTGTTTGAGACAAAGGTGTTCTTTTGATTTATTATTTTTTTTAATTTAGAAGCTACATTTTTAAAAACACAATAGGGATCATAGCAAATATATACCTTTATAGCTGCCTTTTTGGGTGACAATATGTTATGAACATTTACCTGTGTCATTAAAAAATATTTATAGATACTTTATTGTAAAAAAATTTAAACAATACAGAAGCACATATAGAACAAAAATGAAAGGCCCCATCACCTCCATCTCTCCCTCACCTCTAATGCCACTCTCCCTCTAGAGTTTGATGAGTGTCCTTCCAGACCTTGCTCTGTGAATTTAGTGCTATTTGTGCAGGTACCTGTGTGTGTGGTAGATTTTTTTAAAATCATAAATATGATGCTATTCATATTGTTTAGCAACTCAATGTTTAGGTTTAATGTATTCTAAAAACTGTTCCCATCTACCTCTTTCATCCTTTTTAGTGATATTTTCACTCGATGGTTTTTTTATTCTTATGAAAGTAATGCATATTAATGGCTGTCTAGTACCAATAGTTGTTGATGAAAACCAGCAGTTTCCAAGTTATCCATACTTCTCACTCTCCAGAGGCAGCTACTTTCAAGTTTTTAGCAGTTGTAGCATTTACTTCCAAATTTTTAAATAGCATGTTCTTATTGCTTTACCTTAATTTGTGTGTGTGTGTTTTAGATGTTACCTATTGATTTTCCTATGGAAGATGAGAGTTTAGGTCTTTTACCACTTCTGATCCCTCCCCCCCCTAGAAAAACACACACACACAGATTAACTTTTTCTCACTCACATATTTCCCCTCTCCCATTCTTGCTATATCTTTAGGAAATTTTTACATTAAATCAATAGTTAATTAAATTTTTACATTTTAATGAGCATGCTGAAGCAGGTAGTTGATTACATTTCCTTTCTTATACACCTTTTTGTCATATGAGAGTTCTTTGATTTCACATCTTTTCTTCTTGATATTATTTCCTCATGTTGGTGAAATACTTCCAGTAGTTTACTAAGAAAGTATTGTGTTGGAGGCAACATTTTTAAACTTTGAAACTCACTTTATTCTACTCTTGATAGTTTGACTGGGTATGGAATTCTAGGTTGGAAATCACTCTCCCTTCAGTATTTCTCTAGTGACTTTTAGTTTTCCTATTGCAACTAAGAGGTCTCAGCCATTCTGATTCCTGTTATTTATTTTTGTTTAACCATCCTTTATTTATCTCTTCTACTATCCAGAAATTACACAATGATGTGCCTTGCTATGCTGTTTTCATCTATTGTCCTGGGCACTTGGTAGTCTCATTCAGTCTGGAAACTCATGTCCTTTAGAGCTGATTTTCTCACATTATTTCTTTGAAAAAATTCTATATTTTTCTCTTTTCTTTCTATGGGGCCTTGAATGTAGAATCTTTAGTCTCCTGTATTGATCCTCTCATTTTCTTGGTTTTGTCTCCTTTTTTCCATCTCTCTTTTAGTTTTCCCTCTACTTTCTTCAAATGGTCTCTCCACCCTTTTGAATTTCTTATTTCTAACATCATAATTTTAATATTTTTCCTCATCTGTGAGACTATTACTTATAGGTTTTAAAAATTATTCTTCTCTCTTCATTGTCTTCTTGCCCAATATTCCTATCCTCTGTTTCTTTCATTCTGTCTTCTATGGTAGAGGCTTACCCCAAATGGCTCGATGGCTGCCTGTGATATTTAGGAGTGAAGTTTTACAAAGCTGACTGGAAGCTCTGTGTTCATAAGTGGGGTTTGGTACCTGGTGGGCTTTATTGTGGGGGATGGATCAGAATCTCTGAAGCCCGGAACTAGAGTGGCTATTTGGGGTACGGTGGGGCGGGGGTGGCGGTGCTCAAATATCAGTGTCAGAATCTTTCCTTTTGCACTAGTCCATTTTCTCTTGCCTGGGCAGCATATGCTTTATCACCAGCGTTCTGGAAGCTGAGTGGGAATAGTGGGTTATAGTGTGTCAACATTTAGTATGTGTCACTTCATTTAACCCCTGTTTTTCAATTCAATGCTGTATCGCCTGTCCTCAGCTGGACCTGGTGACCCCAGGCCTTTCTGACTGAGTTCCTCCAGAAAGTAAACACATATGCCTCTGGAGGGGTGCAGGAGAGCCAGCTGACTAGCTGAGTGAGTGGGCAGAGGAGAATCTTGGGATCGAATCATTCCTGTTTTCATTTGCGCTCTTCCCCTGGCCGTCAGAGGTTCTGGCTATCTCTAGTTCTCGAGCCTTTGGGAGTTCTGTATGTGGGTTGGGCATGACGGCTTAGTGCTCTGCCCACGCACCCCACCCGGAGCTTTCAACCTCAGTCGGCACTGTTGGCATCTTGGGCCAGAGAATTCTTTGTTGCACAGGGCTGTTTTATACACCGTAGGTGTTTAGTAACACTCATGGGCTCTATTCTCTATATGATGGTAGCACAGCCCCCTCCAGCTGTGACAACCAAAAATGTCTTCAGGTGTTGCCATATGACCCCTGGGGAACAAATGGCCTTAGGTAGAAAACACTGTTTTAGTAACATCTGCGTTTTAGCTTCTAAAAGTTTGATACCTCTCTTTCATTACTGTCTCTTCCATTCTTTGGTTTTTATGCCTTTTAAAATTCTTTTACTTGACTTTTTCTGGGCGGGTGGCATCAGGACAGAGAAAAGATAAATGTATGTTTAATCCCCTGTGTTTTAACTATGCTTTCCCTACTAATAGACATTTAGATTATTTCTAATGTTTTTCTATTATGAATAATGTTATGATAAAAATGGTTGCCTAGGTTAGGTTCATCTTTTTTTATTTTGAAGACCAAGAATTTCTTAAGAACTTAATTTTAAGCTACTTGAAAGTTCTGATAATTTCCTAATTTTCAAAACCACAATTACTGAGATTAGAAATAGTTTTTTAAAACTGTCTTCTCCATAGCCTCACCTCCAATTCCTGTGTGCACTGCATGCCACCTCTCTGGCCCCCGCCATTTTTCGAATTTACATTCCCTCTGCTGGTTTTGCCACTAATGAACCAACTCCCTGCACATGACCCCTTTGTCCCCTAAATCCTCCTTTGCAAACCAGTAAAAGGCAGCCTTGTTTGTTTCTAAGCGGAATAGTAATACCAATCTGCCAGACTCCTAACATACGTGATTCCATTGTAATCCTTACAGCCATTCTGAGAGAGGTAGGCATGAGCCTCCTTTTACATATGGGGAGCCCAGACCTCAAAGACCTGAGGTTACAAGCCCAAGGTTTGCTTGTAAATGGGGTGTAGCAACCCAGCTTTGTAAGATTCTGTTTCCATTATACCCCCTTCCCTCCCTAGAGTTGACTTGTGGTATTCATGAGGAAGAAAAGGAAAAGAAGTAATTTCTTATATATCGAATACAAAATGAAGCAGGAAAGCTTTTCCTCTAAGGAGAATCTGAACTTTTGTAGGACCAATTTGTGTGATTTTTGACGTAAAATCACTATTGAGCTCTAGCCATGTTAAAATTTGCATTTTAATCTCTTGGTGATTTTTTTCAAGGATTAATTTAAAATTATTAAGTTGCTGCATTGCAAATTGAAACAAGCAATAACTCTGGGGTTGTTAATACTACATAGTCTGCTGTAGTGGAAAGAACATGAATTTTGAAGATAGCCAGACACTGGGCCCTACCACCCTGGAAGCTTGAGCTACTTACTTAAACTCTCTCAGCGTCAGTATCCTTATCTAATAAAGGAAAATGGGAAGAAAAAATGAAGTGTTAAATGTGAAGTTCTAAGTACAATGCCTGGTGTGACAGAGATGCTGGTTTCAATGGTGGTTTTCTTCTTCTCCTTTCCTCAGCTTTCTAGAATTCTAGTCTTAACCCCTCTTGTGGTCTGAGTTGTGGCTGAGGGCTGAGGAATGTTACCTTGTTGTCTTTTCTAGGTTTTTGCTGACATTCTTGGTTGTGAAGGTCAGTACTTCTCCTCTCATGGAGTGTATATTTCATGGAGCCACAAGTGTCTTAGCAGGTCCTGTGGACACCAGGATTTCTGAAGCCTGGAGCTGGTGTGGCAGATGGGGTCCCGGGCTCCAGTGCCTGTAATAGGGGAGATTCTGGAAACATTTACTGATTATCTCCTTTAAGGAGCTTACTGAAGAAAATAAGGAACGAAAAGGATAAATGGACTTTGGGATATAGCACTTAATATTTTGTCACCAGGTAATCATGTTCTTCCGGACAGCTTCAGAGAAGGGTTAATGTAAAAAAGAAAGGAAGGAGCTAGTGTTTGTTGAACACCCACTGTGGATCAGATCAGGTACTGTTTGTTATGTCATGAAATCTTTATAACAGCCTTATGATAGGGTGGTTATCTCTATTCTGAAGAGGAAATGAAACCCAGAGATGCTAAGTAACTTGCCTAACCCCGTAAATGCTAAAACCAGGATTCATATTGGGTCAGTCTGATCCAAGCATTTAGGTGATGCTGGGTCTGGGGGACATCCAGCTCCATGGCTCCCTAGACCCATCTAAGAAATCACTCACCGTAAGTGTAAGTTATATGATTCATTGTGTGAATGTTTGGTTAATGTCATCTCTCCTTCCATAAGGACAAGGATCAGTATTTTTTAATCACTGCATCTTTGTAATTAGCACTATATCTAGAACATTATAGATATTCAATATATATTTATGGAACTAATGACTGAATGAGTGAATGAACATGCAGCCACCCCCAGGAGAGGGACAAAGAACAGTTCTTTTCAGTTGGATTTTGGGCCAATTTGTCTGTAAGACATTAATGAAAAGCAAACATGAAAAATTAATTCTTTCTACTTTCAGATCCCTGTTGAAGTTAATTCTCATTATTTCTACTATTTCTTTGTAAAAATATTTTCTTTCTTTTCACCGAAAAACTATCACTATGTAATTGCTCATCAGGGTTTTCTCTGTCTATCAAGATAACACATGTGGGAGTGAATTTTATGCAGGCAATAATTAAATGAGCATAAATCTTTATAAATTTTAAACAGTTGACCTGCATTTAAAAAAGTCACAGATCATGAACAGATATGTAGTAATAGTTACATTGTAAACTGACTATATAAGGGATTTTTGTAGCAGCCAGGCTTTGAAGTTTACTTTTGATTAATGGATGGTCATATAGACCTTCATTTGGAATATTAAGCAAACCTGTCTTAATTATCTGGCTGGTGTCATACCAAGTGGTTAATGATGCGAGGAAAGCATTTAGAATGGACAGTTACATATAACATTGCCCAGACTCTACTTTGTCAAAAGATGCACCATGATATAGAAAAGATTTATGAACTCATCATGACTTTCAAAAATAAACAAAGTTGAGGTGGTAGTAGAAGACTTATTATCAAGAACTGAGATTATAGAGAATTCCATTGTTGCTCTTAAGAGTTATCAGGTAATTGTTTATTCTAATGGTTTTTCCATTCACACAAAGGGATAAAAGTTGACCTCTGGGTAAACTCTGCTTTCTTTCCTATAATACACTTCTCTGATTTGATTGCTTATATGAGTTTGTGGGTTCTTTTGTAGGCAGATTATTTTAGAATCTAAATTTTAAAATTCCCTTTAAAGAATCCCATACAACTAAGGTAACCTAAATTTTTCTTTTAAAAAAAATTCAGTTGAGGGTTTAAAATTTTATATATGGTAAAACAATTTGAACAGGAGTTATTTCAGAAATCAAGACCCATTGACAAAACCAAGCCTCTTGCCTTGGAAGTCTCCTCCAAACACAAGACAGTAAGTCTTTATCATGTGTACCATGTATGAAGTGGGAAGTCACAAAGACTAATGAAACGACAGACAGTGGGGCGGACTAGCATCTGTTTCGAAGGCTCCAAGGAGTACCCGGCTTAGAGTCGGTTCTTTGGTTTGAGGATTATCTCATTTCCCTCAGGTATTGAACCTAAGACGCTTTCTCTCTAAGCCCCACTATATCCCCTCCCATTCCCAGCCCATTCCAACTCCCCACCCCCACCCGCTTCATAACCTCGGGCATGGATCACAGCGAGCCTCAAGTCCCCAGCCACCTGGATCAGGCCAGGAGCCAGCAGGGACAGCTAGAAGGGAGCAGCCATTATGGCACTTCTCCTGGGGGGCATGGGGTTTTACCAGGTGCCATTCTCCTCCTCTTTGTCTGGATTTAAAGCCACAGAGGGTTAGCATTGGACGGGATCTTCACCAGCATTTGTTTGTAGAGATGAGAAAGGCAAGCTAGAGAGGCTGAGGAGCCTGTCCTCGCATGCTCTTCTGAAACTTCACTTCCAGGCTGCTCTGTCCCCAGTCCTTCCTCAGATGTGAGTGCTTTCCAGCCTGGGTAGTGGTCAGCTTTGTATCCCTGCTACCCAGCCCTACGGAGCAGGGCCATAATAAATGCCAGTGGAGAGCCAGACGCACATGGGGACACGACTGCACGTGGAACTGAAATGTTGCTTAAGCTCTGTGAGTAGGAAAGGCATGTCCTTAAGCCTAAAAACATACTGGCACCAAGAAAACAGACCTTTTGAGCACAGAAACTGGGACATCATCCTCTAAGCAAGGTTTTCCTCTCCAAGTAGGTGAGTCACACAGGAGAAGTAATTGGCAGGGAATGAAGAGGATGGTTACTTAGGATTCTATGGTGGCATTAGAGTCCAGGACACTAGACTGCCAGGGACACCATGTTTAACAGGAATGACAGTTCTTTAGAAGGAGGATTTATCCTTTATTATTAACATATGAACAGACTCTCCCTTTAAAAAACTGTTTGGACCAGTAGGCAAGTGTGATGCACAGGAACCTGAAGTCTGGGGGCCATTGAAATTTTTCCTCCCTCCCTCCCCAAGTCTAATTCATTTTCAAGTCCTGTAATTCCACTTTATAGGTATCTGTCACATCCATATCCAAAGCTTTCGTCTGAACTGCTGGTTAATATGTTTTCCTTTCATGGAATACGGCAACAGCCTGTTAGCTGATTATTCTGTCTCCTGTTTCCTCTCCTACCCATCCGCCACAGGGCCTCGAGGAAGATCCTTCTGAAGCACAAGTATGATCATGTCATGATCCTTCAGCATTGCCCTGTACCTGAGGGGTAAAATCTAGGCTCACACAGGATGGGAACCAGGCTCCCCTGCCCCACACTGCCCTGCCCTCCATTCTGCTCACTTGCCTGGGGCTCCTCTTGCTGCCGCTGCCTCTGCCTGGAATATGCTTCTCCCTCTGTCCACTGAGTGGACCCCTGTTGGGAGGCCCAGATCAAATATCTTCTTCTCTGTCCAGTCTTCCCCAGCCTTCCCCCCAGTATCCGTCAAGTGGAACGAGGATTTTCTTAGCGACCCCTGAAATGTAGCCTTGACCACAATGCTTTACATACTGGGTTTCTGGGTTTGATGCTCCTCTGAACCCCAGACTAAGCTCTGGAAAATGGAAATCACATTTAGTTTATCTCTGCAGGCCCAGATCCCAGGATGGGGCCAGGCAGGAGTTAAATAAGAGTGTGTTGATTGCCTGATTATAGGAGACAGAAATGGGAGGTTGAAGACTTAGTCCCCTGAAGCAAAGTGCTGGGAGAGAGTGGCAAAACTTATATCTTTTATAAATACAAGCTCATGATGTGTTCTGGCTGCAGTCTTGACTGGGACACTGTACCATGGAAGCCTTCTCTTTTCCTATGCTCTACTCTTACCTGCCGGAGAAATATGACTGACCTGGTCATGAAATGAGCACCTGCTTCTGTGTACAACCCCCCGCTCCTCGGTATCTGGTGAACAAACCACTGATGTGTTTACATTTTTAATAAATGTGGCCACAGATACCTTGACAAGCTGCCCCTTTACCTCTCTCCCTACCCCACAGCCATTTCACCCGACTTTGTGCGGTTTCCAGGGTCAATTCTTTTTCTGTGGGCCCTTCACCATTGCTAAGTAACTGGTAACTTCATCAGACTCAAAGCCAGATTCTCTGAAGCCAAATGTTATGTTCTTCCTAATAAACCACCTTGTCCCTCTTCTAGGCTGGTGTGTCCCTACTGTACCACGCTACTCACACTAGACCTAAGGAGAAGTAGTAGTCTTCAGTCAGTTGTTTCCTTCGTTCACTGATTCATTCTTTCATCAAACTGCTAGATGATGGGATATGTAATTTTACCCAAAGGGACCTCAGTCTAGTGACAAAAACGTACCTAGAACAATTATTGACCAAGCATGGTGGCTCACACCTATAATCCTAGAACTTTGGGAGGGCGAGGTAGGAGGATTGCTTGAGCCCACGAGTTTGCAGTGAGATATGATGATACCACTGCACTCTATAGAGCCCAGGCAACAGAGTGAGGCCCTGTCTCAAAAACAAAAACAAACTGAATTAGTATAAGATAGGAACAAAGTGCCATGGAAGCACAAAGAGGAGCCTAATTAATGAGTTGAGGAGTAGGAGCAGGTGACATTCCAGCTGGGTCTTAAAAAGTGAACGGTTGTCCTCAAGGAAGAGAAGAGCATCCTCAGCAGAGGGAACAACAGAAGTAAAGGCCTGGGGGTATGAAAAGGCACGGCAGGTCTGAGAAATTGAGGATTGGGGTGCTCAAGCTGCTGGGTGCTTAAAGGCAGAGGGAGAGAGATCCCTGTCTCCCAGGGGTTTTCTTCTGAGCCGAGGCTGGGTGAGAACTGCAGGCGCTCCCTACAGCTGCTCCCAAGGCCCCGCTCTGCCCTACAGGTGCTCCCACGGCTGAGCGAGGTTCCCAGGCCTGTTGGCACTCCACCCACTCCCACCCGCTCAGGCGGGTGGCATCCCAGAAGGAAAGAGGCAGGGGAGGAAGCAGATAAGAAAGACAGCTTCTGTTTAGACACAAATATCTTGGTAATCAGCACAGATGGGATGAGAAATACCAAAAAAGTACATGACAGTTTAGAGAGAATTTGGCTAAATGTTACATATTTTTTAACATACCTGTGTAGAGTTTTTGGAACAAGCACCTGAGTCCTTCAGAACATGATTGGAGATGGGAGGCATGCCTCATTCAAATGGTGTTTTTATTTCAGAAATGTTCCCTTCCCCATCCACAAAAGTATCCTTGTGATTTTTTTTTTTTCTCCCACCAAAATAAGGCGCAAGATTTGTCTCTGACGCTGTGTCTCCCTATTTGGACGGCAAGCTGTGTAACATATTTCTCCCCAGCGTGAAGCTTCTTGGCAGACTCTTGAGGCCACGTTTTGGTGGCTTCAGAGTTATCTTTGGATCTGTCAAAAGTGCTAATGGGCTTTCTGGCCTTCTTTAAGCTCCTCATTTCTATTTTCTTTTTACTTCCATCCTCTCCTAAAAGAAAAATTCATGTAATTCATCAGCAGTTAAGCTTTTACTGAAATGCTCAGCGAAGGGCCTCATATTTTTGTTTGCAAGGAGAGCTCTGCCATGTCACAGTCTTTAGTACAAACCCCACCCTGACATCATTAGCTCAGCGTTCCTCAGTCCACCGAGCAAGATACGCTGGTTGACTTATTCAGACTGCCTTCCGTGTGTGTTTTGTTTTTTCCTTGGGTTTGTTAAGAGGCACATTGATGCCATGGTTAGAGTGTGAGTTTTGGATTCAGGCGACCTGGTTTTGAAACTTGGCTCTGCCCTTTCTAGCTGGGCAACCTTTAGAAGATTACTGAACCTTCCTGAGCCTTTTTTCCCATCTATAAAATGGAGATGCTAATGCCTATCTCAGGGTTGTTGAGAAGATTAGAGAGAACACAGGTAAAGTACCTATTGCCTGGCATGTAAGGATTACTCAATAATTGAGGTAACAATAATTTCTAACAGAAAAACTGCCCCCTTTATTTAGATATATTTGATCTTTTTTTTCCAAATATGATTTTTACCTACGATTTTGAGTGGTATTAAAAAAGTGTACAAGTTGAGAAACAGACCCACCCAGGACTGAATCATGTCTTCCCCACTGACCGTGTGACCTTTGTCAACTTACATCGCTTCGCTGTGCCATTGTTTTCTCGTCTCTATATGAGGATGATAATACCTAGTTCAAGGAATGGTTTCAAGATTAAGTGAAATAATATCTGTAAAGCTTTGTACATAGTAGATGTATTTCAGAGGGACAGTTTAGTGTAAAGAAAAGTATATGGGCTGTGGAGTCACATCTGACTATACCCGTTACTCTCTCCAGACTTAATTTCTTTATATTGGAAAGAATAATACCTCATTGGATTTTTGTGAAGATTGCATAAGATTACACGTGTGAAGTGTCTGGCACAGTGGCTGGCACTTGGTAGGTAGTCAGTACATGGAGCTATTAATTCACTTGCTCTTTATTTATAAAGGTTGACGGTTAACTGGGTACTCCAGTCAAACAATAATAAATCATAAGATAAGTGCCCATTCTTATTCCCAACCCATAATATTGTTGAAAAGCACTTTATGCTATTTTGCATGTAAAATCCACCTGGTTTACTTCAATTTATGGGTTATAGATCTTTAATCATTATAAACTGCAACCCCTGGCAATAGCGTTCCTCCCCTCCCCAACCCGTTTCACTTTTGGAGGATTATATTGTGTGGCATTGAAAACCTTGCTGAGGTTAACATTGAGGAAATTAGCATATTCATGTGTATGATTAAAGTCAGGTGGGTATAGAAAAGATTGTATAAATGAAACACATTACATTTTTTTCTGAAATCTGAGGAGTGCCAATCTATAGTACTAATTAAAAGAATGAAACCTGGGCTACAGAAAAAAGCTAGTTCAAACACTGCTTTGTCACAACTTGCTGCTGTTTGTCTTCGATTTTTTTTCCCCTTTTGGGTGAAATACCTGGAAATTGTAAATCTTCGAAATTGCTTTAATTCCAGCTGAGCCGTTTTAGCGAATGTAAACTGCGAAGGAGGGGGGACCAGCAGTGATGACGGGAAAGGGGCACACCCGACGTCGCGGGTGGCATCTCCTGCACAGAAACAGGCTCTGTGCCAGAAGCATCTGGTCCCTGGGGTGCTTTCTTTTGCTTAGATGTCTGGTACAGTACATGAGGAAGGTTCTAGGATCTGGGGTCCAAAGACCTGAGCAGCAGTCCTGTCTTCATTGCTTATTAGACTCTGAACTTAGCAAAACTCTCTGAGCCTTGGTTTCCTCATTTGTAAAGTCGTAGAATTCCTGTTCTGCTCACTTTTCCAACCTGACATGAAGGACAGACGTTGCGCTGTGTGCGATCTCATGCCATAAACTGTGATCACCACCCAAAGATGTGATTGCCCAGGCTCCTTCCTGCCTAAGGTCTCTTCCAACTTTACATTTCATGATTTTATACATGAATGGGATTTTGTCCTCCCAGGTAGAAAGCACACGACAGGGGAAGAAGAAAGTATGCTTTCTGATTATTTTCTGTTTCTCGCGCTTTTATTAGATACTGTTTGTAATAAGAACAAACATAATAAGCCACAAACCTTGCCTTCTTCTTTCTCCTAGAGAAATCTGACAGAATATTTTGTGGCTGTGGATGTAAACAACATGTTGCATCTGTACGCCAGTATGCTCTACGAACGCCGGATACTCATCATTTGCAGCAAACTCAGCACTGTGAGTAGACAGTCCTGACACGGACTTTTTAATGATTTAATTTTAATTGAAAGATGGATCAGCAAGACTAAAGAAAATTTAGAAAAAGGAATCAGCCGTAATCCCTGTATATGGTAACGTGTCATTTCCATTAATTATTCATGTTTTTTTACAGTGCCAATACGCATTTCACTTATTCCTAGTCTCACAATCAATTATAGCTTCCCATTTGAATATGTGTTATGAACATTTTGCATATTTCTACATAAGCTTCCTTTATTGTCATTTGTAAATGTCTGCACCATATTCCATTATACTGATATTTCATCATTTACTAAATCTTTCTTTTCTTTATGGCCATTTAGGTTGTTCATAGTTTAATCCTTCAGTAAGTAATACTGTAGGGAACATCTATTGACTGATATAGTCCATATTCTAAGGAGTGGGACACCAAGTCAAAGGACTGCCAGATTCCTTCCCAAACAGGCTGTGCTTTCTGCAGTAAATGCTGTCAGCTGTATCTGAGTGTACCAGTTTCACTGCAGCCCTGCTAGAATTGTGTGTGTGTGTTTGTGCAGGTGTTATAATTTTGCTAATAAAGGAGATATAAATGGTATTTCCAGTTTGCTTTAATTTTAATTTCTTTGGTTAGAGGTAACTGAACATTTTCTGTGGGTTTATTTCCTATTTGTATTTTGTTAATGTCTTTTGGCATTTATTTTATTAGGGATCTTGATATTTTTCTTATAAATTGGAATGAGCTCTTTATATAGTATAATAACTTTTGCTGTATTTATAATATAAATAGTTTTCATATCTTTTTATTTCAGCTTTTTACTTGCTAAATATAGTTTATACTTTCCCTAATGTCTTATTATGAAAATTCCCAAGCTTTATAGAAAGTTGAAATCATTTTACTGTGAATGCTGATATAATTCCATCTAGATTCTACCAGTAACACTTTCCTGCAGTTGCTCTGTTCCATATTTATCCATCTATCCATCCTTCATACCATCTATCAATCCATCTTATTTTTGGATGCATTTCAAAGTAAATCACAGACATCACTATATTTCCCCCTAAATAATTCAATATCTTTGCAAATTTTTTTATTGATGATGTTGTTTTTGTGTTCACATAAAACTTACCTACAAAAATTGACTGGAACTAGAATGTCTAACAGGCATCCTTCTTTGAGAGAGGGTAGAAAAACCTTTTTATAGTGAGGAGTTCCCTAATGAGGGACCAACAGATAAAATCAGTTGTGTGTTTACCTATAAATAAAAACAACACCTAATAATGAAAACTTATGAAACTATTAGAATTTTCCTTATGGTTTTCATCATAACTTTATTTTATTTCTTTGGTTATTGATTTCTTGTTAAGAACTCATATTTCTTTTGGTTGCCTGCTGTGTGCTAGACTTACAGCACATAGTAGGTGACTGAAGCATAGCCCTTCACCTCAAGGTAAGAACAGCCTATAGCAGACCGCTTGTTTTTGTTTTGCATTTTATTTTACATTATAAGTGCTATTCATAATCTCAAGGCATGAACACCCAGACTGAGTTTCAGATTAAGAATATTGCTAACCAGATTTATCATCACCTATTTCTGAGACCAAATGAAATGAGGGTACATTTGAAAGAGTCTAGCCCATAGCTAGTTACTGTTGCTTTGGATTATCAACCTTAGTCAAACAAAAACAAGGCATCATCTCAGTGGAACTGAATTCTCTATAATCTAATAATGATATTTTTTGAGCCCTTTGATATGTGCCAGGTACTGTCCTAAGCACTTTGCATATATTAACTGATTTAATCTTTACTACAACTTTGGTGGGTTCTGTTACTACCTCCATCTTATAGATATGGAAGATTGTATCTTCTGTGTGACTTTGTTCACACAAATGTAGATTAACACAAAAAATTATTTCTACTCCTTCCCAAAACTAAAATGAAATAAAGGAATAAATCTACAAAGACAAAGAACAGATGCAACAGAGATTTTAAAAATAGTAAGACAATACTGTTTTTGGCTTTATGCCAATATTTGAAAAGGCAAGATAGATAGAAAAAGATAATTTACCAAAGTTGACACAAGAAGAAATAGAAAAATTGAATAAGTCATTTATAGAAATTGAATCAATTCTTTAAAATATTTTTCCAGATAAGACATTCAGCCTAACTTGTTTTATAGCTATTTTTTAAATCAAATATCTCAAGGAACAGATAATTTCAGTCTTAGACTCCTTAAGTGTCTAGAACAAAGAAGGAATACAACCCAGCTTTTCTTGTGATACTGGTCTAACCTTGATATTCAACAACACAAGGAGACAGTACAAGAAAGAAAAATTACCAGCCGATGTCACTCATTAACATAGGTGTAAAAGTCTTAAAATAGTAAACAAATGTGTAAAAAATAAAATTCATAATAACTAACTTGGGTTGATTCCAGAAATGTAAAGTTGATAATACTAGAAAATACTTTAATATATTAATAACTTACACATAAACATATTAAGGTGGGAAACTCTTACAGTCACCAATAGATGGAAAAGGCACGACTATGTTCATGAATAGGAAGACTTAATATCTTGAAGATGTCATTTTATTCTAAAATGATTATAGATTGAATAAAATTTTATTCAAAATCCCAGTGGAGTTTTACATAGTACCTAACAAGCTGATTCTAAAACTAATGTGGAAAGGCCGAAGAAAGAGCCAGGACAACTTGAAGAAAAAGAATGAGTTGCGGAAGCTTGCTTTATCAGAAATCAAACTTTCTATAAAGCTATAGTAATTAAGATGCTGGTAGTGGCACAGGGATTCACAAATAGACTGACAGAACAGAATAGAAAGCCCAGAAACAGACCACATGTACATGGGCTCTTTATATACTATAGAGCTGACACTGTAGAATCTATGGGGAATAGATGGACTTTTCAAAAACTGCCTATCTACATGGGGAAGAAAAGGAAGACAATTTCTTTTGTACACATACAAAATTAAATCCCAAATGGAATTTTGAAAGGCAAAACTTAAAAACATTTAGAAGACAAAATAGAATAATCCCTAGGATGATCCCAGAGTAGAAAAGAGTTTATTTAAAGATGATCCAAAATATACGTTGTATCAAGGAAAAGATTATAATTCTGAACTTTTGTTTGTTAAAAGATACCTTTCAGTGAATGAAAAGACAGTCACAAGCTGAGATATTTGCCATATAAAACACTGACAATAGTATTGGAAATATATAAAGAACTACTACAATTAAAAAGCAGACGAGCCTATTAATAGAAAAATTGACAGAAGGCATGAATGGACATCTCACAGAAGAAATACAAATGGGCAGTAACTATATGGAAAGATGCTCAACCACATTAGTGATCACCGAAAAGCAAATTAAAACTACAGTGATTAGAACACTAGGTTTGCAAAAATTGGGTGTCTGACAATGCCAAGTGTTGTATTGGAGATGTATTAGGGAATTTCATTACCTCTGTATGAAGGGTCTGTGGTACAAAACCATTTGCATATGCCCATCACTAAGCAATTCTACTCCTAGATGGAATTTTTTGTGTGTCCACATACCCCTTGGTCACGTATAGTGGGATACATGTACAAGAATGTTCATAGCATCATTTTTTTTGGTTTTTTTCATCCTGGAAATAGTCCTTATGACTGTAAACAGAGAACTAATAAACTGTAGTATAGTCAAACCACAGAATATTGTATCAGTAAACATGAATTATACTCCCAACATGATTGTGTCTCTAATACAGAATGCTGAGGGAAAGAAACAAGTTACAGAAAATATACTGTACAGTATGATTTTATTCATATGAAGTTCAAGTTAGAAAAACTAAATGGTATATCATTTATGGATAATTGGATCATTTTTCTTTCTGCAAAGAAAAAAAGAAGCGACTGACACAAAATTTAGGCAGTGGTTTCCTCACAAGGAGGGAGAAGAGCATAGTTGGGAAGAGACATACAAGGGACATGAAAAATACTGCTTTCTGTTTTAAACTAGGTTAGGAAACAAACTTTTCTGTAAAGGGTCAAGTAAATATGGCTTTGCAGGCCATATTGTCTTTGTTGCAACTGCTGGGCTCTGACCTTGTAGTTTTCCATAGGTAGACTAATAGGTGTGGCTGTTGCCAGCAAAGCTTTATTTACAAGAACAGGTGGCAGGTCAGGATTGGCCTTTTCATTGCAGTTTGCTGACCCCTGAGCTAGGTGGTGGGTTTTGGGTTCTTAAGGGTTTTTCCTTGAAAAGTTGTTTGTGTGATATACATACTTACATGCATGTATATTTCAAAAATTTTTAAAGGTTAAAAGGGAACACATCAAGCCCCTTTATCATGAAATTTTAGAATATTAAGGATACAGACAAAGTAGTTCCTGTACAAAGGTTAAGAATAAAAATTGCCTGAGATTCTGCAGTGGCAATTCTGGAAACAAGAAGACAGTGAAGCAGTGTCTTGAACGTCTAAGGAAAGTGATTTCTAACCTAGAATTCAGCATACATCTGCTGGAAACCCTTAGAAGAGAGTGCCAGGAGTCCCTACCACATTTATCAACCTGCTGAAGTTTGTACTCCCATATTCTGCCTCTGCTTTGTGGATGAACTATCTGTCCTCTTGAGGGCCAATCACTGTGCTTGTCCACCTGACTTGATTCCACAAATACTTTTCGTGGCATTGGCATAGGCTTGGGATACAACAGTGAACAAAATAGCCCCAAACCCCTGTTCTCATGAAGCTTACATTCTGGTAGCATAGGATCCCAGTAAAGAAGATACGTTAGATGTTTAGTGTGGCAGCTAATGACAAGTACTAAGGAGTGAAATGAAGCAGAAGAGAGTGGATGGACAGTATGAGGTGGCAGAGGTTACAATTTTAGATAGATGGCCACGGAATGTCTTGCTGAGAAGGCGACGCTGGAGTTTTCCTTCAAGAAAATTGCTCCTGCAGTAAATAAGCTCTTCTTTCCTGCATCGTTATTTTTCTCTTCTCCCCTGACACATTCTTATGAGCATACCAGCATGCTATAGTAGCTCCCAAACTTCAAAACAAAACTTCCTTGAGCCACCTTTATCCCATTTCTATTCTCCCTTTTAGAACAAAATTCCTCAGGAGAGTTGCCCATCTACTGTCTAAGTTCTCTCGTCTCATTCTCTCCTGTCTTCCATGAGGATCCAGCCCCCACCTCTCCACTAAAACAGCTCTCGTCTGGGCCACCAGTGACCTATCAAGTAAAATTAAATTAATACTCGCAAAGCCCTTACAACTGCTTCTGGCATGTAGTCTGTGCGTATATTTATAATAAATAAATTCTATAATTGGAATTTAAATTTTAATGTTTAAAATTTAAAACCAAGAAATACTTATTTAAAAATAAGAAGATAAATCCTGTGTAGAATATGAGCTTACTTTGAGTTAAAGGTAAAGAGGGCCATGAAGTGGACCGCTGCTTTTCAATATAAACTTTTACATGCTTAATGTATTAGTTTGACTTAAAGTTTTGGGGGTTTGTTTGTTTTTTTTTACCAAATAATTGACTCTTAACTGAGTCCTAAATTTTCCTGATTGTTGGTAGAAGCGTCTTTGGGGCGGTGGGGTTCTCCTTATATCTCACGTGCAATTGGCAGCATCCTGAGCAGTCACATGGTTTCTCTGGGGATGAAGTAGCTGAGCAGACATCAGTTTTAGTCAAGCCTTTGGACCTCTTCAAATTCAGAATTAACAAGTTTTCTAATTGCTGCCTTTTATTTCCACAAGAATGACTTTTTATTATCTCTCAGATGGGGGAGGGGGTGCAGGGGGAATGCAAAGTCTATCTGAGCCCAAGATTTTCTGAGGACCTCTCATGAGAGATCCTAATGTGGCCTGTAACACCTTGGCAATCCACATTTTTCTCAATTTTGTTTAAGATGTGTGCTTAATGCTTCTCAGAGCCATCAAGCATCTGAAAAATAAAAGCTGTCAAACACTCCAGAGTGCTATCTTCTATAAAAATGACTGTGCATCAATAGAGACAAACCCAGCAATAATTAGTTCAGAGTCAGGTAATACGCATTTCAGGGTTTCTCGGTCAATAACATTGTGATATCCCGTATAAGAAAAATGTAAGTTTTTGTTCTCTTTGCTTAGTTAATGTATATTGATTGTTTTCCTTTATAAATGATAAATAGGGAAGGCTTAACTAACTCTTGTTCTCTAATGTAAATACTTCAGTGTGATTTCTTGTAGCACAAAGGTCTCATTTTTCTTCCATATTTTTGTATCTGAGTTTAATATTGCTTTTGGAACTCCTATGGATAGTAGGTAGGTCAAAGACCTCTATAGAGATAATATGTAATTCCATCAGCACTCTTACAAGGTGGATATTATTCCCATTTTACAGAACAGCCATTCCATTCAGTGAGGCGGAATAACTCGTCCAAGGTCACATCCTAGACGGTAGAAGAGATGGCATGCAGATAGGTAATTAGGATACAGTGTGAGAGGAAGGAAGCTTTGGCTTCTGGAAAGGCAGAAACATCTTTGAATTACGCATAGAAAGTGCTTGCCTCGGGGGCCAAGTTATATCTGTTGGGTGCCACTTCTCACATTATTTTCCAGTCCCTTGCGTGGTAATGGTCACAAGAGCCAGAGACACGTTGTTAGGAATATCCACTCCACCGAGGGAATTTGGAAATCCTTATAAAGAACCAAAAAGAGGCTCCGAGCCAAATCTAGTGGATTAAGTGACTGGTGGAACTGGGTAATACTGGTTTGGGTGAAAAATAAGACCTGATTGTATGGTATGTAGAGGAGTTTTTTGTGTAACTTGTAAATAGCTCCAAGACTACCAAAAGAGCATCCCCAGAATCAATGTGTAGGGCGTCCTTATTTGGATTCATACTCAGTACTTTCTATGGGAGGCTCCCGGTTCTCCCTCATCCTTGTAAAAGTCTGTTAAGTTAATCTCTCTGAGCCACTTACCGACTGTGTGCCAGGCATTGTGCTAATCATATATCTGATTATCATATTTTTTCATTAGTTCTTGCAGCAACCCTAGGAGCTTGTTGGTTTTCTTCTCCTTTTGCAGGTGAGGATATTGGCACCCAGGATGTTGATGTGCCTTGTCTAAGATGAGCAGCAGAGATGGAATTAAAAACCCACTTCTCTCGGCTGCAGGCCAGCATCCTTCTTGCTACCTCATACTACCTCCTTGGTAACTGTCCATTTGTCACGTGTTCCCTGTGACACTTGTACTCAGAAAATATTCTTAGCATGATGCTGTTGACCATGGATCTAAATGACACAAAGAACCTCAGCCTGGCTATTGCCCTTGAATGCATGCATGAGCTTTTCACTTCCGATTTGGCGAGCCCTGTCTGTGTGGCTGCACTACTCTAGGCACTGGGGAAACAGAAGGCTGATGTGTGCTTTTCCAACTGGCACACCCACCCTAGTAGCCAAAGCTCCATTTCCTTAAATGCTGTCCAGATTCAGTCCATTCTATCTGTATCTTCTTAAACTCGGCTGTCCCTCAGCTGTACCTGCACCATTCTCCTGCCCTGAGCACAGCCTTGGTGGGGCCCCGGGGCATATCATTTTTAACTTGCTGTGGTTTCAGGGTTCACAGACTGCAGTTCCTTGCAGCTCCTCTGTATCTTGGTCCTAATTGCCCCCTTTATAATTTAGGGGTACTGCAAGACGTTTTGAAAACTAAGAATATCCAGTTAAATGATGACAAAGACATGTTTACTTTCCTGAGGAATGTATGTTTGTTTTATCCTGTGGATGCTATTTAGAAGGAAGTACTGTTTAGTGGCAAGACCATGACCTAATTGAGCCTCCACACCTAATAATTTGTGTGATACCCATCACTATGAAAAAATGATTACTTTTCTGATGATAACCTCATTTAGGGAAGAAAAAGAAAATCCAGGTATCGTCTCCCTGTCAGTTTCTTCCTAACTAGGTAAACAAAATTAGTCCCGGAGAATGTGGGACTTGGGTAGGACCTTGAAATCCGGTGGCCTAAAGAGTGGTGGGTTCTACTTCTGTCTCCCCACCAGCATCCTCAGTATGGCCCTTAGGAGATGCCTCAGTATTTGAGTGAAGCCTGGATACTTTCCCAGCCTTGCCCCAATCCTGTCGCACCCACTCTCACCAACAGCATCCATTGTCTGAGCGCCGCCTGTTCTTGTGACCAGTTTGTGGACTGAACAGTTTTTCAGATCTGGCTTCATTTTTACTTCTTTCCTGATGAATGCCACCTTGTCATGATTGTGCCAGCCTGTGTGATGAGCTGGGCACCTGAATGATGTGTGTAAAGCTTTCCCAGCTCTTCTAGACTAGAAAAAACTAATCCTGTTTGCTTATCTGCAGCCCTTGAAGCAGAGACGAGAGTGGCAGTTTAAGGAGGTTTGAAATATTGGACCAGAGCCAAGGCCTCTTTGCCTGCACACTCCACTCTGCATGTTCCAGCCATAGGAACAAACTGCATTATTTTGTTTCAAACTGTGCTCAAGGGATGCCAAGACCTTGTAACTGGAAACTTACCAAACAGAGAATTCTAAGACTAAATTTAGTGTTCTTTTTAAAAAAATGAAATAAATCGAACATTTTGTTTGTTCATCTTTTATATGTTAAAAAAGAGAGAGATTAACCTAGTTCACATTAACAACGTAAGAAGAGTATTCAAAGAAGTGAGAAGAAAACTAATCCTTTTGGTGAAGAGGGAAATCCTTAACAAAATGTAATGAAGTGGCATGAAATACAGGCTCCGCAGCCAAACTTCCAAATTACATAGCCTCTCTAATCTCCATTACATAAAATTTTATTGTGGCTCAGAGAATATTAAATACTGTTAAAAATAAACGAAAGGAACTTCCATCGACAGGAAGTAGGAGAAAAGATCGGTATGTTTTACTTATGTGGTTTTTCTCTGGTTTTTAATGTGTATATAAGTAACTGCCTTTTGAACTATATTCTTCATTTAATTATCTGTGAATTGGTTTTCTCTTGTTCATGTTAAACTATAACTGGCATGAAGAAACTTGAGATGTTATAGAGACTCTATAATGTAATACAGAGTATCAACAGGTTAATTTGTGATACTTGATGTGACTTCAACCAGCCATGGTCTCCCTTCTGGTTCTTACCTTCCTCTCCTGCCTCTTCTCCCATTGATTCAGCAAACAGTGAGCACCTGTTTTGGGCGAGAAACAGGATTCAGATTGTTAGTGATTCCCAAATGCCGATCCATGGGTTAGCATTGTGTTAGAACCACCCAAAGAACTTGTTAAAAATTCAGGTTCTTGGGCACTACCTCGAGACATTGCAGTTCAAAAGGTCTAGTATAGAACCACAGAATGTATGTTTTTTTCAGGTTCCCCAGTTGATGGATACACAGCCAGATTTGGGACCAGTGAATAGGCAGTTCTCCAAGATAAAAACAATATTTATTCTTTGCAGTTGTTATTTTGCATCATTAGACTCATTTTCATTTTGAGTCTATGTAATTAGAAACTGATTATGTTTGTTTGGAAGACGTTTATGAGTACAAACTAGCACTTTAAAAGTCCTTTGTTTCTATATTCTCTCTGGGAGAGCTCTGATTTTGGCCTTGACTAGTCAAAAAAAGGACATAACTAAGTATAATCTGTTTAAGCTCTCAGTAATGTTATGAAATACCAATGCCATCCACCGATGTAATTTGGGGAACACGTGTGTAAGAGAGGTGATGTTTCTTTTTAGCCATTTCATTAAG
Organism: Cheirogaleus medius; assembly: GCA_008086735.1. Taxonomy (NCBI): domain Eukaryota; kingdom Metazoa; phylum Chordata; class Mammalia; order Primates; family Cheirogaleidae; genus Cheirogaleus; species Cheirogaleus medius. The sequence goes on from VBSM01003204.1 coordinate 4,402,481, forward strand.
AACATGGCAGAAAATTTTATTAATTATTTTAGTAACAGGGTCAATTTGAGAAATAAATTGTATATTCTTAGATTGTGGGACTGATAGTTTACTTCTTATGCAATCTTATGTATCAAATCTCTACCAAAAAACACAAATGGGTAATATTCCAATAACTGGCGTCTTAATGTACCCAAAAGGCCCTAAATGGTACCCACATTCGCAGACGTCTCTGTGGATTTCATTAAAGAAATTTAAGGGGCCTAAGTCACTGAAAGCAAGGACTCATCATTTCCTCTGTTGTTTCTGCAGACTGAAAGTGTGGTCACTTTGGTGAACCAAGGAAGTGTGATGTGAGATTAGACTGCTGTCATGGATTGGTCCAAACATAATGAACATTCACATTTTTTCTTTTCTGCTACTTCGATAGCTACAGAGTCTACCAGCTAGATGTGTCGGATAGCCCTGCTCATGGTATCTTTTCCCCAAAAAAGGACAGCAGGGCTGGAGAACAGAGCATCAGATTTCAAGCCAGGATGATTTTGTTCCAGTTCTGCCTCTACCTTATACTGAATCTTCCCTATGCCACCTTCTAGCCATGTGGCCTTGGGCAGGTTACTTGACGCCTGAGTCTCTCCATCCTCTTCTGTGAAAACAAGGATGGTATTAATACCTAACTCAGGGTTAACAGGATTCAACGATCATGGCTATGAAAGTGTGTGGGCCAGCGCTGCGCACATACTGCTCGTTCAGTAAATGTTACTTGAGGCTGACTCTCATCCTTGCAGGCAATAAATCCCATCTGACTTTCAGAAGCAAGGAAGGTGATAGAGATCCTGGGAGAGTTCTGAAGATTTAATTAGCGTAACTGATGATAGTGGATGGTGAATGAATCCAAGCAACAGGGAATAGTCATAGCAATTCATACGAGGTTTTGTATACCCACCCACTTCTCACTAGTCACTTAGTCATTTCACTAAATGGTCATTTTTTGTTCGGATTCTCTCAGTCATCACTATACAGAGCTTGAGCGGCCTCAGAAGCTGCTGTGTTCACTTGACCCACTGTTCCCACCTGGCTGGCCTCGCAGCAGGGAGGGAGACTAGCAGCTTCTCCTCTTCATCCTTCCAGGCTCCCTCTGCTCTGATGTCTCTGTCTCTGAGAAGCAGGCCTGATTCTTGCCCCAGGCAGAATTAATGATTCCTTCTTTATATGCTAACACACTTGAACCTCTATTATAGCACTTCTTTCATAATGCCTTTGTGTTGAAGTTGATTGTTTGCATTTTGATCTTTCTCTCTCTATTTTAAATTGCTTGAGGGCATGGCGTGTACACATAGTAGATACTCAGTAATTGTCGGATTAATACAGATCAAAGCAGAGAGGCAGTTTTGTGGGAGCTAAGAGCAGAGACTCAGGAGCTCTTCTTCCCTAGGCTCATATCCTAGCTCTGTCACTAGCTCTGTGACCTTATACAAGTTCCTTAACATCCAGGAACTTGAGTTTCCTCATCTGTAAAATGGGAATAACAATGGCACCTACCTTAATAGGGCTGTTATGAAAGTAAATGAGCTAAATATATGTGAAGCACTGTTCTCAGTGTTTGGCAGATAGTAATACTAATTAAGTGGTCATGGTGGTGGTGGTTTTATAGTTTTAATCTTTCATTTGAGTTTACTGTCACTTTCTAAGATCAGAGGAGACTTTACAGGGTAGAGTCTTTTTTTTTCTATACCTGAAAATTTAGTAACTTACTAAAGTTTCCGTAGTTTCTTCTCTGAAGAAGTTTCCGTAGTTTTCTCCTAGTTTCCGTAGTTTCTTCTCTGTGTGTGGATACCTGACAGATAGGTACTCATGATTCCATGTTCAGTTATGCTTTGATTATATATATGTATATATATGATGCTTTATTAAAGCAATAGTGTAAATCCATTAGCTAAACATAAATTACGATCTTAGAAATATTTTCAAAGAGCTATAATATCCACTTGTCTAGACTTGAGGTGACAGATTTCTTGTTGCATGCCAACTGTGATCCATTGATAGTGGTTGCACTTTAGGAGGGATCCTCAGGCTATATCATGACTCCATGATCAGTTAGTAATGTCTGCATTAGACACAGAGAAGAGGAATAGCAGCATTTATTTCAAATACAACATGTATTTGGACAAATTGTTATTCCTTGCTTTTTCTTTTTCATCTTGGTGCTATGGGCTTACTTTACAGCTGTAAAGTAGTTTCTGCCTCTGTTTTGGTAGCTAGAGCTTTTCTCTGGCAGTTTTAGTTGCTTTGATGTTTTGAAGTGTCAAATCTTGGCACAAAAGCTTGTTGCCCCAGTTAATAACTTAACTCAAATTACTCTAGCTAGTAGATAGCTAAGGAAAAATAAAAAAGAGGTAAAGAAGTGATTGAGTAGGCCGCTGATTTCCTGAGTAAGCTTCCTCTTCACTGGGTGATATTGCTCTTGGGGGAAGGCATCTACTTGACTTGACTCCATGTTAGGGTTTTTTGTGGGTTTTTCCCCCTTCCCTTTTCTCAAAGGATAATGGAGAGGGAAAAGGGAAGATGAGTTCTACCAACATAGAAGAGAAACTACTGGGAGAAAGATTGCTCTCCTTCCAAACCCTCCCCGCCCTCAAAAGAAGCACCATATTTTAGCTTCTAAGAAAAGCAAGACATTGTTTGCTCTTTTCCTCCTCTTTCTACTCATGTGCCCGACATGTGTCTAGGCTAGCCGAAAGTTCTTTGATTTCTGAGGCTTTCTAAGTTGCCTTTCTGCTAAAGTGTCTTAGTTTCTTAAAAGCCAACTCTTCCCCCACTAAATATAGTAAACATAATTAAAGATTCTTATACCCATGGAAGGGTTGCAGATTTTATTTAAATCTTTTTTGCTGATTTTATAGTGGATTTTCCATTTGAGAATAAATCATAATAAAAAAAAAACAAAAATCACAGCACTGTTTGAATCATGGCATTGTTTATTTCCTGATGACTACAAAGGTGGTTTATAATTAAATTGAAAAATCTAGTTCTCAAATTGAGAAAGCTAACAACTTCCCTAAGAGACACAGCATTTCCTGCAACTGTCCTAAATGGAATGATTCTTGGTTGAAATGAATAGACTTAAAAATGACCTCTTTTTAAAGTAAGTAATCTGACATTCTTTCTATACTCTTTGTTTTATCAATTTCTTTATGTTTAGGTTCAGAGGGGAAATCCAAATGCCTCTAACCCTGTGAAGCAGGTGTCAGTTTAATTATTTAACACTCTGAGTTCTAGGATGTGAAGAATGTCAGTGACTATCTGGTATTTTCCTCTGCCAGCTTTTAGAACTTGGAATCTTAGCTGCAGAGATGAGGAAACAAGACCAACTTTGAGACCAGCCCTGAGTTACATGGGCTCCATCAGTATAGCTGAAGAAGTTAAATGGGCAGTGGTCCTCACAGCGAGGAATCACAGGCTGTCGAAGCTGGAGGGCATGTAGTCCAGCCTCGCGTTTTACTTAAACGAGAAATTGAGACCCAGGAGAGGAAATGGCTTTCTCAGGTCAAAAAGAGAGTTAGTGGAAGATTCCATGCAAGTATGTGAAAGGGAACATGACAGAAAAGCAGACTTTCAAATGCGTGTGCTCAAAATGGGATGCAAAGCTTTCCCTTTGACTAACAATAGTCACTTCCTTGTCTAGAATTTCCTGTGGATTAAAGACAATTCCACACCTCAGTTAAATGTAACTAATCCCCAGGAAATGATCAGATCTGTGTTTGTTTTAAAAATGATTATTTTCTGTTGTTGGTATTTTGTCGTAGAAGATATTTGGACATCTAACAGCAAGGCAAACGCATGTTTACATAGCTTGGCGGTGCCAGCAGGGACCATGCTTCGTCTCTTTCAGAGTCCTCAGCTCAGCACAGTGGATGGCGCGGAGTAGGCACTCAGACACTTTGTGGATTAATTATGCATTGTGGAAACACAGTGGCCATTATAGTCTGACAGACCTGGATGTGAGTCCCAGTTCTGTCACTTACTAGGGATGTGGCCTTGGGCAAGTTATTTCACCTCTGAGACCGTTTCCTTATCTGTGAAATGTGGTGATGAGTATATCTGTGTATCAACACACATACATTCCTTTAAAACAATACAAGGGTCTAAACCCCCAACAGTGATACCTGGCACATGTACTTTTGGGGGATTTGGAGGGTTTTTTTGAGGGGAGATTCTTGTCTTTATTTCATGTTAAATTGCAGAGCTACCATTAGGATTCAGCTGAGGCATTGGTGTCTAAGATGGTGACAATCTGGGCTTTATTTCTGTGAAATACCTAAACTAAAAAAAAAGTGTCCTTGTGATTTTTCTAACTCTGTCATTGATCCATTTATGTCCCGTCCCCACTACATTCTCCCCTACTCTCCCTTTGCCTCAAAGAAAACTAATGGAGCCGTACAGAAAGCTCCAAGATATAACTGACCTTGTACACCTTTAATTGAGGACAGAATTTGCCAAAGAGCATCCAAAAACCCACCAGTGGTTTACTTTACAATCTGCGTCCTGGCTAGACTGGCTGTTGGCTGTATAATTTGTCTAGTTTTGTCTGGAGTCTTAGACTATTCAGCTGCTTCAGGGCAGAATCTTTTGGGGTATCGTTAAATGGGATTGATAATTGGCTTCTGATGAATATTCATTGTGACTAATGACTTTGGGCAAATTTTACGCATACTATCTTTCTGTTCTCCCACTGAGTGAGATTTTGATATGATCATTTTCCTCAACTTGCACTTCAGTTATATATTCACACTACCTTTTTGTTGACTGCACTGCAAATTATATACTTTTATTATTTTTAAATTTTGTATTCCATAAGGAATGAGCACAGGCATTTAGGACCTTTCTTTTTAGAAACCTGATTAGAGTTATTTTTAAAATAAGTGGCCAGTCATACTTTACAGGATGTAATGCATTATTTCTGATTAAGTACAGATATATAGTAAGACTTTTCTTATAATCAGCTTAGCCACTATTGTTATGTAAGGATACACAGTTTGTGCCATTTAGTATTTTGGAAAAGAGCCAAACAATTCCTTGTTTTATTTGTTTGTTTTCTTAAACAAACGGGTGAATACATTTTACCCCAGTTGCAGGGATTTGACCCTTAGGAAACCCCCCAATGAAATGAACAAACATCTTAAAAGCTTGATTTTTTTTAATGAAGAATAAGCTTTCAATCTTGGCATTTAGGTTGGTAGACTTTTGAAGGTAAGGAGACATGAAAAGAATATTGTCTGAAGATAAGATGTCTGCTGCTTTATTGCTTGAAATGGGATTTTGACCCAAACTGATTTAAGCTAAAGAGTCAAGTAATCAAGTTCTATCTCAACCAGGACCATTCTATTGAATGACTTTTTCAAAGAAAATTGCAAATTAATTCATGTGATGATGTTACCCTACGTTTGTATGCCACCTTACAGATTTTGAAGTGCTTCTATTTATTTATTTGATGTGTTATTGAGTTAGAATAGATGTGTTATTGAATGAATGGGGTGAATGAATAAATGACTTGGTTTTCCAAAAGTGGCATATTTGTGTGTCTAAGCATACTGTTATTTTGGAATTTGAGTCATATACCTCACTCCGTGAGACTTGTGAAAATGTTGGTACCATAATGATAAATCCAAGCCACTGGACTATCTTTATATTATGAACATACTCTCAGTAAGAATTGGTTTTTATTCAGGACACATTGGAACATGGAGATAAACAGAGACAGAGTCTTTCTGTACTTTACAGGCAGGGGACAAACATGCAGATAGTTACAGTCCAGTAAATAATGGGGGCCTATGCCCAGGGGAGCCAGGTAAGGCTTCAGAATGGAAGGTAGTGCTTATATAGAGACCTGAGGGGGCACTTTGCTAAGTCCAGTTTAGGGGGGACAGGTGGGAAGGGAAAGGAGGAAAAGGAGTGTATAACTCCTGTGGTCCCCAACCCCCGGGCTGTGGACCAGTACCAGTGTGTGGTCTGTTAGGAACCACACCACACCGCAGGAGGTGAGCATCAGTTGAGCAAGCAAAGCTTCATCTGTATTAACAGCCTCTCCCCATCACTCGCATCACCGTCTGAGCTCCGCCTCCTGTCAGATCAGCAGTGGCATTAGATTCTCACAGGAGCACGAAGTCTACTGGGAACTGCGCATGTCAGGGATTCAGGTTGCGTACTCCTTATGAGAATCTGATGCCTGATGATCTGAGGTGGAGCTGAGGTGGTGGTGCTAGCACTGGGGAGCAGCTGCAAATACACATTATCATTAGCAGAGAGGTTTGCCTGCACAGAGACTATAATAAACCAATTGCTTGTGAACTCATATCAAAATCCTATCACTGAGTGGCAAGTGACGATGAAATAATAATAGAAATAAAGTGTACAATAAATGTAGTGTGCTTGAATCATCCCGAAACCACGTCGCCCTCCCCTGCCCCCCAGTCCGCGGAAAAATTGACTTCCATGAAACCAGTCCCTGGTGCCAAAAAGATTGGGAACCGCTGTATAACTCTTCCTGAACCTGCAAAGGATTTATTCCGAGGATAAACTTGGAGAAGGCAGTAAAGAGTGTGGCTGGAGATGCTGCTCTAAAGGTGGACCAGAGCTGCTACAGGCATCCTGTGCCAGACATGCCCCTGAAGACTTCTGAGTAGGAAATGCTGTGACCGGACCCGCGCTTTAGGAAGAGCACCCTGGCAGCTAGTTAAAGGATGAGGAGAGAGAGCTGGGGCCCAGGCCCAGTGGAGCCCTGCAGCCTGACTTCAAGGTGGAATCAGAGGAAAGTTGGTTCATTCTCTACTCACTCAATACCAGCAAGGAGTTTTCATCTCTAAGAAGCCCTGAAGGGATTGGCCACATCTATATATATGTCAGCCTGTTTTATATGGGAACGTACCATACTAGATTGGGAAGGGGTGGACTGAACCTGCGAGCCTTGGCGGAGTAGCTGGGAACAGCGCTTGAGTGCTTGCTGCAGCGTTTCCTGTTCGTGGTCTGTACCTGATGGAGGGAAGCAGGAGGTGTGGGGGTGGGGAGTGGCCCTGGCTTTAATACACAGCTCTCACAACTGTGAAACATCAGCAATATCCAATTTAAAGCTGTTCATGTTACACTAACCTCTGGGATTCTTTTAACTGGGCCTTGGCACATCACTCTTTCGCCACGTAAATGTCCTTCTGTCAGCAAAGGCCAGTTAACAGCTTCCAAAAGAAGGAGGGTCCTCATGGGAACAGGCTTCCCTGAAACCAAAGAAACATTAAAGAAAAAAGACAGAAAGAAACATGTGTTGTTGGCTTTTGTCACTTCATAGCTGTATCTCCAAAGGTTGACTTTTTCCCTTTTTTTCACTATATTGAATTTTGTAGCAATCATATCTCTTTATATTATCTTTGTTTCCTAAAGTTTTAATTGTATCAAATACTGATTGTATGGTATCTCTAGCTCTTAAGAAAAAAAAAAGGTAGACAAAACAGGGGGCATGTCAAAAAAATAGGGAGAAGAAAGATTAGTCAGTAAACAGTGGCAGAGCAATTGATTATGTGGAAAAAATAAATTCTCACCTCAGTTCTTAAACCTAAATTAATTCCAGATGGATTAAAGAGTCAAATGCTAGGGAAAATTTGGAGGACTTAGGATAAAAGCAGTGGAAGCTATCATGAAGGAAAAAATTTGTCTACATAATTTCACCCAGAAATTCAAAGAAAATTAAGGATAAATTATTTTCCAAAACATTACATTGCATATCACCAGTGATCACTTATAAATCAATAAAAAATTCTAATACTCATTATTTAAAAAATGGGCTAAGAATATGAACATATCATTTACCTAAGAAATAGTTAAGAAATATATGACAAAATGTTCAGCCTCAGTCATGATGAGAGTAATTAAAACTAAAGTAAGATAGATAAAATTTGAAAACTGCTAATGACTATAATGTATAGTGCTGGAGAGGGGCAGAATCGTGATGTGTGGCTAGGGAGGTGTAAGCCTCCATCCTTCATTTATTTATTATAGTAACATTTTTGTGATACTTATGTATTCTATTAAGTACCTTAAAATATTTATAATGTTTGTCTCTGAACTCTACTTTTAAGAATCATATATAAAAATTATCGACCTGTTGTGATTGTATAACTTAATGGTAGAAGAATAGTTAGATATAGTATGGGAAATTCATTGAGTATCATTAAAAGATATATTTCTAAGAATATTTAAAGATCTGAGAAAATGGCATCAACATGTTAGCTTTTAAAAAAGCAAAAGAATGCTATATTTACAACACTCCTAATTTTATTTGAAAAGGAAAATACAAGTGCTACGTGTGTAATACCCTAAAATGTTAATTTTCAGATGGTGGTGACTTATTTTCTTTTATCCTTTTGTTTCCTAAATTTTCTATTGTAAGTATGCATTAGCTTTATAGCCAGAAAAAAATTTTTTTGGAATAGCAAACTCTTACTTAAAGATGATTGAATTAACTGAGAATTATTTCTGCAGATATTTCAGCTCATTCTGAATATGTTGATGAGTATATATTTAATTTTATTGCCGAAATCAACTGGCACTGTTTCCTCCCCTTAATTCTTTCCTGAGTCTCTGAGTCTCTGATTTGCTTCTGTTGCAGTTAACGGCCTGCATCCACGGCTCTGCGGCGATGCTCTACCCCATGTACTGGCAGCATGTGTACATCCCCGTGCTGCCGCCGCATCTGCTGGACTACTGCTGGTAAGGCCACCACTGACCCCGTCCTCCGTTTTTCCTCTTCCAGGAACTGGCCAGGCATGTTAGATCTGTAACTTGTTAAAATGCAGTTGGTGACTCTAAATTAAAACACTAACTTCAGAATAGCATCTGTTTTAGACCACCTGATTGCATGGCCCTTTGTTTTCCCAAACAGTTTTCATATATGTCATGACATTCTGAAGAGTTCAAGAGAAGGGGTGATACTTTTCCCATTTCTCAGTTTGGGGAAACCAAAGCACCAAGAGGTTGTGTGCTATTTTTTTTTTTTCCTACCCAAAGACAAATTGGAAACTGGGGACAGGAACAGTTGAGATCCCCAAGGTCTTCAAGTTTCAGCCATGCCCTGGCACGTTCCTTAAGGCTTGCTCTCAGCTGTGGTTTGGGAGCACAAGGCAGACAAAGCAAAAACCCTCTTAACGTTTTCTGATGAGAATTTCACTGTTGGGTGAAATGTGTTTTAGTGGAAAGAAGAAGGAAAGACTTTGGAGTCAGCTCTGCCACCTTGGGCGAATCACTTGTTTCCTCATGTGCAAAACAAAGTTAAATACATAATTTTATAAAGATGAATCGAGATAACAGATGAAAGGACCTCAAGTAGAAAAGCTGGCTCATGGTTGTTGCTCCGTAAATGTTTCTGCAAAAGCATCATCATCTTCACTATGTATCTCCAATAGATTATTGAAGAAGATTGTGTGACTGGTTTAGATCCGTTTCCTTATGAATAATTCTTTCTCTAGTTTAATGTGATTGAAGACATTGTCTCCAAACAGCTCAAGTCAGCGGAAGTTGATAAGGGAGCACAGTATTTACATAGGGAAAGGCACTAACTGCCTGCCACAAATTGAGAGCTTCAGGAGAAAGGGTCCCATTTGAGGGAGTCATAGCCCTGTTGCTTCAGAACAGATGATTCAGGACATTTACCACTGGTTCAGAGTGATTGAGTCCAGGTCAGTCCACTTTTGCTGAGATCTCCAGCCTGTTTTGCAATCCTCTCACTGAAAAGGTTCATACATGTAGCCAAATCATCTGGGAGCTTAAAGGCATTCCACAGTCACTCCTCATTTGAATGCGTTGGGCTCCCCTTCCTCCCAAGAAGCCGTGGGTATAACAAAGATGTAGCTCAGGGCCATGGAGTAGAAATCAGTGGCCCTCTCTTATGCATAGCGCTAAGTGAATTGGACTAATTCTTTCTTTCCTATATAGCTTTCTTATCAAGGATGAGATAAGAAAGATCTGATCTTACCCATACCTCTCTCCCACCTCTTACAAGATTAAGGGACAATGTGTTTCCCACCATGTGGAGTACGTAATCATGGCTTATTTTAAACTTCTTGATTTCCCAGGTAGCTGGGCCCCACATTTTGTTCACTATGTCTCTTTATACCTTGGTTTATTTTGGAAATTATCTTTAGTTAATGGTGACTTCCTGGTACTGCTGGTCTAGATTTTATTTTTCATCCCTTCTGGAATAGGTAGGTAATTTTTGCATATAGGAAAAGATAAGGATATAAACCCCTTATAACAAATTCACCTTATTACATTAATTATCGGTGTTTCCTCTTTTGATCAGGGAATATTTTCAAACCCAGGATCCGTGCCAGACGCCCTTCCCTTTATCAGGTTTTCCAGCATCTCTCCTTCCCTTGGGGATTCTGGGGAATGCTAAAGTCTCTCCAAATGAAGATTGTTAGACTCCTGTCCCCACTGCCATGGCCTGGTGTAAACTCCACTCTGTCATTTGGCTTCTAGCACGGTACCTAGGAACATTCATCACCTCCCTATCACTGTCACCTGCCTGTCTCCGGGATCTCCATCACCTCCTATTTGTTTGGACGTCCACATCTCATTTCCCTTTCATCCCCTGCCATCCCCTTACTGCCACCAAGCTCACACATGCTGTATTTTGTTATCTATAGAGAGGTAACCTCCCTCCCTCAGAGAGACCACATAGTAGCACAAATATGGATGGGGCTGAGAGGAGGACTTGAGTCCCTGTCTCAGCTCCACTGTTGCATAGCTGTGTAGCATAGAGAGTGACTTTGCCTCTCTGAATCTCTCCTTGTGTGTAGAGGGCTGAAAATACTGGAACTTATTCTTTAAATTATTTTCAGGATGAAATAAAATACTGTATACACAAAAGTACTTTATAGACTGAAAAGTGCTATCAGCCACCCAGCTGGGTGACACACCTGTGTCATTAAACCATTTGAAGCTCACTCAGTTCCCCTCTGATTCTGACTTCCTTCTCCTTGGCCACCTGTCCTCCTTCCTTCTAAATACCCTTGTGTCTTCACCGTGGCTTCCCCTTCCACCCTTGCTGCTCCCTCTCAGTTCTACCTCTTCACTAACCTGCTCTGGCTCTTCTTGCCTTCCTGCTTGCTCTGGACCTTAGTGAGTTTTCTCAGCACAGCAAATGTTTCCTGATGCCCAGGCATGTCTCAGGCACTATGCTAAGTGCAGGGAAGACAACAATGAAGAGTCGGTCTCAATCAAAAGGGACTTACAGAACTGGCCATAGAAGACAGGCATGCTAGCAGATCATTTGCACACAGCGATAAGATCCATGAGCGAGGAGCTGTTCCAGAGTTTTTCACCAGTTTCCCAGGCCTTGCTACTGAGGGTGGGCACCCCCATCTTATCTGCTCCTTGTCTGGCAAATACTGCTGATGACAGTCTGACAGCCGTTGCAGAGGTCCCACTAGAAAGTGGTGCTGTCTTAGCTTGCCCTCCTGCTCTGTAGCCAACCCGAACCCTCACTCTGCGCACGAGGCTCAGGGAGTGGGGTGCATCCTCATCCCGGTAGGTCTGTGTTCCCACAAGTGCCTTTTTCCTCATCCCCCAGCTTGTTACTTGCTGCCTGTCTGTCTTCTCCTCCTTTCCTACCAGCCCTGAGGAAGGAAAAGTAATCTGTCCAAGGCCACCGACTTCACCTGGCCTATATTCTGTCTCCTGAGGCTTCTCTGGGACCCATCCGACCTCTGTTCACCCTGGTACCATTAAACGCCCCTTTCCACTACCTCCCTCCTCTCCCAACAAATGTGCACTGGTGCCCCATTCCTCAAACTAGACCTTTGCTTTAGTTTGCTGTTCTTTTTGAGCTTCTGAGCCACTGTCTTGGGTTTTTTTCATTGCCATGTATCTCAAAAGAAAGGACCATAAAGACCACGTTTGCTATGCATAGTGTTTGTCGTTGGAATGAAAGGCTGGGGGGCCGGGCAGAGGCAGACAGTAATGGTCAGAGAGGAGGAGCGAGAAAAGGGGAGCTAGAGGGGAAGAGAAACAACAAAACACATACCAGAGGAAGATGAGAGGCAGAGTGAGGAAAGAGAGAGAAAAGGTAGGAGATGGTAGAAAGGGGACATGCGTCCCCAAGATAGACTCATAGCGACACCCAGCCCCTTTAGTGCGTAGAACCTGCTGCCACCCCTCCCCCCCACAGACATACAGTACTCCCATAGGCACAGACCCGCACACAGACACTCGATCCCCTTCACAGACATGAGTTCATTCCCCACAGACATGTGCCTCAGGGTCCCCCACCTGGAAAGAGATGTATAACCCCGATACATGCCACACCCCGCATGTGTGCTCCAAAGGGCAGCCTCAGAGTTCCCCTGAGAAGGGACTCACCTGTGGGTCTTCATGCTGTACTTCAGACAGGAATACCAGGGGGCATCTGTGTTCAGGGATTGGTGGAGCTGGGTGAATCAGTATAATTCCTTCGCCAAATAGTACAACTCAAACTTTCCGTTATATGGACAGTTTCAGTTGCTAAAATTGTTAGCTAGTTTAAAAACCAGCAGCTATGGTCCAGAACTACAGAGAGGAAAATGCTGTCAGTGACATCAGTGATAACATAGCTGCCATTGTTCAACATCTCCTAAGCCCCAGTCACTGGACCTTTTCCTTTACATATGTGATCTCATTGAAATCTTCCAGCAACCCTGCAAGGCAGGTATTATTAGCTCCGTTTCACAGATCAGTAAACTGAGGCCCCAAGAGCTTTAGTAACTTGTCCCAGTATAGACATTATGTATGTATGATTCCATTTTTATAAAAACAAACAAGAATTATATATATATGTATACATAACACAAAAATTAGATATATATGTCTACATATAGAGAGGCAGAAATCTGGAAAGAAATACACCAAAATGTTTAACAATGACTTGTGATGGGGAGGAAGGAGAGGATTCCTGTGTGCTTTTTATTTTATTTTCCATGTTTTCAAATATTTTTACAATGAAGAAGTATGGTTTTTATAATTGAAAAGCTTTATTTTGAGAACTCAGTGTTTATTCTAACCAATTGTTCTTTCTAGCTGCCATCCCTCCCTTCTTGTTTGCTTAGAGGATTTATTAGATGTTTTACTTTCCTGTGAAAGCTGAGCCAAGATCTTTTCAACATCATCTCTAACTCTAGCACTCTCAAGAACTGTGTCACCAGCCTGACTGAGGGCAATGATGTTGGCAGGACTAACTTAGAAGGAAAGATTTGGTGAGGAAGACTGCTAAGCCCTTGTCACCCCAAATTTCCACTCCAAAAACTCAAAGCTAAGATTAGTATTTATCAGTGCCTGAGTGGGTTCTGTGATGAGGCTCCATCTTGGAACTTTCTGTGTTTATGTGATCACATTTTCTCTCAGGGTCTCTTGTTTTCATGAAAGAACTTTTTGACATATGACCAAAAGATGATTATAGGCCGGTGGGGATTGCTGTCTGTTCGTTAACTGCAAGATGTAAGAATGACGAAACAAAAGACCCCAAGAGAAAAAACAGATCCTCCAGTCAAGGCTTGATTTGATCACCTTCAGCCTACTACCACCGTTTTGGTCAGAGACTACAAATGGCATGAAATTTGAGTCGAAGCTAATAACTTTATTGTATTGTGCTCGGTGACTTTCACCTCCATTGAGTTTAATCCTTGCTGGTAAGAGCCAGCAGGGATAACTAGCATTTTAAGTAAAGTGCTAGGAGCCTGGAACATGTAAATTTGAAGGAGGTTTGCTCCTCTGCAGATGATTTAAATGTTAAGTGCGTCCCCATGCAAGGGATACACGAAATGGAATCTGAAAACTATTATCTCCTGTAGAAATGAACTCTCAATTTACTCACTGCACAGGAAGGGCGGATTCTAGTCATTTTCACTGCCAGCAGGTGCCCTTTCTGTGCATAATAGACTTCGCAAGTGTAATTAACACATGAGGACCACTGCTGCCAGTTTTTCTTCAGGTACATGCTGCTAGGAGTTTTCAGGACAACAGTGGAGGCCGTAAGAGCTTTTTATATTGTGCCTGAAGGTGAGGTGTTCATTGACTTCTGGACAAAGACGTGGTAAATGAGGCTGAGCCCAGACCCTGCTGTTGGTATCACAGGTCATGCTCCTTTGGCCCAGAAACCCCAAAAGCTGTATCGCAGCTTTTGGTAGACTAGAGGCCAGTAGAGCAAAGCTCTAGTTTGCATGTAGTTAATAAATGGAAAGTAGGATACTGAAAACCCTGCAATTATGTGGAAGACTCTAATTGCACATTCACAAATACAACAACCAATTATCTGAGTTAACTTTAATTAGAGCTATAATCACAGATTTTAATTATCTGAAAAAAATCAGTTTAGTACAAATGGGCTGCCCTAAGTATTTCCCAAATTAATTTTTCAGGTCCCTTCCCATTTTGGGAGAAGGGTGGTAGTAGAAAGTGTCTGGGTTTTAGATTCAGACAGACCTGGATTCAAATCTCAACTATTAGCTGTGTAACCACTAAAAATCTGTTTACCTCTCTGATCTGCAATGTCTTTCTGTAAAATGGGTATAATTTACCGGCTTTGAGGAGTGACTGGAGACATTAGAGATAGTAGTCATTAGGTGGCACTTAGGGGCTACTTGGTAAACAGTGATTGCTCTTATCACCGTTACTATAAACATGGGATCTGGATTTTAGTTTCCAGAAGGTTTAACTCATATTAAACGTTATTCTTCTGCTGCCTTGTGAGCTCAGGGGAAAACTTTATAATTTATCTTCTCTTTTTATCCCTCAGATTGTTTTTATTTTGATTTTTTTTTTTTATTTAACTTGAGTTATTGTATGGTTGTTTTCATTTGCAGCTGTGGCATAAGAATGAAAAGAAAAGAAACAAAAGCAGATGGCAGAGAAAACGAAAGGAGTAAGACATTTCCAGCCCTTATGAATATTTAAAAACATGTGCTACTGGTTCCTTTCTACTTTAGATCTGTGCCATTCCCTTGACTTTGAAAGTGAAACCGAGAATGTTCCCTACCTTAGCTTATGGCAGCCCTGACCTTGGCCAATGGTGGGAAAGCCTTCCCATTTCTGGGACAAAAGGATTAACTTGGGGGTGAGAACCAGCATTCCCTTTCATAATAACAGTCACCACCTATCAAGTACCGTGTGTGTGACAAGCTCTTTGTAAATGTTACTGCAAATCTTCAACCTCAAACTACAAGGTAAAGATTATTAGCTCCATTTTATGTACCATGTTTCCCCAAAAATAAGACAGGGTCTCATATTTATTTTTCCTCAGGAAGACACCCTAGGGCTTATTTTCAGGAGATGTGTTATTTTTTTAAAGTACAGTATAACAATCTACATTTATTCAAATATAGTTAAGTCGTTGTCTTCCGGAACATCATCACAACTCTCCAAACCCCGAATTCCATCCTGAATTTCTTGCGACTCTATTTCCTTTAGAACCATTGGCCCCAATCTCTCATGCCGAGCCATAGAGCTCTCATGGGGCAGATGAGAAGGGCTGCTCGTCTTCTTTACCGCTCCGCAACAGAATGCATGGGTTGTGCAGATACGCTGTGTAGCCACGCCCATCAGTAGGTCTTATTTTCGGGGTATGGCTTATATTGCACAAATGCTTAGAAATCCTGCTAGGGCTTATTTTATGGGTAGGTCTTATTTTTGGGGAAACACAGTATTAGGAAATTGAAGCTCAGAAAGGTTTAGTGACTTACCTACTGTCACATGGCTAAGAAATATTGGAGCCTGTACTTGAAATCCAAGGCCATGTGAGAGTAAAGCTTTCTCCTTAATATCCTCCAAAGTCTTAGAGAATAAATTGTACCCATCACCAAGATTTTGTGAAAAAAATTCTTCATATAGGCTTCTTGATGGCTTGCTAATTGTAGACGTATGTTGTCATTCATTAATTATTCATTCAGCAAATATTTATAGAGCACTTACTATGTACCGAGCACTGTGCTAATTAAATTTACTAATAAAAGGTCCCAGTAGAAGCCATGTGGTATTTCCCATGTAAATTTCTTTTTCTCCCTTCCTCCTTCAGAAGTAGTCCTAAATAAGGACCACAAATCAATTCCCAAATTGAATTGTGTATTTGGTTTATCCTAGGCACTTGTTAAAATACCTTCATGATTAAAATTTTCAAAGCAGATCAGGACAAGTTTATGTATTTCCCTCGCAGGTCAAGAGCCAGGTTGGTAGCTAACTCCTGGTGCTTTCTCAGGGCATGGTTGAACCGAAAAATTAAATAGGATATGTACAGTTAAAGTTTGGATTTTGCATTTGGCTTCATAAAATGCCTTGTATTTCCTGGCATTTCTGATGACTCTGGAAGTCATTCTTCCTCTCAGAGTGGGGGTGTCCAGATTCTCTGTGAGAGGTACTAGTTTCAGGCCCTATATATGTGCTTATATGTGGGGTTCTCAGTGAATCCCCACATGCTGCATCATGTATTCCATCTCATTTTTGCAGCAAACATCTGGAATATATCTGACCACAGGGTGCACGGTCAATGTGGGTGATGGGGCAACAGTCTGGACACAGCTGTGAAGTGACATCCAGTTAATCAGACCTGGATTCATTCTAATCACTGTCTTCATTGATGCCATGAAATTTTGCATAAGGAATAAATTGATGCTAAATTAAGTGGGATTGTTGATGCTCTTGGTGGCAGAGACAGAAATCAAATGAATGTGTGGTATGGGCCGGGCACAGTGGCTCACCCCTGTAATCCTAGCACTCTGGGAGGCTGAGGCAGGAGCATTGCTTGCGGTCAGGACATCGAGACCAGCCTGAGCAAGAGCGATACCCCGTCTCTACAAAAAATAGAAAAATTAGCCAGGCATGGTGGTGTGTGCCTAATAGTCCCAGCTACTCAGGAGGCTGAGGCAAGAGGATCACTTGAGCCCAATAGTTTGAGGTTGCTGTGAGCTATGATGATGCCACTGCACTTTAGCCAGGGTGAAAGAGCAAGACTCTGTCTCAAAAAAAAAAAGTATGCTGTGGTGGAAACAGGAAAACCTGGCCTTACCCCTGGCTTCCCTATTTATTAATACTAGCTTTGAGATCACTGAGCCTTTCTGAGCCAACTTTCTCTTCTGTCAAAGGTGAGTAGTAGTTATTACTGACACAGAGCGGGTGCTCCATCAATACTAGGTACTATCTCTGTTATTCATGACTACACAGATATATATAGTCAGTATATATTAATGTATCTCTGTGTATAAGTCTCTCTATATAAATGATCCAACAGAGTCCAGTTGAAATCCTCCAAGCCCAGGACAGATGGAAGTGAATTAGATGGCAGATGTGGCTAAAATTCTCTTGTATATGCTAAACTCTGGATTTTGTAGGTTTTGTTAAAGATTGAATTCCAACAAGTATGCAAAAGTTATGTGTCATTTCCATTTAGCAAGCAAATACTTATGAGTTCTTACTATGACCCTGACACTGTGCATAGCAAGATAGGAACTCCTAGAGAGTTCTGGATTTGAAAAAAACACTACTTCACAAAAGAACTCAAGTGTACAGGCAAGATTGGGAGATTATATTTTTGAAGCTACGAAGCATCATGGGACCAACAGTGATCCAGTGCTTGGGGTGTGGTACTGCTCTGACAGAGCTCATCTAGGAGAGGCAGGAGGGGATAAGGACCAAGATTTCAGTTGCAGATAAAAGGACAGTTGGGTCTGGTGGGCCTGATGGTTAGGAAATGTACACACACACATACACACACACAGACATGTATGTTGGTTGAATGCAGGAATATTATAGATTGCTAGGTAATTTCTGGACTAAGATTTGGCTGAATTTAACCCTGAGGTTTGAACAGAGAAGCCGAGTGGTGGAAAAACATCCAGGGTTGGAAGTCAAAAGTCCTAGCTCCAAATCCTGGCTCTGGTCCCATTGAAGACGTGACTAACCTGTCTGAGCCTAAGTTTGCTCATCTGCAAAGCCATTGCCAGGAATATAGCTAAAAGTATTGTTCTACATAGAGAGCCTGGCACCAAGTAGACAGCTAAAACAAAGTTATTAGGTAATGACAGTCGCTGAGCCGTGCGTTGAAATGCACCTTCATTGCCTTCAGCAGCACCTAAGACCAAAAGTGCCAGGGGCATTTGGAGGAGGCTGTGGACAATTTCTGAGTAAATTATCTTCCCGGTGGAAAATGGGAGAGAGAAGAGACTGGGCCCTTTGCATTATCTGTGCTATAGGTTCCATGGGGATCTATATCTATCTATACTGTAGACTCTATAGGAAAACTGTCTTTTCAAGTTCTTTTTTATTTATTGAAATATAATTCACATACCACAAATTCACCTATTTAAAAGTATACAGTTTAATGGTTTTTGGTATATTCCAACTATCTAATTCACTAATATAGCTATTAGATATCTAAATATATCTAATATGCCACCAGTACCTAATTCCAGATCCATTATATTTTTAATACATTCTTTTTTGTTGTTAGTAAAGTAATATATCCTTACTATAAAAATTTTTTAACCGTTCAAAAGTATGTATAGCAAAAAGTAAAAGTTGTACAAAAAGGAGCAGTCTGCTTAGATGGCTGGCATCCAGCCTTCAGCCTGGTTCCTCCAGAGGTGCTCTGGAAGGCACAGATGCCAGGAGTGCAGTGGGACAGCTCTTATCCAGCCTTAGCAGTGTCACTCCCATGATGTCACTGAGACTTGCAGGGTTAGAAAAGACAGAGTGGCTCTTTAACATAGGAATGACCATTCCCAGATTGGGGGAATGGTGGTTGTCTGCTCACCCACCACCCACCCACCTACCCTCTGGGAAGCTCTTCTGGCCACAGCCGAACCACCCTGGTGATCTTCCATCTCCCAGCTGCTGGATCTGCGCCTCTGAACCTGCCCTGCCAGTCCCACCTTCCCAACCCCCTCCTACTGCCTGATGCGCTAAGGGCAGCAGCCTGCCTCCCCTGCCCCCGTTTCCGCCAGCCTCCATGGGACACAGCTGGCTCTGACTTCCCTTTACCTGCCCAAGCCGTGGCCTAGTTTTTCATTTCTCATGACACATTCTGATTGTAATTCCTCACTCCTCCCTGACCTGGAGCCTGGCTTGAACCCAACACTTAGAAAACTCTGGAACTTCCGAGGCATAGTGCAGTGGTCTCTGCAGCAGAGACACTCTAGACATGTTCCTGGGAACCATAAGTTACCAAAAGGCAGGAGCCACAAACCGTATAATGTCAGGGTCACAGGAAACTTCAGCAGTGGAGCAAGTTACCTCGTGGCGAGCTTTGGGGATAAGCGTCCCTGCCCCTCTCTCTTGCTGGCACCAGGGAAAATACATGAAGGACCAGCACGGTGCTGAGCTCTGAGTAATCTCTCAACAAATGTGGGTTTGTCTTCCCCTTACACGTGTGAAAGACTGAGAGGCTAGGCTAAAAAGGTAATTGGATGCTATGCATTTTGGTGTATGGGGATATCTTAGTCCTGGAAAAACAAAAAGAAAAAATCTTCTCCTGTTATTACTGGTTGCATTAATTTTTTATACATATTTTTCTGTTACTTTCTGCACTTATTTCTCTATAACCCTCTTTCTCTTTTTCTCTTCTCATTTGTTTTGTACCTCACTCATTCCTGCATTTCTACAAGAGTCTCTTGGGCTGCTGGTGGCTCACAACCTGAGACTTCCCTTTGACAGCTGGCTTTAGCTGTTACGGTTCTCGCTGAATTCTCTGTGGCAACAGGGAGCCCCGTCTCCTGACCTTTCCTCTGTGATTAACTTCTCCTGCTGCAGTGGTCTTAGTCATGGAGCCCTTCCTGATGTTTTCCAAGTCTGTCTCCTTCCGGTAGACTGAGGAGGCACGAAAGGGCGAACGACTCCAGGCTTTGATGTTGACCTTTCCAGGTTTTCGTCTGGGCGTTATCTTTGTAATTCACGTGTTCGTTTCTGTTGGGCCTAGCAGCTTGGAGCTCTAGAAGGCATCTCCGCTGCCCCCACCCCTGTAGGTTACCCCAGGAAGCCACGAAGCCACACTCAGAAGGGCATTGTCCTCCTTCTCCCCCTCTCACTGATCAGCTCCAGTGATAGGCATGTGTCTTGCATTAGCAAACCGTCTCCATTGCCGCTAGCTCACTCTCCACTCCACTCCACTGAGCTCACCTCGTCTGTGCTGAGGCCCTGTGTTCTGGCTGCCAAAACCGTAAATGGAAAGTAGGTGGTCTCTGCCTTCTCTCCTAGTCTAGAATTATTCCTGGTCTCCTCGTGGATTCTCATCCTCTCTTGTTGCTCATAAATCAGGGAGGGTTGGGTTGGAAACCAGGAAAGAAGTTAAATACCTTTTCCCCTAAGAAAAGCTTGCTTAACTCATGGCATTCGCACCAGTTCTACTTCTCAAGCTGTACTTTCTGCTTCACACCCCAGCTGTGACCTTTGTTGAGTCACTTAAACTCTTTGAACCATAAATTCCTTGTAAATTATGGCGATCAGCTTTTCAACATTGCTGCAACGATGAAATGAGGTAATCGTAAGCCCTCCTGTTGTGTACCCCACAACACCCTGTGAGTCTCCTTACAAGTTTATGCATGTACAATAATTTGCTTAGTTAATCTACTGTTAACTGCAAGCTCCAAATAGGAGCAGATAGGACCAGATCTATTTTTCTCTCCTGTCTTCCCAGACCAAGGTGTGGTGG
This sequence comes from Cheirogaleus medius, assembly GCA_008086735.1. Classification (NCBI taxonomy): domain Eukaryota; kingdom Metazoa; phylum Chordata; class Mammalia; order Primates; family Cheirogaleidae; genus Cheirogaleus; species Cheirogaleus medius. The sequence continues at coordinate 4,423,170 of VBSM01003204.1, forward strand.
CTGATTTATAGTGATATTTGTTGACTGACTGACCGGCACATAGAAAATACCGAGCACGTAGTAAATGCATGATAAGATAGTAGTTTTCTCCCTTTCCTCTCCCCAGGAAACTTTTAAAAATCCAAGCTGCTGAGTAACTAGTTTATCTTTCTCTTGTGGACAACAGAAATCACCTTACACTCTTGTTTCCCTCTTTGGGTTTGTGGCCAGGGTGCTCAGAGCCAAGTTTGTGGCCAACCCGGCAGGTGTCACAGCGTGAAATTGAAGCAGCAACCTCACCACAGCTTCCATTTTTTCCCCTTTGCCCCCATTTCTTTCCTGCTTTTGTTGTCGAATTGAAAATATTCATATAAATTGCTTTAAATCCTGCTTGGAACAAAAAAGAGTATCAATCAGTTCCAGCGAGTAAGGCAAATATAGTTTTATTCTGCCTATGAATCCACTTAGTGTATTTTTAAGCTATAATTATCAAATAACCATTTTTTGTTAAGTGTAGCGTAATGGTTAGGAGAAATCACTAGTAAGACTGGTATAAGACACTTGGAAGTAGAAGGATTTGGGCTGGAATCACCATTATGAAGGTGACCATGGGAAGTTTCTGAGAATGCCTTTTTTAATCTGTAAAATGGATGGTATAAATTGGATTACTTGAGGATGCAATGAGATAAGGTAGCTAGAGCCTCCCACACAGACCTTGGTATTCGGTGTGCACTCAGTAAATAGCGGCTCGACAGTCTTCCTGCTCTGCACATGGCACCACGGTAGACTCTGGGAAACAGGAAACAGAGTTCTGTTCTTCTGTGACTGACAACACGTAACAGTCATTCAAATGAGCACGTGCTGTATGCCAAATGGGTAACCCAGACAAAAGCCTCTAAAAAGGGAGGTGTTAGCAGGCACTGGGTGATCTGAGAAGCCGGTAGCCCGGGTTCAATAGGACTTTAAGGAAGAGTGGGGCTGAGGCCTGCAGGGATGCCATGTTCCCGAGCGCTCCAGAGGCATTTTAGAATTCGAAACTTCCTATGTGGGGCGGGGATGGGGGGAGCTCAGACAGAATGTGGAGGGTCACAGGACTTGGCACGGCTGCGGGCTGCTCTCATGGAGCAGGTTAGAGAAAGCCTCCTACCCTCCTCCCACTCCTTCCTCCAGGGCTGTGGGAATGCTGGACTCCCGGGCAGTCGTAAGCTTGTTGTACCTCGGTGTGATGGGCTTGGCTTCTGGTCCCACTTCTGCTGCTTACTAGCTGTGTGATGACAGATGAGTTATTTAGCTTCCCCAACCTTAGTTTCTTAATCTAGTTTCTAATAGTACCTGCCTCGTACTATTGTCATGAGGATCCAGTGAGAAAAATCCTGTCAAGCCTTAGCCTAGTGGCTGGCTCATGGTAAATTTGCAGCCAACAGTGGCTGCTCCTATTGGCTCCCTGTCCGACACTACCCATTGTGTTAGCCTGTAGAGCACCTATCTAGTCGCTCTAAGCAAGACCAAAACTGGGGTTATTTATGTTCTCCGACAAGATGTGTTATATGGTCTTTGTTCCTATTCTTTTCCCCATTCTTTTGTCCTTTAACCTCTAACAAAGCCAGGCCTCATTATTTCAGGCAGAATTTAAAACTGTAAGACAAGCTATATTTACACTTTTGTTTCTTTTCAAAAAAAAAAAGAACGAAAGAAAAAGCTCAAATGAATAAGCCCTCTTTCAGAGTTTTTCTTTCCTTTCAAAATAGTGAACTGAGGAAAGACTTGTGGGATCTCCTTGGCCTGATCAGGGTATTTGGTTAAGAAGGTGGCAGGCCTCTGAGAGGTAAGGTGGGTATGGGGATGTGTAAATTGTAATGCTAATAACTATGCATTTATATGAAGAAAAAAAGAAAAACAATGGTCTTTCCAAATCCCTGGGCTACCCTAAGCTATGCTCCTTCCTGATGTCAAAGAGGTATTGCTCACCTGGGGTGGAGGGCCCTCCTACCGCTCCCCTTCCCCTGACCCCTCCCCCTTTGTCTTGGGAAGCTGCATTTTATGTATTTGAGCAGCCAGTGTTCCTTCATTTCACCTGACTCATTCCAATTAGTAGCTGCTCACCTCAGGAGAACGTAATTAAGAGGGGGGAAAGGAATTAAACAAATTGTGAAAGTGCAGTAATAACGAACGGGGACTACAGGACCATTAATAAGGATGCGGTATCCATACTCCTGCCTGTTAGTTGCTAGGAATAAACTCATGCTGCAGGACTTACCTGGGAGAGAAGTGCTCTGCGCCGCAGGCCTGGAGTAAGAGGATTGGGGAACAGCCTGTTTGGTACCCCAGCGCTCAGTTCCTTTTGGCTGAAGTACTGACTGTGCACTGTGTGACGTCATGGGAACAGCGCGGGCTCTCATCCCACAGCCCCATACTTCACAGGGTCTGAAGTATGGCTTCATCACTTAGTAGCTGTGTGACCTTGCAAATTACTCTAACTTTCTGAGACTGTTCCCTAATCTGAAAATGTAGATAGTAGCACTACCTTGCAGAGTTACCTTGCGAATATGTATGTAAGGCATAAAAGTGGCTGGATTATGGTAGCTCAATAAAAGTTCCTTTTCCCCTTAGGAGGATTCAAACGAGAGATATCTTTTAGGTAAAGGTCATTATATTGTCACTGCCTTGACACTAGCAACAGAACCCGTTTCCTTTCCAAGAGAAAAAGAAGAAAGAGTAACTTTTACTCTTCCGGAATGTAACTGATAAAGTCAGATAGTGCAGTAACTCCAGAGAACAAAGGCCTAGTATGGATATACCCTATTCTCTTATTCCAAGATGTACAACGGTATCCAATAATTGCTGTCAGCCATACTGCAGTTGTGACACACTTGTCATGGCCTGCCTATGCATGAATTTCGTCATAGCTGTTAATATTATCACTGCTTTAATTTAATTGTGTGTGTTGTTGGTTCTGCCCGTGTTATTTACTTGCTGTTTAAAATGTCTTCAAAATTGTCCTATGATTCAGCATTGAAATGTAAAGTCACTGTGAATGCTGACAGGCACCAGAGCAGAGAAGGAGGGTATACATTTGCTATTAGTGAAACAGACATCTGCATTCAGATTTTCTAGAAGAAAACAAACAAGTTCTTTCTCAAACCTGAAACAGGAAGATCACTTTTAGTAGATGAATTTTTGTTTTGTTTTATTAACTGAGATATCCTTGGAAAAACATGGATATTTATCACTCTAAATCAGAAAATTCTTCAGATGAGTTGCACTCTAAATGTGAAGAAGTTTTTTAGGAACAGCTTACCCAATTAATTTTACGTTATTTTCCTTTTAATGTATGCCCAAGAGTGATAAGAGGTTTTTTTACATTCGTCATTCTAAGTGATCAGAAAGCAACGCATCATTGTTTCCTTGGTAGTTTTTCCATTCTTAGTGGTACATTAAAATAAAGAGGAAAGGTTCCTCCGGAAGAAAGTGATGAGCAGCTCTGCTGAACTTGGTGGAGTATGTGGGAGGCAAGAGTGCACTTGAGAGTCAGAAACCCCACGATGATGAGCTGGTACAAGTCAGGCACCTCCCGTTCATCGTGGAGTCTCAGCCCTTCTCACCAGTGGTATGCAGGTGTCCTAGACCCAGGTATCCTTCAGAACCAGGGCTGGAACAAGAAACCATTGCACGGGTGATAAGAGGCTGAGTCCAGTGGTGCCAGCTATGCCAGGGGCCCAAAGAGAACCTATTTGGATTTGACAGTCATTTACTGAATACCTTCCCTGAGCTGATCTTGTGCACCTCATAGATTGTCCTAACAATACTTGGCTAAGAAATTACATTGCAACAATCCTGAAAGATGTCCACTGGAGCAGATACTGGCCCTTGGGAAAATACTTTGCTAACATATAACAAAAGATACAAAAACAGTCCTGCCCTTTGATTTTTGATAATTCAGTGTCTGGGAATTCATGCACATGAAGTTGTTCATGTTTACTCCGATGTTACTTATAAGAGTGAAAAGTTAGAAGCAACTTAATGTCTAAGGATAGCATTCAACAAATTATGGCACATTCATACTTTGTGGCATATTATACCATCTTTAAAATAATCACGAAAATTATAGGACAGTATGGGAAATGTTAACATAGCCAATGAGAAAACAATAAAATGTACACACTTTATAATTCAAAGATATTGTTACTGTGAGCCAATATTAGGAAGGAATAATAAAAAAATGAAAAGTAGTTGCATCAAGGTGATACAAGCATAGGGAGGTGGGTTTTTTCCCCTCAATTTTATTTTTATAATAAAAACACAAAAGGTTTCCAAGAAAATGAGTCAGTAGCTACAATAATTATTGAGGTATACAGAAAATGGAAATTGTTTTCAGAACATACCTAGAATTACCCAGCTACATACTTGCCACATTGAGATGTTAAGGAGACTCTGGGTTTCTTTTTCTTTCCTCTCTCTCCCCATTTGAAATTTGTAATTATGTATTTGTAGAGCAAAAATGTAGTAGATTCAGGGAAGTATTTGAGGCTTTGTAAGCAAATGATCACAATGTAAAAGGTATTTGTCCAAATTTGCATTCATACAAAACATAGAGCTGCTGTGATTTCAGAATAAATGTGTTTAAAATATTTTCTAAACACAGAGCTGTTGCAGCCCTAACAATATTTGGCTAAGAAATTACATTTCTATTATAGGCCATAATTACTCTTCGGAATATTATTGGGCTTAAAAAAATGCCCACCTAAAGATACCCAAAGAGTGAGTCCCATTTTGTCCCTTCTTTCATCTGCAGTCACTTCTGTAAGACTCCTTATTCCTCTGTTTCAGGATATCATTGATTTTTATTACGGGACAAAAGGGCATGGCATTAAAACCTATGTACATAAGAGCCTATGGTTAAGTTACGCAGAGGACTTTTGCCATAGGTATTTATTTTCACCTTTTTCTCACAGTTGTTTGAATATCTTTTTTCTGTATGTTAACTCATTTGTTGGAATTTCAGTTCTGAAATTCTAATGAAAACTCATGGTCACTGGCAATTGCATGATTAAATGTAGGAGCCGGAAAAGTTGATAAGATTTAGTTAAATATTATGGATTTGAGTTTTTCTCTCTTCTATGTGTTAAGCTGTACTTCTGGACACATTAATAAGTGGCCATTTTCCTGGAATTCTGCACTCTTCCTGCTTCCTTTCATTACATTAGGCAAGGTTCCACTAGATGAGACATTTGCAGTCTTAAGACTTCCTGCCGGGGTTCAGACTTTGTATTTTTGACATTGAAGCTGTCGTGTTCCTGAAGCTACTTAATTAGAAACACATTCATTTCAGTGTACACTGGAAAAAAACTTGGACAGCAGAGCCAGGCACACTGGGAAGTTTGAGCATTTGTGTAGCTGGCAGCTAAACTAATGGTTTATAGTTTAAGGAAAAAAAATATCACAGGGCATTTCCTTGCCCCTAGAAGCGAAGAGAAGCTGAATGTGCACAGCAGATACCTTTATAGAAAAAATGAAGAAGAAGAAGAAGAAAGACAAGAAAGGACAACTCCACTTTCACTGCAGTTGTGTGTGTAGTTCGTTCTTTAGCTATTATCACATACAAAAGTCTTCTAGAAGAATAGTTCCCAAGTCTGTTTTACAGGTTCCCAAGATATATTACTGCTGAGATCTGTATTAAGGAAAACATTTTATATTCTGGGGGAAGGATTTTTGCTTGAAGAATTTTATTTGTTGGATAGTAATGAGGGAATTGTGCCCTTTCTTATTTTTAAATGTTGGAGCGGTTTTACAATGTACATCTGATGTTTAAAAACCTTTCTTGCCTATCCATTGCTTTCAGGATAAAACCTGAACTCCTTAGTATTCAGTTGGAAGCAATCCTCTCCTGCCTCATTGACTTAACTAATCCTTGTTCCCCAACCCTCTCCCCAAAGAGCCATCCTTGTCTACACACTTGTACTGCACTAGCTGCCCCAGAAGAGAAGTACCTAGTCACCCAGTCTGAGCCAGGTATCTTTCCTCTAGGTTCATAAAATACCCTTTGTATGCTTCATGGGATGCATCACATACTGGACAGACAGATGGAAATGTTGCCCGTCACTCCCTTCCTCTCTGTGACCTCCCTCACCTCACCCCAAGAAAAACATTGTGTGGGAGGTGTGCATGGGGATTTTAGGTTCCACATTACAAAGTTCTTGTGGCACAAAGGAAGAAATGGATACTGACTTTGTTTTGTGACATTGAATAAGTGATTTAACCTCTCTAGGTCTCTTTCCTCCTCTGTAAAATGGGGGTAATACCTACCTTGCAAGGTTGTGTGGATTAGAAAAGATGAATGTGTAGTTCCTCATGTAACAGCTAGCACATTTATCATTGGTAGGTAGCATAAATGAGAATGTTTACATAGAGGGACAGAGAGAGACTCCTGAAACCAAAAGAAGGACCAGTCGGTCCAAAACACCCAGGTTTTAAAACCTCTGGAGTTGAGTTTTCATCCCCTTGCTCAGTCACTAACTTAGGGAGCCCGTTGCTCTGTGCAAAAAGCAGTTGACAGAGGCTTTATGAATTGTAGTGTCATTGCATGGCATGCATGCAACCGGGGAGGAGATGCTTGCTGGCAGCTCTCCAAGTGCTTTGTCCAATCAGAATGGACAGTTAAGTCACGTCTTCTGATGGCAGAAGGAAACAGCAAATAAAAAAATCATTCTTCTTTGAAACACATGATGCCCTCCATTTGGCCTTAACTGCTTTTTCTGTTGTAATGACAGCAATAATAGTTCCCATTTGTATCAGGAACTACACTAACTGCTTGACATGTATTTTCTCTCATTCTAAGAACAACGTGCCAGTTCGATTCCAGTATCCCATTTTAAAGATAAGGCAGCAGAGGCTGTGCTGTTGCATCGCTGCTATTTAGGGTCTAATACCTAGACTGATTTTGATCAAGGTTGATTTTCTTTCCCCGCCACCCCCCATGCTGTTTCCAGTGCTGCCCACATTTTGAAATTCTTCTGAAGTTTCTAAGCTTGGGAACAAAATGTCATATTAGGGTTTTTGTTGTGAAAGGAAATGTAACTGTGCATACGTTTATTAAAACAGTTTTTCTCCAAATAGTGAACCATCTGTACTTTTCTGTCAGAAGCAACAGACATTAAAGCAGCTGTGTGTCTCTGTTTCTCTTCACAGTGCTCCCATGCCCTACCTCATAGGAATCCATTTAAGTTTAATGGAGGTAAGTTGGCTTCTTTCCTCCCCACATCGCTCTACTCGGGGTTTTGTTTTGCTGTGTGGCAGTGGAAAGACAATGGTCTCGGGATTCACAGCTCTGCACACGGGAGCGTGTCGGAGCAACCCCTCGTGTGCAGTCCCTTCCCAGGTGCACGGAGCTGAGCACTCGACTCAGATGCTCTGCACCAGCCTCTCGTTTTCAGGGTTTTCCCGCTTTGCTTGGGGACTGTCGGTTTTCATGGGTCAGGGGAGTGAGATAGAGGAGGCAGGAGCAAAGGGTTCTTCGGGGCTTTGAAGGAAGGAAGGGAAGTGATTCACCTTTCAAAATGATGTTTATAATATATCACCATAACAGTATTGCATTTTTCATTGTAGGAGGTGTCATATAAAAGGTGTATAGAAGTATAAAGAAGGAAATTCAAATACTCCACCATGCCATTATTCCGGATTGAACCATTGTTAGCATTTTACTCTTCTCCTTCCTAGTCTTCATTCTGTGACGATATATTTTATGTAAATGCATAATTGATATGTTTTATACAATTTTATATCTTTATTTTAACATTATGGCATGTTTTTATCTACTCTCAGTAATCATTTTTAATTTGCTACCTATCATTCCCACTATTTGGATATACCACAACTTAACCATTTTCCTACTGTTGGACACTTAGGTTGTTTATCATTTTTCACTATTATAAATAGCATTTCAGTGAACATCTTTATGCATAAGGCTTTATCTGCATTTTGCCTCATTTCCTTAGCATAGAGCCCCTAAAGTAGAAATGCTTGGTCAAAGCTATGAATCTGATGCCAGATTGCTTTCTGTATCGCTGTACCAATTAGATAGCAGTTCTTTTAAAGGACTTTTCTGTGCTTTGTACGTGCCATTACTTTGTAGACATGAACCCTGAGCCTTTTCCTCCTCAGGAGAGAGTTTAAATTTGTACTAGAGCAAAATGAGGCATGGGAGGGAGGGGCTTGCCTGTTTTGCACAGGAGATAAGCTCTCAGAGGGAAAATCTACAGCCATGTCCGTCTGTGATGGTGCTTTGCATGTCTTAAAGGAAGTGCTACTTCTCTTCTTCTGTTCCCTTCATTTCACGTCGACGAGGACCACCTGCTTCTTCACTAACTGTTGCACACTGTGCTATTGTGCTTACGAAAATGAAAGAAGTTGGTTATCGAAAAACCTGTTTGTTTGACATTGAGAATCTTGATCAAAATAGACCACAGAAATCTGCTCAAATTTCTAATTTGACAGGCCGGCCATGTGGCTCCTACATTCTGTTAACAGTTCCTCCTTGTCATCACCCAGCCCTAAGCACATACAGTACACAGTTTATGGACTATCTGGGAAGATGTATTTAGATCAGATTGAAGAGATTTCTTCTGTGTTTTACCTTTGTTTGTCAAGTTTGGGGGGGGGGGTCTATTCAAAGCTCCTGTGTGAAAAACTGAAATTCAAAGGGAATGCTTTCTAATGGCCCCTTAGTGCCAGTTGTTGTAGAATTTGAAACACTAATCTCACGACTATTTGGTCTATCAGAGTGCACAGTTCCCTCCTGCCTACCAGACTGCTCCGACATGGGCTCTTTCAGCCTCCCTGTCCTGTCCCAGCACCTTCAGCATTTTCCAAGTTGCCAATCCTGGCCTTGTCTTCTCTACGTGCCCTCTAGTCATCTTGTTTAAGGCTTTTTGCTTCAGCTACTGGGTCAGTGACTCTCGGCTGTGTTTCTAACCCTGGCCTGCCTCTCTGAACTTCAGGTCCAAAGTTTCAAATGCCAGTTGAATTGCACCTGGATGTACTACATATGCCTCACTCAGTCTCTCCCAAACAATTTATTATCCACACACTCTCTCACACTCCAGGCCACTCCCCTTCCCTCCAGTGTTCCCTGTCCCTGCGAATGGCGCCACTGCCTGCAGCAGCCAAAGTGGGATACACTGAGCATGGCCGATTGCTCCTCTTCCTCATCTTTCTCCCTAAATACTCACAAAGTCTCTGAAATGTCTCTCACCCTGTTCCTTCCTCACTGCCTTCATTGACACTTTTCTTTCCTTCCTGGATTCTTGCAAAGCCTCATTCATTCATTTGATAAGCAAAATGAGGGCCTCTTATGTTCCAAGCATTCTGCTAGGTCCTGGAGGTATGAAGGTGAATATGAAATTCAATTCATTGTCCTGACATTGAACGGGTTGCCCTCCACCTGGTCACTCTATAACCATGGGCTATAACGCTTGGGGAGGAGCCTCCCAATCTCCCTCTATGCAGTCCCTGAGTTCTGCACAGTCTCCCCATTGCTATCAAGCCTTTGGCCTAAACATATCCACATTCCCACACATCTGCATGGATAAGCCCTGCCTGTCTCCACCTCTTCCAGGAAGTCCTCCTGTTTTGTTGTCTTCTTTCATCTGTGGTACCTCTTGTTCTGAATAATAGCTGTTTGCTTCCTTGTCCCTCTCCATCATCCCCTGGAGCGAGAGTCCTTTGGGAACAAGGACTGTGCATTATTCACTGTGGTGTCCTCAACATCTAGCAGGATGCTAAGCAGGTGGCACTGTCTGAGCAAATGCTCTCTGAAAAGAAAGGTTGAGTGAGTGCTTGGAGAGCTGTCATTTGGAGCACATTTACAAGCCCTCTCGTAGGCATCACTGTTTTCAGGCAATGCAGTGCCATAATTTTACTTAAAGGTGGGGGAAGTAAATTTTTTACTTTTATATAATCATAAGTAATTTAAAATAAGGCCTTTTGTAGTAAAACCTGTAGTGCAAAATATGCATAGATTTTGAAGCTGAAACTTGAGACAGTTTTGCACTTACATGAATGGGCGCAGCCTATGAAGGGCTTTGAGTGAGAAGGTTCAGGAAGCACTGGCCAGGACAGATCTTAGGCCTATTGATTGAGACTGGGGAGGAGTTTGCTGTGCTGAACTCCTGTGTGGTCAGCAGAACAATAAAAACAAAATGGGAGTCACCCACTCTTGAAGCCAGAAGACACTTTCTGAACAAAGAAGTGTTTCCGGGATGTGTTGGGCAGCCGTGAACTACCAAACCTTGATATTCAGTCCCCTGATCTACTGACCCTGAATTTCAGCTCAGAGTCAGAGTGCCCTCGTTGTGCTTTCTGATTGGGTGAATCTGGTTCCATCGTACCCTTCAGGCGAGAGCTGCTTCCCCTGAGATTTCCTCCAAGAACCTTGGGCTATAATGCTTGGGCAGGAGCTCAGACCTGGGGCCAAAGGAAAGCTCTTTAAGGGAAGGCCCATCTCCTCTTGCTACACTAGTTTTCTTACTGGCAATTCAGCAAAAGGCTTATTTTTGACTGTCTTGTTATTTTTTCTTGAAAGCTATAGGCACCTTATTATGCCTTTGCATATGTGCCAGAATTTTTTAAACTTCAAATGAATGTGGCAGATGTTCATAAAAGTTTAGAAAAAGCTACCATAGGAAGACTTTTTAACCATTTTTATGACACTCAAATTTGTTACACAAAAAGAAATATAAATTATAACCTAGTGTTCTCATTTGAAAAAGGGTTCTTTTGGGGAAAGACCTAATTCTAGCATTCATGCTTTCACAGGATGCCATTGCTATTTGTTAAATGGTAACCTCTCACCTTAAAGAGTCCACTTTCCATCTAAAGCGAATGACCTGATCATCATTCTTCTCTCTCCTTCTGCCTTTTTATAGTCTCTCTCCCACTTAAGCAGTTTGAGGCTAGTGGCAAGTTAGCAGAATAGCCAAGAAGGGTATTGGCATAGACCTAGTTTCTTCTTGGAGAGAATGATCATGTTAGCTGGCAGCTAGGAAATCCCAAAACACGGCCAGATTACACAGTGACTGTGTCCTTTCATTCAAGTGATCTCAGTTTATTTCAAGAAACATTTATGCAGCCCCTCTTCTGTGTCATCTCTGGTAGCAGTTGCAGGTCATGTCTGGTAGATGGTGCTTCTCCTATTTGATAAATGAAGACTTTCTTCCCCAAGCCTCACAAGCAATGCTTTGTGTATAGACCTCAGAGTGACATGAGGGATTTATCCAGAATATATTTTATATCATTCCTGGTGGCAGGATGATCAGCAAGGAGGAAGGAAAGGCAACAGCAATGATATAGTTCCAGAGAGAGAGAGGCTCAGGTTGGCTTGTGAGTGAAGCTCTACTGATACACAGAAGCAGTAATGTGTAGCAGTTAGAATGTGGGCTCTGGATTCTGGTACCTCTACTTCCTGCTTATGTGATCTCTGGGCAAGGTTAATTGACCTCTGCCTTTGTTGTCTCACCTGTAAACTGAGGGTAATGGCCGTGTCTCCCTTACAGGCTCATTGGGAGAATCCAGTGAGATAATGCATATCACATACCTAGCACAGTACCTGGCACATAAAGAGCTCAACAGAGGTCAACTATCATTGCTGTTTTTATTTCTTCACTGGCCTTAAAGGCATTTACATTTTAAGCTGATGGCTTTGGAATTGTGTTTTAGGAACTCTTAGGTTCCCAGGGTCATCATTCTCTTTTCCTAAGACAGAGTTTCAACAAAACTGGGTTATACCTGCCTCGTTTTCTCCTGGTTTGCTAGGCAGAGATACTGCACCAGAGTTGGGGATAACACTTTTGTAAAATTTGATAAATGTACTTCGAAACCCCTGCTGGACCACTTCCCTGCTGTGTTAACTTCAGTCATGATCCTTTGTCTTTCTGTGTCTTACTTTCTTCATCTCTAAGAGCTGAGTCTGGTCTCTGTAGGGCATATCCCAGAGTCTGGCATGTGGTAGGGACACAACATACATTCCTTCCCACAGCAGTGTTTGCAGAGCTCCTGTGTACCAGGCACTGCATTATACTAGGAGTTCTGTATGAAATGGTGAATGTGACATGATCTCTGCCTTCAGAGGTTCATCCAGAGTAGATGAAGACAAGTAGGAAGTAATTGCAGTGAATTTGGGAATGCCGTGGGCTCTGGTAGGAGAGATACTGATCCTAGCCTTGAGGACTATACTTCTCAGGGAAAGAGAATGCCTAAACTGAAACCTAACAGTTGAGTAAGAGTTAGGTATACCCCAGGGGAACAGGAACAGCATCTATAGAGACTTGAGGTGTAGACCAAGGGGCTTTTCAGGAAGTATGAGTAGTTCAGTCTCTGATAGGAGCGTAGAACTGAGGTAGGCAAACAAGGGCAGGCCCATCCAGGGCCCTGGAAGCCGTAGTAAAGAGTTTGAACTTTATAGGGCAATGGAGAGCCATTGAAGGGTGTAAATAGAGGAGGGACGTGGTCAGGCCTTTTCCTTCTGGGCCATTAGAAACACAGTCCTTCTATATAAAATGCTTGACAACCACTTAACCATGTTAATAAAGTAAATTGATATTTGTAAAGATCAAGGTAATCCTTAAGGAAATTGCACACCAGAACCATGTATATAAAATTCAGATGTGTTAGCATCCCAAACCCGAGCTTCCAAGTGGTTCCTTTACTACCAAGCTATGGCAGAGGTGTTTGTAGTGATGGCTTTCTTCGAGGTTTTAAGCACCACTCTTACTAGATTTTGTCTTTTCCTCTCTGTTTTCAAGTACTTTTTATGAATTAGATATTCTTTCTACACCCCAGTTTAAGGATATAAATTTAGATTATGTACTGAGTGAGTGGTAGTTCCAGGCAGTAGGAACAGGGAGAGTGAGACCCGGGGACCAAGTTGGCAGGCCCCCAGCGATGTCTCCCTGCCAATGCAATTGCGGGAGGCGTGTGATGGGTGCCCGGGGAGACTGGCCAAGCTCTCAGCATCCCTCCTCTTTCTCACCAGCCTTTATCTAGGAAGGCTTAGCCATGGGTCCCTAGAAGCCTGGTCTTATAAATACACTAAGTGCTTGTAACAGCACCGAGCCACCCTTCGGAGGACAGCATCCAAGTGCCATATCAAAGCTCATTTTGGTCTCAGGAATCCAGAGGCCACTTTTGTCTGTGTCTGCAGTGGGGCTCCCAATTTAACTATGGGGCTTTTACACAAAATAACAGGATTCACTTATTTACAGACAAGGAAAGTAATGGGATTTTTTTTTTGCCTTTGCATTTCAAAGAACCTGAATTTCTGTCAATTGAGTTAACACTATTTTAACTAGTTTTTTCTCCTTTCATTTTTCCCCCAGGCATAGAAAGTCTTTAATCCTTTGTTCCCTTGGGGGGTTTTTGATATTTATTTTTAAACAGTTTCATAGTGAATAAAGAAGAGTGTTTCTTGTTTACCATTGTACTATTTTGCTGCTTCACAGGACTCCACACGTAGACAGAAGTGAGATGTAGTTCACATTTGCTGATGCTGCAATTGATGCAAAACTCAGAGCCATGATCATAGTCAGGTATAAATATTGACTTGTATTATGTGTCCTCACAAGAAGAGAGAAATTCCATATAAGATTTGTTAGTGCTAAGTAATCATATTCTTGCTTTATAGGAAGGTGATATTGTATGAAGGTGATATTGTAGGTTTATGGGGAGAACTTTGGCAAGAAAGGAGAAGGTTGGGAGGAGACTTTGCAATCTTCTTAGTACTTAGTGCCAAAGACTGCTGGGGACTTTACCTGTTGTCACTTTGGAGCATTCTTCAGACTCTGCGAAGTAGGAGACAGCCACACTTGCACATGGGGAAGCTGAGGCTCTGAGAGGTCAAGTACATTCAGCCCTCTGTATCTACAGGTTCCACATCCGTGGGTTCAGCCAACCAAAGATTGACAATATTTGGAGAAAAAAATAAGATTACAACAATAAAACATTATACAAATAAAAACCCAATATAGTAGAACGGCTATTTACACAGCATTTACATTGTATTAGGTATTGTAAGTAATGTAGAGATGATTTAAAGTATAAGAGAGGATGTGTGTAGATTATATGCAAATATTAATATTACACCATTTTATGTCAGGGACTTGAGCATCTGCAGATTTTGGTATCCAAGGAGCATCCTGGAGCCAATCCCCCATGGATACAGAGGGACAACTGTAATCTGCACCCAGCCCCTCAGCTGTGAGGGGTTTGCCAGCCCCCAGAGCCTCTGATCTGTGCACCTTCTCAACAGGCTGTGTCAATTATGCCTGGCCCCGCCCCAATCCTGGGCAGAGGTCCCCACCCGTCCCTGAGCTTTTCCTTCTTTATGCCATGCAATGGGGATCGGGGGAGGGAAAAGGAGGGCCGCAGGTGGCAGCCCATATTCCTCCACAGACAAGCTCTCAGTCTACTTGTGACTGGCGCCATTACTTGGCATATCCAACGTTCCATTTTCACATCTGTAAAGTTAGGGTGATATTATCCATCTTAAAGAGTTGTAAGAATTAACTGATGCAGTGGATATGAATAGGTTTTTAAAAATACTATACCAAACATTCGTCTTCATAGTTAGTGGTTTAAAAGTAAGAGGGAAAGTTTAGATCAATGAAACCCTGGAGATTGCTTTATTTTATAAAGAAAAAAGTAATTGCACAGTAGCTTGGTTTCCTGGAATTTCCTTAGTGTGCTATATGTTATCATGCACAATCATCACATGTGAGTCTCTGTCATATCCAGAGGATTCAGAGAGCAAATGTAGCAGGCTCTGCTCACCTTAGGCCTCCAAGAACCCCTTGGATTTAGCTGATAGATTTCCCCTGGAAGCTTTCTCCTCTATGCAGTGGCATTTGCTTTTAAAATGAGTGCGATTCTTAAATGCCACTTATCCTAATGTTGGAATTAGTTACTGTAAAACAATTCAAAGCTCTAGTAGTAATTTATGTAATCAAAGGGAACAAGTACTTCTGGCTGAGTTAAGTGTCTCTTGCAGTCAGTACATTTTCAGTCTAATTTGTCATGACTGAAATGTTCTCTTGTGAGATGGGATAGCCCTCCATTACAGATTAGAAAAACCGAGTAATTATGAGGGGAATCCCAGTAGAAAATGTGAAACCATCACTGAAGCTTTTGTTTCCTGATTTTCCTATCATCGCTTATGTCATTATGTGTAAGTTCCATTTAGCAATGTTAAAACTGACTTCAAGGAAAATTTAACGTTTATAAATTGTTACCAAGAGGAGCTTGAACGATCTAGTTCCTACCAGATTAAGGTAAGGAGCAGTGTTCCAGGGGGCTGTGTAGCAGAGTGGAAAGAGCTCTTGGGCTGGAGTCATGTAGACCTGGGTTCACGTTCTAGCTCCACCACCACCAGGTCAGTTTAAACAAGATCCTTTGAAGGCGAAATCAGTTTCGTAGGGGAAAAAGATATGGTTACTACATCACACAGTTTGGCCACTTTGTACACAACTGCTCCTATGCTATCCTCTTAAGACGTGCCTGGTAGAATACCTACAAATAATAATCTTGGCCATTGAATGAGGTTCTGCTAATGTAAGTGGCACTTTGGCCATATAATTTCTAATTGTCACCGCTTGGAGGGAGGTGCCCCTGTTTTGCAGATAGGTATGTTAAGGTGCCTCTTTGAGCCTCAGACTCCTCCCTTGTGAAATGGGTAGAGTTCCCATTTCATGGAAGTTTTTAATGAGGAATAAATGAGAAAATGCATGACAACACCCGGATCGGTGCCTGACACATGATAGGCACCAAATAAATGGAAGTGATTATAAATATCATATGGGTGTAGAATTGATATAGTTTTCTTTAAAAAAGGTAAAAGACTCATCTGCCTAAGATTGACTCTTTTTCAGCCTCTGTTTTTATTTTTAAATGAGTGACTTTTTCTAAATTGACATTAGCTTAAAGGCACTTTTAACTGAGCCCAGCCACATGGGATTGGTGACATCTTTCATAAATTCCTTGCCAAGTGATTAGGGGAGGAGCCACTGTGGGAGCTCAGAGACCAGCAGCATGATGATTGAAGAGCCATACCCTTGGCCTAGACAAGTCCCACTTGGAATCTGGGTGCATGTGGTTTTGTTTAACACCATGCTCGGCAGACTCATGGTATGGGTTTGTGACTATCAGGCATTTGTTGTTGATATGTGAGGTCACCACAGTAGGGGTGTTTGTCAACCAAATTAAACTTCCTTTTAATGACCTAAAATAATTGATTCGGAAGGCCTTTAGATGGGCCAGGGCAACACGTAAGTAAACTGAAATCCAGCATTTTCTGCACAAATTAGCGTGTGGTGGTGATTTGTTTGTTTTTGTTTTGCTTTTGTTGGGGATAATGTGGATAGACCATGTGCTTTTTGGGCAGGCAGTGAGCCTGAGTTTGAATCCCAGCTCCACCATGGTCTCTGTAACTTGAGCAAGTCACTGAGCTGCTATGGGTGTGTGCCTTAACATCCCCATCAGCAAAGTGGGAGCACCTATCATAAAGTGGTGACATAGAAATAATATGGCTAAAGCATCATGCACTTAGTAGGATCTCACCCAGTGGTAGCTGTCATTATTAATATTTCCAGTAGGCTTCTCAAGAAGATAGCTTAATACAAAGCTTTATACAAAATGGTCAAACTGTGTCGTGTAGTAACCATACCTTTTTTCCCTGCTAAGCTGATTTCTCCATAAACTACTCTCTGTACTAACGTTAAACATCCATAGAGAAAAGTGATTAAAAATGGAGTCGATAAACCTCTCTTTACATATGGTTTGATTCTCTGCTGATTTCAAAATGAATTTAAAGTTGAATATTTAAGATATATACCATTTAGGCTACAAAAGAAGTGTGTTTTTTCTTTGCCCATTGGATTCAGACATTAATGATAGAAGCTCAGGCCTTTGCAGGCAAAGTTTGGGGCCACCATGCTATGTTTATTTAGAAACAAAGAGATTGGCTCAGGGGTTTTCTTAAGTATGATGAAAACATTAAAGTTTTGTTTTATAGTTGGAAGTTACCAACATTCCAGAAAGTGGTTTGTGTGTCTTGCCTAAAATCTTTCCCTCCATAAACCCAAATATCGGACAAAAGCTAAAAGGTGCAGAATGGAGCCACCTAGACTCCTGGACACTTCCTTAGCCAAATATTATATCTGTTAAACCTTGGTGCCTAGGAGACAATTGTTTTGAAAGATCCAGTAGTAGTAAGTTTATATCCTCTGTCTTCAGCATTTGACTGCAAATATTTTGTACTGACCGAATGGGTTAAATTATGAAGCTTGATAAGTACATATGCACGTTACCCATCCCTAGCTTTAGAAGAAGGGGAAAAAAAAAGAAAGAAAGAAAAAGATAGCTATGATTTTTGGAAGTCATCCCAATTTTTAAAAATAAGAGAATTTGGACATTTTGGCATATGGGGTTTTTTAAATGAAATTTCATGGAACTGAAAACAGTCAATTTTAGGTTTCCAAAAATTGTTTAGATTTTCGCTGGTATAAATTTGCTGCACATGGTTTTGGGGAAGTTCTGAGAGATGCATTTGGGACTTTGGGGTTGGGGTGGTTTTTTTGTGAGATTTGTGATTGAGTTTTAAAAGGTGATTTTTTTTCTAACTGAAACTGTAAATCAGAAGAGACCAGAGTTCCATTTCTAAGGACAATTTAGGGTACTGGCATCATTATACACTGCTGAACAACTGGACTTGGCGCTGAATTACTGAGCCTCAGTTCTGCACCGTTTGGACACTGCACTGCGTATTCCTCTTCCCCCACCTTGGAGTGAGAATCTAGAGGCCGAGGGATTTGGGCAGCTCCATTAGCAGCAGCTGCTGGTGATAAGCACCGTGAGAGTCACCTGTGTAGGGTCAGGCTTATTGCACATCAAGGTTCGGCAGTGTCAGAAGAGAGGGAAGATGCCCGGGAGGGGGCTCCAGGCCACCTGCCGTGTGAAGATCAAAGGGTTGAAAGGTCAGAGGGCAAAGCCCCCTTAACCATATCTGTCTGGGCAATAGCTATTTCAGATTGTAAATCTTGGCGATTTCATTAAGTCCTCCTGGCTGCTACTGGGGCATTGAAATAATAAAATTTTATATCAGTTGCCTTTCCTGCCTCTGGCAGCCAGGCTGATACGTTCTCTCAAGATGGGGGTGTCTTTATGAAAACCTTTCCTGGAATGATTGGAGCAGCACTAATGAAGCCTCAAATTGGAAAGTTGGGGTTCACAGGACCTCATCTTCTGGGAGTGTTTTTTTAAAAAGAAAAAAAAAACCTATGCAAACAATTTAGCAGCCTTTTGGATTTATGTAGCACTTTTCTTCTCAAAAGCAGGTCACCAAAATATTACCTATTGCTAAATGCTTAATCTTACACACAGGAGGAGAGGTGAGCTTTCTCAGTGCTGCTGCTTATTAAATAGCCCCTGTTCTAATGACTCTGGGGTCCTTTCTTCAGGGCAGCCCCAAGCAACTACACAGGTATTACTTCCCTCTCAGCAGACCTCTTTTGGGTGTTTTTAGAGACATGTCTCCTGAATATGATTTTCCAAATATTTTTCCTAGATCTTAAAGTTGTTATGGACCTTTAGGGCTCCTTGGCTCTTGGGTAAGACAAATCACAGTAATGGCTGCCCCTTTACTGCCCATATGTTTAAGACCCCCTGTAGTTTGTTTGAAAAGTTAAGAGATTTTCACAGTGAAGGTGCCATTTCTGAAATTTAAAGTGTTCCTTTTCACCGCGAGATAAGTTCACTCTGATTAAGTTCGTAATTCTCACTAAGCCATGTTTATGGGGGCAATAAACAATGTTTCAGCGTGCTTGTTAAATTGGGTTTCCAACCTCTCCACTCTTTAAAAATTGACATTTCAAATAAAAGGCAGGTGGAGATGGGAGTCAGGGTTTGCTGTGCTTAGTGATGAATGAATGATGGCTAGTGGTAGTTGTGTGGGAGGAATGAAGCCTTATTTTATGATAGGGTGACCCCAAACTATTTGGGGACTAGGGAATCAACGTCCCCGTACATCCCCAGTGAAACTCTTAAATTCGAGTTTCATTGTTTCAAATCAGATGGATACTATTTTGAACTACTGCCAGACTCTTTATGCCTTACACTCATTTAATTTTCACAAGAAGTCTGGTAGTAGTGGCTCCATTTTACAGATGAAATTTAGACACAGAGAGGTTAAGTAACTTGCCAAAAGTAACACAGTGAATAATTAGCAGGACCAGGTTTCAAACCCAGTTATTTCATTGTGTGAACTGTTTTAGTGTATATAAAAGAAAAAATACACTGGCTATACTTTTAGGGCCTGCTTGCTACTGTGCTGACTCACACTCTGATAAATCTATCCATGGAGGTCACAAGAGAAATATGTGATATGGCCACTGTCCTGTCCAAGCACCAGGCTTTAGGGTCAAGGAGTCCTAAGCTCAAATCTTAGCTCTGTTATTACCCTGGGACCTGGCGTGAGTTACTTCACCTTTTGGAGCTTCAGTTTATTCTTCTGTAAAATGTGAACAATAATGCCTATTCCACAAGGTTGCTTTGAGGATATTTTAAAATAATATATTCTAAAATACAGTGTATTGAAAAACTCTATAGTGCTTTACAGGTGCCAGTAGTACGTGTTATTGCAGTCTATGTGAATACAGTAAGGTTACAATAGTCATTTTAGGGGAAAAGTAATGGTGCACAGGGAAGGATTAGGAGCATCACTAAACAAGTGTTAGTTAAGGGCCATAGTATCCATTGTCCAGCTGTGCTTGGCTTAGGATTTAGAGACAGAAACTTGCTATGGGAGCTTGAGTAGTCAGGAAGGTTTTCTAGAAGAGCAAGATCTGGCGGGATGGAGGTAACATGTTGGGCTACATCTGGACCATGCTTCCTGTCTCATGAAGCGCTCTGCCATCTCATCTCATGTTTGTGCTTTGCAACAGTGGGCAAAGGTACTGACACCTTCTTCATCCTCTTTTCACACATGAGCAAACTGAGTCTCCAGCATTGGGGAGGCTGCTTCAGTTTGAGGCAAAACGCCAGCAGAATCAGAAGTGTGAATGGGCACTCCTGTTTGTTCTGGAGGGCAGGGAGGAGGCCTGGCTGGATGGAGGTGCCATGGGGTGGACTTGTAGAGTGGACTGCCAGGAGAGCTGGCAGGCCCCAGCTCAGGAAGGCCAGCTGGCCCTGACTGAGCTTCTGCCCGACTGTATGAAACTGACTCTGTATGAAGAACATGCTCTACAGTGTCTCCTGCGATCTTTTCAGCAGTCCTAAAGGTAAGGATTGTGACTCCCAGCTCACAGTGAGGGAAACTGATGCTCAAGGAAGGTAATTGCCTTGCCTAAAGCTACCTAGCTAGTATCAGTAAGTGAAAAAGCCAGGACACCAAACTTGGAACCTTCTGACCTGGGCCCAGGACCATCCAAGGGAGGGAATCAGGATAGCTCCATGTGAGTGAAGATGCTCCACTGGAGAAAGGTCTCTTCTGCCAAATGCCATCATACCCTTTCTCAGATTTATCCACGCCCCATCCACAAGGAGGCTGGGAGCGCCTCAGGTTCGGAGCTCATGGTTTAATGGTCTCTGTTTCTTAAGACCTAGCACAAAGTTGACATGAATGACTGACTGAATGAGCGGGTGAACGAATATCTGAGGGATGGGTGATTGGGGAAGGAGCCATTGGACAAGGAGCCCCTTTCTGACCTGGTTTGAGAATCTCTGGGCTTGTTAATGAGAGTCAGTGCTTATTACCTTGCAAGGAGTGGATTTGGCCTGACCTGGGAGGTGCTCACACCACTTCCCTTGCCTGCCAAGCTTCTGTTTCTGTTTAAAGCACGCTGGGAAATTCCAGCGGTGTTTTCAGGGCTCCTCTGAACTGTCAGGCTTAGATTTTTAATTTTGTGGAGCAGGAAGGAGCAAATCAGTGACTCCTGGCTCCAAAGAAAAGCCACTACGTTTATCAACTGCTTGGCAGCTCAGTGACCTTTGGGGCCCCAGGAAGGGAAGGAAAATGTCACTCTTCCCTCTGGGTGTATCCGAGATTTCAGGAGGGAATAAAGAGTTTACAATACCTGAATATTTGCTTTTCCTTTCCTGTCCTTTCCACTTTCCCTCTTATTTCTGTTTCCTTTCCTCCTAGGAGGCCACCAGCTCCCCATGCTGTTCTTTGTTATGTACTCATATATATGCGCATGCATTTGAGCACATTTTATATGTGCTGTGTAGTGGAAAGAACACTGGCTCATGGAACCCAGATTCAGATCCTTTCTCTGATACATACCAGTTGTAAGAACATGGGCAAATTATTTAACCTCTTTAGCCTCAGTTTCCTCATCCATCGAATGGGTATGATTCTGTAGGAAACTCTGCTCTTCTAGGAATTTTAATGGAGTCTGGGCCAGGCATCAAACTACTTAGGGGCTTAATTCATCTGGTATGTGCCTAACAAAGGTATGTTATATTACAGTTGCTCAGTAGGTTTGTTGGTTGAAACAATGTGTCAGAGCAAATAACGCCATGCATTGAGTAGTACAAAGGCATTGCTGTTCCACTGGGTTCAATGCCTCCTGCCTCTGCTTCTTAGCCATGTGACTTTGGACAAGTTATTCCTCCTCTCTGACCCTCAGTATCCTCCTTTCTCCACAGGGATGTCATAGGGATTACATTAAATGATACATGTTATGGGTGGGGCCATGGGAGGAACACAACAATTTATGGACAAAATTATTAGTGGCCATAATTTTGCTGTTGTGAGCATCAGTAAGATGACGGCTGCAGAGCGTGTGACACAGTCCTGGCACGTGCAGACCCCCGTAAAGCTCGCTGTGGCTTAGACTACCATATAACCCTAGGAGTGGTTAAGAAAGAAACAACTACACGGAATATAGCAACAGTCACTTGGTATAAAATTTTGATTAACAAGCTATGAAGATGTAATTTTTGGTTTAATTTTAGCCATATTCTGTATTTTTCAAAATAAAATTTTTGGAAAGCTGCCAAGAAGTCATACTTAAGGAGAACCTATAGTGTAATGTCAGGAGCCACGTCCGCTGTGCCTCTCACAGAGGGATCCACTTGTACTAGACTTCCTTTGAACAAAAGCAAAGCACTTCGTGGGCATGATAATGTTCTGATTCACAAGTATGCAGAGTCCTCTCAAAGCCAAGTGTCTTTGCAGGAAGTAGACTTAGACCCATCCCCTGTGCTTGGGGGTGTCCATTTGCTGGTCTCCAAGGTGCTGTCTTGGCCATGAGAGATTAGATTATGCTCCCTGGCTTCGGGGAGAAGTCCCACCTGTGGTCCACACTAACACCTGGGCAGGTGGGAACGTGGCACAAAGTAAATGTTTCTTTCCATTTGTTTTGTTTTTTACTTAATCCTCTTACAATCCTATATAGCAAGTCATTATAGACCCATTTTGTAGATGAGGGTTCAACTAGGTTAAATAACTTGCCTGGGGTCCTATAACTAGGAATAGAGGACAGTAAAATCCCAAACCAAATTTATCTGACTCATGCCCCTCCTCCTCCATCCTGCTCTTCTCTCAAACCAAGCTGACTCAGGACTGCAAAGGTCTCAAAAGGTCCCCAGTAATGTTGCTCCCTTACTGGAAAGAGGTGGGACAGATTGAAGAAGCAAAGTGTGTCCTGGAGGTGTCTGCCTTTGCATGCACATTTTCTGACAGTGAAATATACTCTAGATTGAATCATCTTTATCATAGAATTATTGCTAAATTGATTTTTCTTGATAATAGCCAATACCTAGTGTTTATTACACACTGGACATCATCCTAAGTATTATAAATATATTAACCCATTTTATTGCCAAAACAATCCAGTGATGTCTGTATTATTTACTTTTTGTAAACATTTTATTGAAGTATGAGATTTTTAGGGATCCTAATCCTAAATGTATAGCTAAAGCCGGGCATGGTAGCACATGCATATAGTGCCAGCTATTCGGAAGACTAAGGCAGGAGGATCACTTGAGCCCAGGAATACAGCCTGGGCAACTTAGCAAGACCCTGTCTCTTAAAAAAAAATTAATATACAGCTAGTTGGGTTTTTACAAGGTAGACATATCCATGTAACTACCACCCAGATCAAGAAACAAAATATTTCTAGTACCCCTGCAGCAAAATGTCTCTTGTGTCCTATTCTTGTCAGTCCCCCTCCAACCCAAGGATAACCACTGCCCTAGGTGTCAGTACTATTTTCATCCCATTATATAGATAAGGAAACTGAGGCACCAGGAGACTAAATATAGCAAGACCCCATCTCTACAAAAAAGAAAAAAATTAGGCATAGTGATGCGTGCCTGTAGTGCTAGCTACTCAGGAGGCTGAGGCAGGAGGATCGCTTGAGCCCCACATTTGGAGGATGATCATGCCACTATACTATAGCCTGGACAACAGAATCAGACACTGTCTCAAAAGAAAAAAATATTGGTGATCGTTTAAATTTTAATAGCACAAAAGCATAATAGTAGTGGAGTCTCATTAGCTTTTACCTTTGCTCTGAAAATCAGTTGTTTAAATCCTTAGTCTTAGAACTCTAATCCATTTTATTGACATAACTTTCAAATTGCAAGGATAGAAACTTTTAATAGCCCAGATTTATTGATCATTTATTGCAATTAGGTGTTAAATTCTTCATATGTTTTCTCACTAAATCCTCACAGAACAGCTGTGCAGTATTATCCCCATCTTATAGATAAGAAAACTGAGGCTCAGAAGCAAAGAACTTGCTGAAGGTTACACAGTATAGAGGCAGGGCTTGAATCTGGCTGTCTCATTCCAGAACCCACGGTCTTAATCACCATGTTACCTCCTATCTCCATGTCCACTGTGAATTAATTCTACACTAATTAGTCATGATAATTTTACACGATTGTTATCATTGCCATCATTATTGTTATTCCCATCGCACTTCCTTGAGCAGACTCCAATTTGCTTACGTTGGGCTTACACTGTCCATTTGGGCTTGCGTTGACATCTGCTGCAAGGCCTGCCTCCCAGTGGAGTGGATCCAGCCACAGTCCCTTCACTCATTCTCCACTTAATGAGCACTTGCCTTGTGTCAGGCACTGTGCTGGGCACTGGAGACAAATAAGACACGGCTCTGCCCCGGAGAGGGTCCTGGTGTAAGGACAACAGAAAAGATTCACTGAGTGCCGGCTCATTTACTCCATGCGTGTCACCTCACTGAGCCCCACCACCTCCGTCCGAGATAGGGACCCTGCCTTCAGTGGCACAGTGTGTGGGGGGAGGCAGAGGGGGACCTGCTTCTCGGCATCCGGCCAGGAGAGCACTGCGTGCTCCTGACCACTCTTTGGGTCCCCTGGATTACAAGCCAGTGCAAACCTTTGCCCTTCATTTCATAGCCTGGTTCTGAGTCCTACCTCTTGTCATTAGCTGCCTAGTCCCCTTGCTTGACAGGCAGGATCACCCCGTCTGTGAGGGGGGCTGGTGTGGTTTTAATGAGTATAGTTGATATCATTTATTTCAGGGGAGAAACCCAATGTTTTCTTATAACCAGCTACAGAAAGTGAGGCTCAGTGAAATCTTGGCTATGGGGAGACACCAAAGGTAGAGTGATTCTCAGATAGCCTCCACCTTTGTGTAGGGACGTATATCAGATCTCTAGGGACATTGGATTTTTACGTTTATTTTAAAAGAGCATGAACTGAAAAACAAAGTTACAAAAAAGCATCTTAGGCTAGACAAAGAAAGGACGCAGGCAGCCAAACAAAGTGGCAAATCAGAACGAACACTGGGCGACGGCCCTGGGAAACACTACCTTGTGCGGCATTCATTCACCATTGTTCATGCTTGTTATCTTTCACAGCCTATTGTGATTTAATTCTATGTTCTGGACATAGTGCTAATGTGTTTATCAACTTCATTGAGTTGTAATTTATGTACCACAAACCATCCATTTAAAGTGTATGGTTTAATGAATTTTGACAGTTTTATGTGCTCATGAAACCACCACCACCACAATAAAGATATAGAATATTTTCATCACCCTGAAAAGATCATTTGTTTTTATTTAACAAACACTTATCTTACACTTCCCATGTGCCAGGCACTACTCTAAGTACTTTAAAATATTAACCCATTTAATCCTCCTAACAAGCCTGTGAAGTGGATGCCGTCATCGTCCCCAGTTTGCGGAGGAGGAAACTGAGGCACAGAAAGATGAAGTGATTTTCCCGAGTTAGCACAGCTGGTGAGTGGCGGAGATTAACTAGAACTCAGGCAGACTGGCTTCGGAGCTCTGCTCTTCACCTGCAGGCTCTGCTGCCTCTCCATTCATCCATTCATTTCCGAACTGCCTGCTCTAGGCCACATATTGGGGTAGGAGCTGAGAGTACAAAGATCTGGCTCCTGACTCCAAGAAGCCTGTAGACTAGGGAAAGAATCAGATACCTAGGTAAGTAACTCTAGATTGGCATGTTATTCTAATTGTGTGAATAAACCAGAGGGGAGCCAGGAAACCAGGTCAGACTCTAAGGAGTGAGGTCAGCCAGGTATGGCTGAGTTCTAGAAGCCGCCAGAGGAGAGGGGACAAGCAGGCAAGAGGGCCACCATTTGTTGAGCGCCTAGTAGGGATATTTTGGGAATCATGCTAAATCTTTTATATACATTAGCTTATCTAAGCCTCACAACAATGCTGTGGGGTAGGTACTGTCACGATCCCCATTTTCCAGATTAAAAACCGGAGGATTTGGGGGGTGAAGTAAATTGCCTAAGACAACTCACGTGGTAAGGGACAATCCAGAAGTGCCTCGTTAGCACCCATTTCCTCAAGGCTGCTGCAGCCACTTCCCACGCTGCGAGTTTTCCCTTCCCTGGCCTGAAAGGCAGTGGTCAAGCTAATCCTGTCTGTGACAAAGCATAAAGGGAAAGGCATTTTTTATTAATATATATGGGAAGGTGCCATTTTTGTGTGTGTGTTTCTCTATGTAAGAAATGCCATTTGGAAAGCCAGTGTGCATGTCAATGTTGTTTTTTCTTTTTTTTTTTTTTCTTTTTTTCATTCTGAGAAAAAGCCTATAGAGTCTGGTGGGGGAAGGGTCTGCAGCTGGCAGGAGCTTTGGCATATGTTGTAACTAAAAAGAGAGGGAATGTGTTGGTGGGACAAGCTACCGGAGAGCTGTCTCGGTGTGCTGCGGTACTAGTAAGTGTTTTAATTGGGTAGGGTTTTTGGAGGACTATTTTGACATCTGCTCGTGTCTTTGCTGATTTTTCTTCACTTAGAGTAGGAAACACAAGCTGTGGATGAAATGACTTTAAAATAATTGGAAGTAAAGATATCTATCTCAAAGTCGAATTTGAGAGGGATACTTTTGAAGAAGTGGAAACTAAATTCCACTTCTAGGAATCCATCCTAAAGCCAAAGCTTTATGCCTATAGATTTCATGACAGCATTATATATAATAATTTCTTAAAAACTGGAAATGACATCCAACAAAAGGGGCTTGGTTGAGTTTGTTTCCATGTAGTAAAACACTCTGTAGCAATTAGTAATAATCTTTACAAAGCTTTTAATGAAATGGAGCATTGCTTATATTGTAATCAGTGAGAAAATCAGAAAGAATTATTTGAACTGTGTATTAACATGTAGAAAGGAGAGAATATGGAAGAAAATACACCAAAACATTGCCTCCAAATGGAGAGGATTGGGTTTTCTTCTTTGAACTTTTCTGTCTTTCCCATTTTTTTATAGTAGGCATATAGAATTTTTATGATACAAAAAGAAAGTATTGCTTAAGAGAAAGCAGACCCTGAGAGTGTTAGTATAACTGCGTGCCCTGAACAGATATTTATTCTGAAGTCTGAGCAATTGAATTTGGGTTATCTTCAGAAAAAGGTAAGCTTTGGAGTCAGACTGTGTTCAAAAGGCAGCCTTGCCACTCACTGGCTCTGTGACTTTGGGCAGTTTGTTTGACCTCTCTGAGCCTCCACCTGCTCACTGTTTCATGGAGATGCTGGTGTCTCCCTTGCAGCACGGCTAAGATTAAATGAGCTGGCACCCAGCAACAGTCCCGCTTTCTCGCCATCAGCACTTCCCATCCCCCACCCCCAGTTTGAGTTTTTCTTGCTGTTCTTCATTCCCTTTGTTTCCCTGATCCTTTCAGGGACAGGGCACCATCCGGCTGAGCTGGCCTCCGATTCTTTCCTTGGGAACACTGAGCTTCAGGAAGGCCCTTGAGTCCATGCCAGCCCCTTTGGAAGAGGCCTTGCCACCGGGAGGGCAGCATTGTCCTTTAAGAGGAAGCTGTGCCGACCCAGCTCCTGCCTGGAGCCTGGTGCTTGGGGCATTTTGGTTACTAAGGGGACCCTGGCCTACTAAGTCAGAAAAAGGGCCAGGTTTTTTCCTATTCTTCAGTCTGCTGCCATTGTTGAAAAAGTAAACACTCCACACAGCTTAACCGGCAAGTCCTCCAGCCAGGAGTGGGAAGAAATCAAAAGCCTATTCCAGGCCGGCTGTGGAGAGCCCACAAGGGCCGGTCTGTGCTGCCGGGGCCCACTGGGAACACAGAAACAAGGCCCGATTCTGATCCAGAATCAACATCCCTCTCACTAGGCCTTTCAGCCTCCGAGGCTTCTCTCCAATGGCCGCTGCGCGTGCCCCTTCTGTTTGGGCCTGTTTGGAAGGTCAGATGAGGCGACATAGGTGATTCTGGGGGCAGCAGCCCTCGGCTCAGCCCTCGAGGCCCAGAGTCCTCAGCTGAGTTGGGGAGCCCCTGCTTGCCCCGTCACTGGTTCTGTTCCCTGTGACTGTGCCTCACTCAGCCTCTGAAGTGAGAACCCAAGCAGTTACCAAGAAGGGACTGAAAGGGTTTCTGCCCTTAGGCCATTGTCACTAGGGCTTTGCAGACTGGCTGTAGCTGCTCTGTGTACTATAAAAGTAATAAGAGTCACCATTTATCGTATCCTACTGTGTGCCTGGCACTGTGCTCATGTTACCTCTATTCCTTACGACAGCCCAGGGATGTGGGGGAAGGAAGGTGGTCACAGTTAGCATTTCAACTTTACAGAGGAAGAAGCCAATTAGTAGACCTACAACCTTGTGCAAGCTACTTCACTTCTCCGAGCCTCAGTTTCTCATCTCTGGAATGGAGATAGTGATACCTCACCTCTAGCTGCACTGATGGAAATGGAAGAATCCGGGTGGCAGTGTTTTGTGAGTTCTGAAGTGTGATATCAGTGAAAAAGATGGTTGGTGATGCTATTTTTGTAACTTCCTGCTAGCAAACTGCTAGCCGTTTAACCTGCTGGGTTGCAGAGTGAGGCAGTTAAGGAGCCCTGGATAATTCACTGTGAGTCTTAATGTTCTCCTCTGCAAAATGGGGATTGTGTGCTTTGCAAAACAAAAGTGTTGTAAAACACTCTATTTGTATTATCAAACTTCACCATTTGCTGGTATCTTTTTATCCTATAAAGCAGCATTTATTGTGAGTGTTGGGGTTTGGAGGGGAGAATAAACTCATAAGTCTGCAATCTTGTCCCCCTCTGTGACTTTCAGCCCATAGTAAATACCTAGCAAATGTGTACAAATTGACAGATAGGATTGTGGACCAGCCCCCAGTGGCCTGAAGTCAGTCCACAGCAGGAGTTTGAGGCTCTGGTCATGTTAGGTGGGAGAGTTCCAGGACTCTGCTGTCTGGGAGTGTGTTTTCAACCCTAGGAGGCTTCTCACCAGCATGGCTCCACCTTCCTGCTGGAAGAATCTTGGAATGTTTACTTAGGCCCCAAGTTCTATCCTAGAGGCTGGGGTTTGAGAGAATGAATGTCAACCGGTATTAGTGGCATTTACCAGGTGCCAGTCACTTTGTCAAGTGCTGGTTATTTTGCAGTGGTGAGGGAGCCCACACCCAGCAGGGGCAGGCAAACAAGAGGGTGCTGGGACTTGGAGTGACAGGGGCTGTGCAGAGGTCAGTCTCACTGTGGGCTTCTGATGATGAGGAGGCAGGTGGTCCATGCAGAGCATGGCCTGTGGAGGCAGCTGTTCCTCTGTTACCTCTGCCTCTTCCCTCGCCTCTCTGAATCCCGTTTTCCTCAACTTACGTACATGAGGGTAACGGTGTCCACTTTGTAGGGTTTGAGCAGAATTAAATGAGGCAAAGTAAGCACAGAGCAAGAATTAATAGACAGCTCGTACATTGTAATTATAATTGCCCATTTCCAGGGCATCAGCAAACTTAGGCTTGGGCCACCATCAGATGTCTAGCTCTCTTGCTAAGTCTATATGGTGCTCTGGGGTGAATTAGGAAAAGGCATCTGCCCCCCTTCCCTGACTGATGGCATTCAGTAGGTACATGGCTTGGCAGATTCCAGCCCCAGCTTGGCTGGTTGGGCAGTACATACCTGCACAATCACATGCAGTGTGCTCAGAGGGTGACTAATAGTGAAATCAATCCCTTACATGTGGAAGGACCATATGTCCCATTTTGTACCCATTGCCCTCGTGTGATATGCCTTCCTTCACAAGTGCCCCAGTTTGGACAACAAATTATAGGATCTTCCTATTTAAAGAGGGAAAAATAAAATAAAGACAACAGTTCTAAAGCTTAAGACTCAAAAGGAATGAGCTTGATTATAATGGGGCAGGAGGACTGAATGGGATTGGGAGTGGTGGATAGGCAAGAGAAGAATGAAGATGGGCTCTGCAGTGAATAAATAATGTGATTAAAAATTAAAAACTCAGGCTACACACTGTCATGTACCAACGCAGACTATGGATAGTTGCAGCCAGATTTGGAGAAGGACGCTCTTTTATTCTCTTCTCCTCTCTTCATTCACCAAACGTGAAGACCTAGTAGGCATGAGTCTCCTCACCCTTTCGATTACTGTCACAGTGGAAAAATGGCTTATGGCCAGAGCCTCTGAGCTATTACTAGCTGGATTTCTATAAAAAATGGGAGCAAATCGAAAGTGTGACCTTCCTACTCAACATTTAAGGGAAGTGTTAACAGTAACCCGTACACCATATTCATACTCAAGAATGACAAAATCCAAAAAGGAGATGGACACGTAGCCTTTGGTAAATGAGAGGGATGGATTGAATGTGGGTGTCGTGGATCCCAGTTGTGTATCAGAGATCCCGGAGACAGAGCTTTAGACTTCAGCTTCTGTTAAAAAATATATGGGGAAAAACCTGATGATGGGTTGCAAAGATGTCTCTTACTTTCTAGCTGTGTGACCCGGGGCATGTTACTGAGCCTCTGTGACATGCTTTTCACTCCTGGGACTTGGGATCATGCAAGCTCACAGAGATTTTGTGAGAGTTCAATGAGCTAACAAATGTGAACCACCTAGCATTGGGCTGCCATGGAGTAACCTTTGTTGAATGTCACTTTTCTTCCCTATTCCCTTTCCCAGAGAAGGCCAAGGGAATTATGTGTCCTGATGGCACTCCAGTGACTTTCTCTTCTGGATTTTTTTTTTTTTTTTTTTTGCTTGCAGAAAGTCAGAAACATGGCCCTGGATGATGTCGTGATCCTGAACGTGGACACCAACACCCTGGAAACCCCCTTTGATGACCTCCAGAGCCTTCCAAACGATGTGGTGGGTAGTGAGTTCACACAGCGGAAATGAACCTGACTTTGGGGGATGTGGAAGGAGAGACGGCTGTGGTTTGCCTGTGGCCTAAGGACTGCAGTTTGTTTCCCTGTTCTCTCTGGAACCTTTGCTTTGGTGTAGAAAGTTAGAAGGTGGTTTATTTTTTGAGTCTTGTTTTGCTCTTCTGACTTTCATCTGAAAGACTGAAGTGATCTCAGTGTCTAGACATCTCTGTCTGTGGGAGCCTAGGAGTCTTGCCACCTCTCTCCAGAGACCAGAACAGATCCTCTGAGTGACACCACAGAAGGCAGGTGGGAGGGCTTTCAGTGTGAGTGACTTGAGATACTATAAACTTATTGTTTTGCCCTCGACCTCCACCACACAGCTGTTTCCCCGCGTAGCAGAGCGTCCGATGCCAGTGCTCGGAGTGTGGCTGCATATCCTCCAAATAGCTCTCTGTCACCTCGGGTCTAGAAAGAATGCAGGTTCCATTGAGCAAAAAGTAACTGGCCGCTGCCTTTGCCCTGCTAACATCTGACCACACAGCTGTCTTGGTGCTACTCAGAGCTGCCTCGTGGGCGGCTGTTTGAAGTACACCCGTTCTGCCCCGTTGCCTGTACAAATGAGGACTGGGCTTCGCAGGAAAGTATGGTTTTAACGTTTCTGGTTTGACCTCCATGACTCTGCCTGCTAGAAGAGCTAGAAAGTTATTCTGACTTTCAGATTGAAAGGAGTCGATCTTCTTGGCCATATGGTTCTGATGCGGGGCTCGGGTTTGTGTCTTGGTAGGTGAAGTGTTTTACCTGGTGGCACTGTGCCTCATCACTGCCAGGAGCCCCAGTGACACCATGTCGTTTTGCTGTTTGTTGATGAGTGGCTTGCAACAGGATTTCAAACTTCTCTGCTCTTAACTCACTGTGAGATTTTTCAGGGAGTCGTTTGTCCTCTATAATGATGTTTCATTTGTAACATGATTAAGCAGTGGCTACCATTCATTGACTTGCTGCACTGGGCACTGTGTCACTGACCTCTCACTTGCACTTCACACCACTCTGAGGAAGACGTTGTCCTCATTCCCACTTTGCCCACAGAGCCAGAGAGAGGTGGAGCAATGTGCGAACCAGCCCTGTGGGTGCACAGGGCCCTGTTGCCGTTCTAGGTGCCTTCTGCACTCAGGATCTCATTCAGTTAGCATCATAGCCCTAGGGGGCAGGTGTTCTCTCCTTTTTAAAACAAGAGAAAAGAACCTCAGAGAGCACATGCCTTGCCACAAGTTCTTTGGCTGTTTAGGGGCAGAGCTGAGATTGGAACCCCAATCTGGATGACACCGGAGGCTATGCTGCCTCCACTTGAGAAGTGACAGAACTTAGGAAAATTAAAGTGCCATGCAGGCATGAGAATTACAGGCAGTCATGGCAGGACAGGGTGCGTGGTTAGTGTCTTAGGGCCTGCTGGCCATAATTTTGATAGTTCTTTTGGTCCAAGGCATCTGAGGCTTCCATTCCTGTTTCCTTTCAGTGGACACTTACCTCTTTAAGCCATGGGTATCTTAGGCATGGACCTGGCAATTGCTGAGTGAATGCAGGAAGTGAACCTGGGGTACATCAGGTGCAAGAAATGGCCAAGGGCCCTGGGGCAGCATGAGATGACTGACTGGCAGCTCAGAAACCATGGAGTGGACTGACTGGTCCCGCCTGCACTGCTCTGACCCTGTGCTGTCACTGAGCAGCAAAGAGGAAGCAGATCTTCAAAGAGTATATGCCAGTAGAGGAAACAGATGTGTCAATTACATATATATTACAGTATAGCATAATAGGGACCACAGGGAAATAGGAAGCAGACACAGAAGGGCCCAGGAGAGAGTAACAAAATTTGGGGGAGTATAATGGAGGCTTCCTAAAGATGGCAGATTCCAAGATGCCTTTTAAATGATAAATGAGATGGCCTCAGGGAACCAAAGTAAGTTGGACAAGTTGTGTTCCCCCTCTGAGCCTCAGTTTCCCACTTTAAAAAAGGAGTCCCAGGTCTGCTCTTAGGATTATTGTGGCAAATAATGGGATGTTCACCAAATGTTTGCCACAGTGCTTGCATGTTATCAGAGTTCCATAAATGGTCCCCATATTTGTTTTTAATAAAATTGTGGTTGATAATTACAGGCAAGGTTGGGGGGACAATTAATTCCCTCCACATCCTGACAGTCTCAGCCTGCACATTGGGACCTCCTGTCTGCAAGCTAGTTTGTAGCAGTGTTGCGAATATTCTACGGCAGTGGTTTCCGGCATGGGGCTCTAGATTCATTAAGGATTCCGAAGATAGTAATGGGGAGGGAATGTGGTCCATAAGGTACTTACTGTATATCAATGGAATTCATAGATTCGAATAATGCTACATGAGCCCTCAGGTTCTCGAGAGGAGAAATCATTTCCTTTCCATTTTTATGTCCCTGCATTTGGCATAGGACCCGATACTTTAAGTGTTTCAGCATGTCCATCCTTGACCTTACAATCTCCCCTTTTGCCAAAGATGCTTGTTTACTACATCTGACAGATTCTGCTTCTTAGACATTTTGCAAATCAACCTTATCTTCTTCGTCCCTCCACCTAATCCATGCTCTTATTTCTCTCCTGCACTTTTACCAACAGCCTCAAAACTGGTACATCTGACTCCAGCCTCTTTGCTCTACTTCACCTTCATGAGTCAGAGTGACCTTTCCAAAAATATAAATTAAACTATATTTCCCTCCTAACTTAAAACTGTTCCAACAATGAACATAATTAAAAAAAAATCTTTTAAAGACAAAATATCCTTCTGTAACTTCCCATTGCCTGTAGACTCAAGACAAGTTCCCTTTGTTGGCTTTGGAATCAGGCCTGTGTTTAAACCCTGGCTTCCTCACTTACTGGCCATGTGGTCTTGGGCAAAATTACTTAAGCTCTCTGAACCTTAGTTTCCTCTTAAGGCTGTTGTGAGAATTAAATGTAACAGACATAATATATTCAAAACGTATCCTATAAATGCAATATGTTGTAGTTGATGATGAATTTTGGATGTAAGTGATGACTAACATGGCATTCAAGGCCCCTTTCATGATATGATCTTCCCATTTGGGGGGAAGGGGTTTTCTATAGCTTTAGCTCTCTCCCCTCCCTGCTTCAAACTCTATATTCTAGGTGTTTGGAACTATTAGTAGTTGTTCCAAACTTACATGGTGTTTCATAACTCCATACTTTGCATACAGGGTTTCTTTTGCCTTAAATGTCCCACCTCATCTGTTAATCTCTTACTCATTCTTCAAGACTTACAAAAACAAACAAAACAAAACTTCCCTGATCTCTTCAAGTAGATTTGACCATATCTTTCTCTTTCTCTGTGTCCCCACAGCCCCTTGTGTTGCTTGTATGATTATACTGATTAATTACCCATTTCTGGCTTTTGCCTTTTAATTGTAAGTTCTTT
This sequence comes from Cheirogaleus medius, assembly GCA_008086735.1. Classification (NCBI taxonomy): domain Eukaryota; kingdom Metazoa; phylum Chordata; class Mammalia; order Primates; family Cheirogaleidae; genus Cheirogaleus; species Cheirogaleus medius. The sequence goes on from VBSM01003204.1 coordinate 4,457,212, forward strand.
AACGACAGGAATCAAGTTTTATTCATCTTTGTTTTCCAAAGATCTAACAGCCACTGAATAGATAGATAGAAGGATGGAGGGCACATACGGATTGGGTTATTTTGGTAGATGAAAACTTGCAATGCATGGCATCCATGCTGGAAACTTCATTAAAAGAGGCTTTGGTTCTGCTCCTAACCACAATAGAATAATTGGAACTATATTAATCCTCCCACCATTAACAATTAAAACTCTGGACAAATATGAAAAAAACTGTTTTCACATATTGCGCAATAGGCAGTTCAGAACTGTGATCCTGAGCAAAAGGTAGCAAGTGAGGTGAGGCCTCATCCCACTGCTTTCTGCCTTGACGCATTTTCTGGACACTGGTTGGTGCTAGGAGGGCAATTTCCAGCAAAGCACAACAGTCTTGCTGAGTTGAAAGGTTAAAAGAACCGTTTGAAGGAGAAATGGTTTAAGTTTGTGGGTGAGCGTACCAGACAGGAGGGAGCTATTCAGCAAAAGATCTCCAGAAATCTGAATCAACTAACCTGCTAAAGACTGATCTGCCCACGTGGAGGGTAAAACTCCTGACAGGGGACTGTAAGATAAATAGTTCTCAGAGCTCACACAGGTCTACGAATCATTCAAGTTCTGACCAGCCACAGTAAAGAGATCTTGTTCAGCTCTCAGGATAATCACTAGAGACACTAGGAGGCTGTGACTTGATAGTAGATCTAAATTAGTTCTAGAGTAAAGGTTATTTTATCCCTGCCCTACAAAGCTTAAAATCAGGCTTGAGAGGCATAAGAGAGGGCTTTAGGGATGCTAGTAATGTACTGGGTTTTGTTTTGTTTTTTATCTCAGTGATAGCTACATAGGGAAGAATTCATCAAGCTGTACACCAATGGTGTGTGCCTTTTTATGTGCGTATGTTAAACCTCAATAAAAAGTTTTAAACCTATTTCTTTTTTAAAAAGCCTTAGAAAGGTCAACCTGATGGGCAAGAAATCTACCCACCTATAAAAATAAACTTTACCTCTCTTTAAAAGAAGACAGCAAAATCTTAACACTCAAAAAATATAATATTCACAGAATTTAGCAACCTATTTAAAAAGTACAAGACATGTTGAGAATCAGAAAAATGTCACCCCATTGAAAATTAGTCAATAGAAACAGACTCAGAAATGAGTATTATAGAATTAGTAGACAAAAACCTTAAAGCAGATAATATAAAGATTATAAATATGCTCATGAATTTAAAGGAAGACATGATCTACTGATCTAAATGAGGAGAGAAATGGAAGATATACAAAGAATGAAAGGGAACATCCAGAAGTGACATATATAATACCTGGAATTAAAAAAAAAATCACTCATGGGGTTAGAGGTGATATGACACTGCAGAATAAAAGATTAATTAACTTGAAGACATAGCAATAAAAACTAGTATGAACCAGAGAAAGGAAAAGACTGGAAAAAGTTACCAAAACTCAGTGTGACCCGATAGCACAATCTCAAGAGGACTAACATACATATAATTGGAGTCCCAGAAGGCAAGAAAGGGGGGAAGGAAAAGAAAATTTGAAGAGATTATAGCCATTTTTTAAAATTTTGATGAAAATGATAATGTTGCAAGAAGCTCAATGAACCTCAAGACTAATGGACCCAAACAAAACTCACAAAGGCACATCATGATAATTGCTCAAAACCAGCGATAAAGAGACATGGTTAAAGAAAAACATAGAAGGAAATAATTACAGAAGACTTCTTATCAGAAACTCTATAAGCCAAAATATAATAGAATGGCATTTTTTTAAGAAATGAAAGAAAATTTTTGTCAACCTAGAATTCTGTATCCAGTGAAAACATGCTTCAAAAATGAACACAAAATTAAGACTTTTTCAGACAAAAAATGAGAGAAATCATTGTCAGCAGACCTGCACTATAAGAAATGTTAAAGGAGGTTCTTCAGGTAGAAAAAAATGATACCATAGAGAAACTTGGATGATAAGGGAGTAAAGAGAACCAGAAATAGTAAATTTATGGGTAAATGTAAGAGACTTTTTTTATTTTTATAAAAGATAATTGAATATTTAAAGTAAAAATACCAATGTATTATGTGTTATTACATAGATAGAAGTAAAATGTATGACCATAGTAGCACAAAGAACAGGGTGGCCGTGGAGAGTAGAAGTGTGCTGTCTAAAGGTTCTTAAGTTACCTGCATATGTAAATTGGTATAACATTATTTGAAGGAAGACTGTATTAAGTTAAAGATGTATATTGTGAACTTTAGAGGAGCCACTAAGGGGGGAAATATAAGACAGAGATATATAGCTAATAAGCCAATATTGAAGGTCCAAAAAATTTGGTGAGGGAAAAGAATAAAGGAACTAAACACAAATGGAACAAATAGAAAATTAGCAAGATGATATATTTATTCAACAGTATTGATTATTGCATTAAACTTACATGTTCTAAACACTCCAATTTAAAGAGATTATCAAGTTATATTTTAAAAAAGCAAGATCCGATTCGATTATATGCTGACTATAAGAATTCCACTTTAAAGAGTCAGGTAGATGAAAAGCAAAAGGATGGAAAAGATATGCCAGGCAAACACTAATCAAAAGAGAGTTGGTGGAGCAGAGAGACAAATGTTCCTAATAGAAGAATTCTAAATAATATCTATAAATACTGTCCTCTCAAGGAGAAGAGGCTCAATCTCCCCCTGATCCCACTTGAGTGTATGTAAGACTTAGTGATTCACTTCTAAAAAATAGAATATGTAAAGAGAAAAATAGTAACTTTAGTGGAGAAACTGGCAGACACTACATTAACCAAACAATGAAGTTTAATATCAGCGGTGATGTCATGTGGGTATCATGTAACCACTGATGAGAGGAGAAGGATACTTCACCTTTGTGGTATTCTTTCTAAAAACCCACTCTAATCAAGACAGAAACTTCCAGTAAACTTAAATTTGGGGACATTCTACAAAATACCTAACTAGTACTTCTCAAAACTATCAAGGTCATAAAAAACAAAAGAAAGAGACTAAGAAAGTATCATAGACCAGAGAAAACTAAGGGGACATGACAACTAAATGCAATATATTAGCCTGGTTTGAATCCTGGGATAGAAAAGGACATTAATGGAAAAACTGGTGAAATCGCAATAAAAGCTGGAGTTTAGTTAATAATAATGTACCATTGTCGGTTTCTTGGTTTTGACAAATGTACAATGATAATAAGTTCTATTAGGGGAAATTGAAATTAGGTGAGGAGTATATGAGTGCTCTTTGTACTATCTTTGCAACTTTCCTGTAAATCTAAAAATGTTCCAAAATAAAGGTGTATTTTTAAAAAATAAAAAGAAATAAAGGAGTATTGTGAATAACTTTATGCCTATGATTTTGACAAATTAGATCAAATGAACAAATACCTTGAAAAACAGAAATTATAAAAAGTCACTCAAGAAGAAATAGAAAATAGAAAAATAGCACTATTTCTATTAAATAATTTTTAATTTGTGATTAAAGCTTTCCCACAAAGAAAACTCCAGGCTTGGATAGCCTCACTGGTTAATTCTATCATATGTTTAAGAAGAACTAAGACAATTTTATACAAACTTTTTCAGAAAATAGAGGTGAAAGGAACATGTCCCACCTTATTTTATGAAGTCAGTGTTACCCTGGCATGAAAACAAGATGAAGAATTTACAAGAAAAGGAAACTACAGACCAATATACCTCACAAATAGATGCTAATATTTTGTTAAAGATTTTCGCAAGTTGAATCCAACTATGTATAAAAGGGTAATACATCCTTTGTTAAAGATATGAATACAGAGTGGCTAATATTTGAAAATCGATCAGTTCATTTAGTTTACCATATCAACGAGTTAAAAAGGAAAATGATATCAAGACATATGCAAGAAACGTATTTTAGAAAAAATTCAACACCATCCATGATCAAAGATCTTAGGAAACTAAGTATCTTCTTTGTGATAGCATCTAGGAAAGGCCTATGGTGAAAGACTGATTGCTTTCTCCCTGAGATAGAACAAAAAAGGGTATCTGTTCTTCCCGTTTCTACTCAGCATTGCACTGGAGACTATAACCTGTTCACTAAGACAAGGGAAAGAAGTAAAATCCCTAAAGATTAAAAAGAAATAAAATTGTCTGTATTCACACAACATGATCATATATATGGAAAATCGTAAGGAGTCTCATAAATGAATTTAGCAAGGGTACAGTAAAAAGTATACAAGAATCAAATGTGTTTCTATATACTAGTAATGAGCAATTGAAAAATGAGATTTTTAAAGTACCATTTAAAATAGCATACAAAACGCAAAATACTTAGGAATAAATTTAACAAAATATGTTTAAGATTTGTATCCTGAAAGCTATAAAACATTTCCGAGAAAAAAATTTTTAAAGACCTAAATAAATGGAGAGATGTTCCATGTTTTGGATTGGAAGATTCAATATTTTTTTATTCAATATTTTTAAGATGTTGATTTTCCCTAAATTGATCTATAGATTCAATATAATCCCAACCCAAATTCCAGATGGCTTTTTTTTTAAAAAAACTTGACAAGCTGATTATAAAATGTATATGAATATGCAAAAGATCTAGAATAGCCAAAACAATGTTGAAGAAGAAGAACAAAGTTGTAGGACTTACATTACCTATTTTCACGAGTTAACTCTAACATTCTGGTAGTCAAGGCAGTGTAAATAGGCACGTGGGTCAATAGAACAAAATAAAGAATCCACAATTAGACCTACACATAAATGGTCAATTGATTTTTCAACAGATATGTCAAAGTAATTCAAAAGGGAAAGGAAAGGATTTTTCCCCCTAACAAATGTGCCAGAACAACTGGATATCCATATGGAATAAAATAAACCTTACTTACCTCATGCAAATATTAGCTCAAAATAGATGATAGGCCTAAACATAGAAGCAAAACTATCAAGTGACTAGAAGAAAATAGAGGAGAGAATCTTCATCAACTTAGGGTAGACAGATTTCTTAGATAGGATGTAAAAAGCACACATCATAAAAATTGATAAATTGGACCTCATTAAAGGTAAAAGCTTATCCTCTTCAAAAGACATTATTTTAAAAATGAAGAGGCAAGCCACAGACTGAGATAAAATATTCTCAATACTTATATCTGAAAAAGGACTTTTTTTCAGAATATGTAAAATATCCCTAAAACTCAATAATAAGACCTCAATTTAAGTGGGTAAAATATTTGAAGGGACACATCACAAAAAAAGATAGTCAAATAGTCAATAAGCACATGAAAAGATATTCAGCATCATTAGTTATAAGAGTACAAATTAATATCACAATGAGGTACCACTATATACTCACTGGTATGGCTAAAATAAAAAGGCTAAGAATTTCTTATAAATGTGTACCATAAACATGTTTACTGTATGACCAAGCAATCCCACTCCTTGATATCTACCCAAGAAAATGGAAACTTACGTATGTGCAAACACATGTATGTGTATGTTTTTATCAGCCCCAACTGGAAACAATTCAAAGTCCTTCAACTGGTGAATGTATAAACAAACAGTGGTACACCCATAAAATGGAATACTACCCAGCAATGAGAAGAAACTACTAATCTAATCAACAAAATGGATGAGCCTCAAATACATGTGTTATGTGAAAGAATCTACTTATATGACATTCTGGAACAGGCAAAACCATAGAGATAGAAATCAGCTGATGGTTGCAGGGCTATAAAGTGGCACAAGGGAAATTTGGGGAATGATGGACCATTTACCTCGTGATTGTAGTGATAGATGTATGACTATAAGTATCTTTCAAAATTCATAGAAATATTCACTAAAAATGGTAAATTTTAATGTACGTAAATCATACCTCAATAAACCCAATTTTCAAATGATTTTAAGACTGACAACAACTGTTGTCAAGGTTGTGAACAATTTATCTGGAACTCTTACCACTGCTATATTAAATGGTACAACCACTTTGGAAAACAGTTTGGCAATATTCTGTGACGTTAAACATATGCTTACCATACAACCCAACAATTTCACTCCTAGATATTCATCCAAGAGAAAGGATAATATATATCCAAATAGGCTTGTACATGACTGTTTATGGCAGCTTTATTCATAACAAACACTAATTACAAACAGCCCAAATATCTTTCAAGTGGTAGATAGATAAATGTTGTGTTATATTCACTATTATTATTATTATTTTAGAGACCAGGTCTTGCTCTGTCTCCCAGGCTAGAGTGCACAGTTGTAGCTTACTGTAACCTCAAACTCCTGGGCTCAAGCAATCCTTCCACCTCAGCGTCCCAATTAGCTGGGACTACAGGGGTGTACCACCAAGCTTGACCCCTTATTTTATATTATTGAGTCAATATTCCATAGTAACACACTTTTGTTAAAACAGCGTGAATGAATCTTAAATACATCACACTGAGCAAAAGAAGCCAGATACAGAGTATATACCATATGATTTCATTTATATGAAATTGTAGAAGAGAGAAAGCTGGTCTGTGGTGGATGAAAGCAAATCAGTGGTTGCCTTGGGCGGAGAAGGAGGCTTCAGGGCCTGACTGCCAAGAGGCACCAAGGAACCTGTTGGGAGGAGGGAACTATTCTGTTTCTTGATTGTGGTGGTGATTAAACTGGTATATACATTGGTCAAAATCCATTGGACCGTACTTTTAGACTGTATGCATTCTATTGTATATAAGTTGTATCTTAAACATTTTTAAAAAGAAGCAGCCTTGGAAATTAATTTTAAAGGAGGGTTCCAATATTGAGAAGATTTCAGAATAGCTCTGTGGATTTTCACATGATGTATGAACATAAGCAAAGGGTTACTCTGGAAGCTCTGGCTTTCTGCTAGATGCCTACACAATTTAGTTTCAAATTTTATAATCTTGTCTCAGCTTTTTCTACTCTTAAAAAAAAATGAAGTTGGCAAGGTTAATGCCTTGCACTTTGCTAGGTTCCATGAAACTTGCAAAGGTGTTGTTTTTACTGACAATATCGCATTGTTCGCTAGCTGTGGATTTTGGAGGAGAAATATGGCGAGAATACTCCATTTTTTATTGATCTAAAGGGCTGTTTGCAGATTTCATGTTTATTTCAAGCACTGGCCTTCTCTGTGCCATGTTTCTTCAAAGGCCCCAAAACCTCAGACTTTGGAGATATGCTGCAGGGCTCCTAGGCACTGGTGTGCCATCCGACCCTTGAAAGTCAACAATGCATGTGATCCCAGAAGCAAGGGACTAGGTCCTTTTGTGGAGTTGATCCTTCTGCCTTGTAAATGCATATGTTGTTAATATTCTCTAATAAATAGCATTCTGGAAAGCTGAGGCAGGAGGATTGCTTGAGGTTAGGAGTTTGAGATCAGCGTGAGCAAGAGCAAGACCCCATCTCTACTAAAAATAGAAAAAAATAGCTGAGCATGGTGGTGTGCACCTGTAGTCCAGTTACTCAGGAGGCTGAAGCAGGAGAATCACTTGAGCCCAGGAGTTTGAGGTTGCTGTGAGCTATGATGACACCACTGCACTCTAACCAGGGTGACAGAGTGAGACTCTGTCTCAAAATATATATATATATACACACACACACACATATATACACGTGTGTATATGTATATGTGTATATATTTTTTTCTCTACTAGAACATTCATTCAACAGGCATTCCTGAGCACCTGCTATGTGCCAGGCCTTATATTGGGTATACTGAGTACAGAGGTGATTAAGACATGGTATTTATTCTCAGTGAGGTCCTAGGCTGGTTAGTGGAAGAGCTAATGAAAACTGGACTGCCAGTCTTGCCCCTCTTCTCCATCTCCAATCCCAGTCCATCCTCAGGCTATAAAGAAGGCATATTCCAGAGCACAAATACCACTTCCCATTCTCAAAACTCTTTAGTGGCTCTCATTTTTCTCTAGGTGAAATTGAAACTCCAGAATATGGCCCTTTGTAATCCACTCTCCATCCACCTCTCCTGCCTCATCTCTTGCCACTCTCCCACCCACCTGTACTTTATGCCAGCAGCTTTGCTTCCATCTGTAGGAGCCCCCAGACATTTCTGGTTCAGAGTATCCCAAATGGGCAGATCTACTAGCCAGTTCAGGAATGGAGACTTTTTTATCCATCATTCAGTCAGCCAAGGTGTTTTGGGTGTGTGCTCAGTGTGTTGGGCCGTAGGGACACGGAGACATGTAAGACATAGTCACCATTCCTGGAAAGGAGACCTGAGTACACTGGGAGGTGAGACTGGATACAGAGGTTGGAAGTGTGAATGAAAGCATTATGTGTTTGGGCAAGGATTAATGGTTTAGGATTGAACAAATGACGAGACCCAAGTAGTTGACAGGAGGGACCAGATAGGGAATGGTCATAAAAACAAGTTTGGACTTCGAATTTTGGGCAGTGGAGAATCAACTGAAATGTTTAAGCCAGGGAATGATGTGATAAAATTCATACTACAATGAGTCCCAGACTAAGGGTCAAGTGTTAGATCCCACCTCTTGTTGCTTCTCTGGTTCCTAGAATCTGGCCAAAGCTTCCTCCCCCCCCCCCCCCCCCCCCCCCCCCCCCCCCGTATCTACTGATATTGGACTTGGGGTTAGGGGACAGTTTGCTAAAGAGAATTCTTAGCAGTATCACCTCTGACCAGTATCTAGTCATTCTTCCCTCATGCGTTTAAGGAATTGTCCATCAGTCTGCTCGGTGTTGGGCCACTCAGTGTCCACAACAGTGTCCACTTCATGACTTGTAAATTTCATGCAGGATGGAAAGGAGCATCATGATCCAGTGAGCCTTGCCCTGAATGTGTGTGTATGATTTGTCAACAATCGAGGATTTTATGGGAGTTTATGGGACTTCATTAAAGATGCTGGAGCAGGAGCTCTGTGGGACATCAGAAGAGACCTCAGCAATAAACCACAATTCCAAGCTTTGGAATGCAGTAAATGTTTAAGAGACTTCCTTCCTTTCATTACTGAATTTTACTTTACTTTTATACTAGTAAAGAGTTGTGTTTTATTGGTTGAAATTTCTTGATTCCGTTTTCCCCAGGTCTGTTTAAAAGCTACATTTTATCTTTGAGGATGTTTGGCTCGTGGTGGAGGAAGTGCTGCCAGCGAATTCAATTAACTGGCAGAGCTCACAGATATTGTACACGGATTTCTTTTTTTCTTCTTTTTCACAACTGCTACATAAACACAGCTGGGTTTAATATTTGTCGTAACAAAGATTTAACTTGAATCATTTTACTCTGGGTAATTAATGCTTGGAATCTTGGCTACTTTTTTGTTCGTTTGTAATCCTCTGCATTTCTTTACTCTAGCTATCTAGATAATGAAGTGTGCTCCTCTAGGTCTTTGCCCTGCCTTAAAACTGCTTAATATTTGGCCGTTCCCACTAGAGAGCAGATGCTTTTCTTTGCAAGAATTGAATTTCTGTCAGCTCTTTTATGCATCATGTGTTTGGAACTGTAAGTGGATCAAGTTGTTCATCACAGCAGGGACACTGTGAAACACATCTATTATACACACTTCCCACCCCCCTTCCTGTTTTTTTTCTCCCCTGAGGAGGTGGAGATGCCCTGATCCCCTCGGGAGGTATCTCACTCTGTGTGGATGTATCCATGTGATCCACCATGGATCCTGCCTGGCTGCATCCCTAAGGATGGAAATCTATATCCATCCTGCCTAGGATTGTTGCCGAGACAAATCCTGCTTTTATCTTTGTAAACACCAAGCACTTCATTAACTCCCAAATACACACCAAGTTTGGGTCACTAAATAAATCCACTAGGCTCTGCATAATGAGTGACATTTCAGTAATTGATGCCCTAGAAAATGTTAATTGTGAACCCATGATTCTTTTTGATGCTAAAATAAAGGCTTGGGTAGTTTTGGCTTTGGAGTTGGTCTAGTGTGGAAGAATAGTCACCATCTATTAGGCTCCTACTGTGTGCCAGACACTGTGCTAGGGGCTTTGAAAATCTTGACATTTAATCTACATAACAATCTTGCAAAAAAAGGAGGGAAGGTACTTTATCCCCCTTTTATAGAGGCTTTTAAGAGGCTAAGTAACTTGCCTAGAGGCATCCAGATAATAGCCAGCAGCAAGCCAGAATTTGAACTCAGGTCTTTCTGAGCCCAGGCTAAATCAATGTACTGTGGGGCTTTAGACCCTCATGCTTGGTGTTCACTGACATTCATTCATCGGTTGATCAGTCAAGGCATTGATTTATTTTGTGTTTATTACATGCTGACATTGCTCCATTTGCGAGTGTCCCAGTCCACATCAAATCTCAAGACCAGTTGACATTTGTAAACATTTTTCTATCCATCTAAAATCTTCACTGGTGGTTGGAATAGTTTGTCTAGTTTTGCTTTTTCCATCAGAGCTCAGGGAAAATACAATCCTACTTTCCCAAGCAATCTCCCATTTTCTTACAGTTTTATATGTGAATTTCATCCCTGGTTCAGCTCTGAACTGATGGTTAAAATTTCCAAATCTGTGTGTTTGGTTTGTCAACACGGCTTTGAAAAGCAGGCTTCTTGCTGATGTTCCTGCTGGGATGTGCTCATCTTTTGGGCCTCAGATTGTGGTTCTGAGGGCAAAAGTATTTTGGTGCATTTTTAATAGATGTCATTCAATTTGCAGGAGTCATTGTGGGACATTCAGATGTCTGACTGAGATACTGCTGATTTGTGGAATTAATTATAGTTAAATGTAAAGGTGGCTTTTGCTCATAAAGAAAGTCATTAGTCTCTCAATAAACATTTCTAGTTATGATTAACTTTAGTGTTCTTCCAAATACTTTTCATTAGAAAAGACATCAGTGTTCTGGTTCATTAAAAATGGTTCAACTCCTTTATTTTTGGTTTGCAGTCCATTTTGTTGTTGAAAGATGCTGGTAGTTTTTAAAGAATTGGTGGCGGCTATGTTATAAAAAAACATGTATAACTTTCCTTTTGCAAGTGCATATCTGTTTTTTCAAAGGTATCTTACATTTTAATTTTGTGTGTTGTGTTTGCAAGAGAATGCTTCTTGGTTTATTCATGTTGACAACTGAAAAGCCTTAGACCTAATTAAAAGAATTTCCACGAGCACCTTTACTGAACCATTTCATTACGCGGCACTGCACAGATTGCATTGTGAAACATGGTGATAGTTTAAATCTGACCTTTAAACCTGAACTGCCAGAAGTATGGGGAGAAAACCCTTCTTTGAAAATACTCCCCAGATATGTTGTGTCTGCGTGTGTGTATATATATTATATGTATGTATGCATACACATATTTGGTTAGAAATAATCTTTTTATTGAATGAGCACCTAATAATATAAATACACATTTACTTTGAGCTCAAATCTCATAGTCTCCTGTAGCTTGGGTAGGATTTTCTAGCTACATTAATTGTGTGTGCATGCGGTGTGTTAAAGCTAAATTGTTGTATAGGAAAAACAAAGACAATTTCACTTACTCTGGGCAAAAAAAGAATTTATTTGGAGGAAGGTGAGATTTACAAATAGATTTTAAAAAATGAAAAGCCTTTGCTATTGTGTGTTTCGGTTTCAAATGCTGAGGTGCTCAGATGAAACCCCTGGGGAGGGGCTGGAGTGCACTTGTGTGTGCAGGACACCTCCTGGGCTTTATTTGGCAGATAGTGGAAATGGGCCTTTTTTGGTTTTGTTTTAAAATTGTACTTTTTTACTCCAAGAATGTCATTCTAAGGATTTGATAGTTTGTTCATGGGATGCTCAACAGAGCCATTATAGCACATGATGAAGTAGCCATTCACATAATGAAAATTGGGCCTTTTGTCTGACAAAAAGCTGCTCAGAATTATAACTCTTGCCGCTAACTTTCTGACTTATACACGGGCCACGAGTTGTCAGGGGAGACGGAGGGAGCAGAGATCTGGGCTCATAGGGTCAGAGCCAGCCCCAGCTTGGAGCTCTGCATAACTAGCACAGCCCTCACTCCCCCATGGAGAACCTGGATCTTTGAGGGGAAAATGGGATGCAGAAGAAGCAATTAAAGACAACTGAGGTCAAGGAACAACCGTGTTCTCAAGAAAGAAACAGAAAAACAAGGAATGAGAGGAAGCAGTAATGGAGATATATTAAATTGGGGAAAAAATAAACCAGTATTGTGGACAAATCTAATTTGCTGGTCTAAGAATCCCTGGCAGCAGTGAGAATTAATGGAATAGCACAGACTTTGGAGTAAGATAGACTTGGGCTTGACTTTGGCTTCTGCCCCTTGCTGTACGATCTGTGTGATGCGGGTCTGGGTCTCACTTTCCTCATCTGTATGGTGGGGATAACTGTGCCTGCCTAGCCCAGTTGTTCTGAAATTTAATACCCTGCTGGGTATGAAAACACTTGCCATGGCATTTGGTAACTAGCAGGGGGCTTGATAAATACTAGTTCTTGTTCCTTGCTCCTGATGCATTTCTCATTCTCCCAGAAACTATTACAGGGAAAGAAAATAGGATGGGATCACCTTTTCCTACCAAGACGTTTTGCTTCAAATTTGAAGCCAAAAACTAATGAAACGTAGGTAGATACACTTACGTAACAACAATGAACATTGCCATTTTTCATTTCCAATGTGACGGTGGCAGGGAGAGCCAATGGTTATGTGCCCCTGAGGATAAGAAAGCAAATCACTAGCCCCTTCTCCCCTCTCCAGACTCAGACATTCCCTAGGGGATTTTAGAACAAAGCCTTGATGTCGAGTTTATTCAGAAAGGAGGAATCAACTTGCCCTAGTCCTGAAAGGAAGAAGGAAAATGTGACTCTATTGCACCTCTGCAGCTGCTGCTGGGTGTCAGACTTGTTAAAATATATATATATAAATATATATAATTGCAACACCCATAAGTTAATGCAAATCCCAGAAGAGAGAAGCAGGACTCCCTGCACAGACTGACATGAGCCAGACTTTAGAAGAACCGTGTTGAGGCGTGCCAGCACTGAGGGGTGGACATGGTCCCTGTCTTCCTAGACCAGTCATTCTAACAGAAGAGACGGCCGTTAATCAGATTGTTGCAGATTGTTGTCTCTAAAGGAAAGACAGAGAGTATACAATAGGGGAACCTTGGTCTAGTGTGGAGGGTCCAACTGAGGAAGTCCTATTTGAGCTGAGACCTGAGGGATGAGTAGTAGTTGATCTAGGGCCCTGTGTTGTCCAATATGGTATCCACTATTCACATGTTGCTATTTAAATTTAAATTGATTGGTTACAAAGGAAGTCCCCAAGAAGGGAGGGGGCATGATAAGGCATGTCTGACCTCCCTCCTCCTGGCAGGCAATTTTGCTTTAGGATATTCCTTTGGCCAGGAGGGAGTCCATTTAACAGGCCTAAGAGTATGCAAGACAAACCTGCAAGTCCTCAATTTACACAACAAATGTATGTCCAGAGGCTTATCGCTGATAACAGCTCCTTATGTTAAAACATTCCAAGCCTTTAGACAAAGCTTCATGTCTTTAACCAATTACAATCCAAAGAATCTTTAAACTCACCTATAACCTGTAAGCACCCCCTCCTTGAGAAGTCCCACCTTTTTGGGCCAAACCAATGTTTGCCTCCCACGTATTGATCGATGGCTTTACCTGTAACCCCTGTCTCTCTGAAATGTATACAAACCAAACTATAATCCAGTCACATGGAGTCCACTTGCCCAAGGCCTCTTGACAATGGCTCTGGGTCATGGTCCTCAAATTTGGCTCAGAATAAATCTCTTTAAAATTAAAAAAAAATAATAAAATAAAAATAAATTTAAATTGATTGAAATTAAATAGAATAAAACTTTCGGTTCCTCAGTCACACTAGCCACATTTCGAGTGCTCAGTAGTAGCTAGCGCATTGAACAGCATTGACCATAGATTCTGCCATTGCAGAAAGTTCTGACAGTCCGAATTCTAGGTAAGGGGCAATGGTAGGTGAGTGCACTCCACACAGGAAATAGATTGACCAAAGGTCCTGGGGTGTGAGGGAGGCCGGTGGGACTAGAGCCCAAAGGGGATGGCAGAGGCCATGGAGAGGGTTCAGAAGCCTCGCATCTGGAAGAATCTGTGGCTGAATCCTATGGGGCCTTGCGGGCCAGGCTAGGACTTCAGTCGTCTTCCTCAGAGCAATGGGGAGGCAGCTGAAAGATCTTAAGGTGTCAGCACTGATGGAAAGAGCTGGATAGGATTGCTTTAGAGGTAGACAACTAATAGTATGTCATCCTTACCTCCCCACCCCACCTCTAGACCCTACAAGTTGCCAAGGGATAAAGAAGTAAAACTACTCTTGTCGAGCCCTGATATGTATTACAAGAGTTATCTTCAGTCTGCTGGGGAGAAAAATAAGTAAACTGCTAATCTATAAAGGATGATGATATATACAATGTGAGAGTCCCTTTTGAAATAGTACTCGGCCAATTTGTGGCTGATTTGGGAGCTCAGCTGGACAAGGGAGCTAGACCTTTGTCCATCTGCTGCTCTGTCCCCAGCACATCTCCAGCACAGGGCCTGACAGAGGGCCTCACAGAAAGTTGGAAGCTTTTTTTGTAAAAAGAAATATTTTGTTAGAGAATTCTATAAAGAGTATCCCAAGCTTAGGAATGAGTTTTGAGGCCTCTGAAATCAAGTAGAAGACAAAGTTGGGAACAGAGTTTGAGCCAAGTCCACAGAAGGCCTTAAATATCGTGCTAAGGAATCTGGACTTTATTGTATTAGCAACAGGGAGCTGCTAAAAATTTTAGGGGAAAGGAGTGACAAGAACCAATTCTTGTTTTAGGAAGATAATTCAATTCAAAGGATGGGTTAGACCAGAAAGAAAATAGAAAAAGATACACCAGCTCAAAGACTGTTGCAATAATCCAGATAGAAGATGAAATCTGAACTAATAACAAACCAAAAAGCTAGGCACTCTGCTACATCCATTGTCTATTTTATATGCATTATATTTTAATCCTCACAATGTATATATGTTGCAGATACCTCATTTTACAGCAAAAGAACCGAATCTTAGAAAGGTTAAAAAAGTAAGGAAGCCAGATTTCTAATCTTAGACCTAGGTTTGAAGGATTCAAACTGTGTGTGTGCTCTACTGCCTGAGGAGTGCAGTGGGGATAGCGGAGCAGGGGAAGCCCAGAGACCTGAGAGGTAGAGTGGACAGTGACCAATTAGAGGAGGCGCAGGGTGCAGGGTAGGGTGACGGTGGGAGAGGGGTGACACTGCATTTGTTATTGGATACGTTGGGTTTGCAGTGTTCTATGAGACTGGTCTACTTGTTCCCTTTCACTCATTCGGCATGCAGGGGTTCATTTTCCTTGCAATTGTGATTGTGTCTTAGCAGTGGCATTCTGCAGAAGGGGAATGAATGAGTATCAATTTCTCCCCCAATCCTTTCCAGCAGACACCAGTTTCTTCTAATGATCCATCACTAAAGAATGTGATCCTAGACTTTCCTCCAAGCAGAGAGGCTCAGCCACTGGAAATGCATTTCACGGTGTCAAAACACTCGCTCGTTTATTCTTTCACTCAGCAGAAAGTACTGAATGGCTGCACTGCGCCAAGCACTGTGCTGGCTGCTGGCTCTTCTGGGAACTCCCAGTCTATCAGGAAAGCAGGTAGATGCGGCAGCTCACCGTAGATCCACCTGCACAGTCCCAGGGGACCCGGACTCAGTGGTCAGGCGAAGCTTCACAGATGGGGGACATCTGGATTCCCTCTTTCCCTTAACCCAAGGGTATGGGTAATTTGACTATTAAAGAAAAATACCTCATTTTAATTCTTTATTATAAAAGTAACATATGCTTTTTTATAAAGAATAACCAAAATAATCAAGTGTATAAAATAGAAAGTGAAAGCCTACCTTGCATGGTTAAAGTTTGATATGCAGCATTTTAGATTTTTAGTACATATATATGTTTATATAGAATTTTTAAATGATTCATCCTGTACGTGTTATTCTACAATTTGCATTTTTTCCCCCATCTGACGGTATTTTGTGGACCTTTTTTCATGTCAGTTTTAGAGTACTACCATGTTCTTTTTAGCAGCTATGCAGTATTTCCTTGTGAGGATATGGTAGAATTTCAATAGGCCCCTGTTGATGGAGACTTGGACAGTCTTTTAAAGGGTGAATAGATGTACACAAGCAGGACAGGGAAGGACAAGAGACAACTCTGAGTTAGGACACGTGAATGGGCTGGAGAGTAGTCTATGCTTCTGGACAACAGTTCAGTGTGGGTCAAGTGCAATGTTAAGTAGGGGGATAGAAGCGAGGCCTATTGAGGAAGGCTTGCACAGACTCCCTGGGGAGTTTGGATGTTTTTCTGAAGGTGACGGTGGTGAGGATTGGGGGCATCGAAAGATTTTGATGGAAGATTAAAGTGATCAGACTTGTATTTTTCCAAGATTTCTAGGACAGATATGGGTAGATGGCATTGAAGAGAAACTGAAGGCAGAGAGTCCACTTAGGCTGCTACTCCACCAGTCTGGGCCAGAGAAGATGGATGGAGAGGAACATGGTGGACCAGGGTCATGGGCACCGAGAGGAAAGGACGGAGTTGGGGTGCACCTGGGTTGGTGTTGATGAGATGCGGGAAATGGTGGGAAGGGAAGGAGAAGTGTGGAATCTGACATCTTGACCAGGAGCCTGGCTGGACCATGCTGCCATAAGCAAGAGAGTACACAGAGGGCAACTTTAGGGAGAAGCTGAGGAACTCAGTTTTGTACTCTCTTCCTCTGCTTTCTGTCTTCCTCCTGTGCCACTTGATTGAAGGAGGAGGCTATCCTCACTGTCACTTGCAACACATCCAAATCACCCCTGATGAACCTCAGTGTTAATGATTTGACCAGCAGCCCTACGAGTACTCAGGGCGAGTTCATCTTTAGCTGTATGCCCATGGGTTAATTCAACCTGAAATTTTCTTCCCACACTTTTGTTTAAAGGACAAATGCTATCACCAGCGATCAGATGCACATGTACTTGCATTTTCAAAGTTTGAAGAGCTGGTAGGTCAAGACAGAAGCTTCTCCATGTTGCCCATGAGGGGAGGTTTTCAGGAGTCCTGGCCTGAGGAGCCCAGGACCACTTGGCTAGTGTCAGACCAGCCGGGGCAGGCGGGAAGGAACGCACTCACATTGCTCAGTTACAATCAGCGACTCCTTCTTTGTGTAAAATGGTAATGAGGCCATTAGGAGAGGCTCACCTGAAGTGCAGCGTTGTGAATCCAAGGTAATTAAACACCTCCGGAATGAAAGAGAAAGGCCAGGGAAGGTTAAGTGAGGAATAATCTTCGGCACAGGTGGCCCAACGCCTTTGAGGAGGCAGAAGAAGAGCGACAGTGGCTTGCACCATTTCAAAGGAAGTGTCACTCTCATCCCTGGGAGGGGCAGAATTTTATTATTTGGGGGGGCAAGGAATGGGCAATATTTTTAACATTTTAATACAGCATGTTTCTTTTTCAAGTAGAAAGTCCACGGCAGTGTGCCTGGGTGCTGAGTGGCCTACATTGCTCCTCCTGGGCCCTCACCACTGTGGCACTGGGGCTTGTGTGTCCCAGAAAAGCGGAGATCACAGTAAACCAGTTACGTATACCCAGGTGTTGAGACAGACTCCAAACTGCTTCCAGAGGGAAATTGTTTTCCGTGGCCCACCTTGGAGCAGGGCAGGGGTAGCCACACCCAGGGTGTGTTCCGGTGGCTCGCCCCTAGCGGCAGCACGAGATTCTTTCCCTACAAGCAGCAAGCATTTATTAATGGCTTGCTATGTGCTAAGCACTGTGCGCTGTGGCTTCCTGCGCCCTTTCAGCTTATCTTCATTGTGTAAGATCTGGCTACAGAGGAGTTTTGCTCTTCAGGTTCTCACTGCAAAATCTCTGTTGTCTTCACACTAACGCTTGCACGTGAATCTTCACAGCAGCTATTCTTCGTAATAGCCACAAAATAGAAATAGCCCAAATGTCCACCAGCTGATGAACAGATAAATAAAATGCAGTCTATCTGTACAAGGGGATATTATTCAGCTACAAAAAGAAATGAAGTACTGACACGTGCCACAGTGTGGGTGAATCTTGTTCATAATGAGCATTGTGCTAAGTGAAACAATCCAATCACAGAAGACCGCCTATCATTAATTCCATCTGTGTGGAATGTCCAGAGTAGACAAGTCCCTGGGGCCAGAAGGTGGACTAGTGGTTGCCTGGGTTGCCGAGGGCTAGAGTGAGAGTAAAACTGGTAGGGATTGGAGAGTGACAGCTAGTGAATAATTTTTTTCTGGGGTGATAAAAACGTTCTGGAGTTAGGTGGTAGTGATGGCTGTACAACCTTGTGACTACATGAAAAACCACTGAACTCTATACTTTAATTGAATGATTTTTATGGTATATGATACAGAACTCAATAAGCTATTAAAAATATCCTTATCAGAAGCTTGGCAACAAGACATAATGTCCATGGATCATTTCTAAAGTGGACGTAGTCCATCCTAGATCAGTGATTCTTTGTATTTGTAGGTTCACAGGTACCTTCAGGAATCTGGGGAAAGCTATGAACCCAATGCCTGGAAAAATAATCATCACTCATTCATACTACAAATCTGTAGATGATTCATGGGCCACCTAAATCTAATTTTCTATTTTATCTTGAGTTTTATTCTTTTTTTTTTCCCTCCAAGACAGGGTCTGCTCTGTTGCCTGGGCTGGAGCGCAGTGGCACAGTCACAGCTCACTGCAGCCTCAAACTCTTGGGCTCAAGGGAATCCGCCTGGCTCAGCCTCCTGAGTAGCTGGGACTACAGGCGTATGCCACCACACCTGGCTAATTTTTTAAATTTTTTATAGAGACGGGATCTTGCTATGTTGCCAAGGCTGGTCTCAAACTCCTGGCCTCAAGTGATCCTCCCACCTCAGCCTCCCAAAGTGCTGGGATTACAGGGATGAGCCACCCTGCCAGGCCCTAAGTTTTCTTCTTCAATAATGTCAGACCGTTAGATAGTCCTATATCCAAACCCCTTGCAGAATTTCTTGCCCTGAAATGTGCTCTTGATATGTCACCTGCATGCTTAAAAACATTCATTAGCTTCCTGTTTCTCTCAAGATGAAGGAAAAATCCCTGCTGGCCCCTGCCTTTTTCTACAGCCTCATTTTAAACCACATTTCTCCTCATTCTTTCCACTGAAGCTGCAGTTCTTTCTGTTCTCTGAACACCTCCTTCCTACAGGGCCTTTGCACGTTACGCCCCATGCTTAACACACTGTTCCCTCCCCTTTGCCTGCTTAATTACTTTAACTCATCCTTCGGATCTCAGGTCAAGCCTGCTCCCCTCCAGGAAGCCTTCCTTGACCTCCTTAGCAAGCTCTATTATAGGCTTGTCACGGAAGTGATGTCCCATGTATTTTTCTCACTAGAATGTCACCTGAATGAGAGCAAGGCCTGTTCTGGTTTCACTGACCATTGTATCCTCAACACCTAACATAGTCCTGGGCATGGTAGGCGATAATAACTATTTGTAGAGTGAATGAATGATTCGAGGTCACTACGTTGTACAATTTCAGGGACAACTTTCACCTGGAACACAGCGTGAATGGTGTGCTCTGACGTTTGTGCAATATGGCATCCTGAGATGAATGAGGGGCATATTAGAAAGTCTGGGAAGCTTGACGTTGTTCTTGATGTTGAGGGCAACAGCTACCATATTACAGTCTTTTTTATGTTGACTGATGGGAAAAGGCTCTTTTAAGTCTCAGTTTCAGGAAAATCTTTATTCATTTGAGCAACTGGTTTGTTTTTAACACACGAACCCAGGGACTCAGAATTTTCATGTTTCCCTCTTTGCTTTGGCTACTAGGAGGCTCTTAAAGCAAATTTTGAACCCCTTCCTAGCCACCATGTAAGACTTTATAGCTTACATTTATATACTAAATCTATTATCAGCCACTGCTTTCTTCTCCATTGCCATCACTTTTATATATATTTTGTTTTAACCTGTTGAGTATATACCTATAAGCCACTATTCCTTTAGAGTATATATGTGAGGTATATAAATAAGTCTTTTATTTTTAATACTTGCAAGTAGTTTCAAGAGGGAATGGAATTGGAACTAAAAGTCTGTGTAATTTGGGCTCAGATTATAAGACTTTGAGTCAGATTCCAGCTTGGCCACTTCTTGGGTTTGTTCCTAGTATGTAACCTGACCTCTCTGAGATTATTTCATCCTTGTAAGGTGGGAACACTAATCCCTTCCTCACAGGATTGTTGAAGGATTATTTGTGAAAGTACTGAACCTGGCAGGTAGTAAGTGGTTAAATAACAGGTTTTTTTTTTTTATTAGACATGTTCTAATAAGAGCAACACTCATTTCAATTTCAAAAACATGTCATAATACTGAACACATTTTTGTTCTCCCAGCAGGTGAGGTATCAATCAGTCCCCCCTCCATGGGATTTGCTAGGGCTCCATGTGTCCTGGGCTTGTCAGCCATCTTCCTTTGACCCTGTCCTCAGTATGTGTTTCTTTTTTGTCCATCGCCAGATTTCTTCGCTGAAGAACAGACTGAAGAAGGTCTCCACCACCACGGGTGATGGTGTGGCCAGAGCGTTCCTCAAGGCCCAGGCCGCTTTCTTTGGGAGCTACCGGAACGCGCTGAAAATCGAGCCGGTGAGTAGCCTCTTGGCCTGTTACAGAGTCCATGTTTGGTCAGGGCCCAGACTCATACCTCAGGGGCCACAAGAAATCCTGTGACTCTTCTAGTTTTTGAATTCACCGAGAAGAGGCTGTGTGTGTTTGTGGTGGAGAGCCATGGGGGGGTGTTCTCTCCTTGCATTCCATGTGAGCACAAGGAAGACGTGCCGTCCTGTGAGACACTCACTGCTCGGTGACTGCTGAGACCTCCCCCGCCCCACCCTGGATGGTGACCACCGACTGCAGGTCAGATACATGCCAGCCCCTTCACACTCACCTGCGTCACCGAGGACTTGCAGTTACCTGTGGAGTGGCGGTGATCAGCTCCACTTTACAAAGGCGGAAACTGAGACTCAAAGAGGAGGAATGACTGGCCGTGGGAGGAGCCAGACGGACCCAGAGTCCTGCTTTTTCCTGGGCATTGCTGTCCCTGTCCCTCAACAGGACCTCTGCTCGCACTTTAGAAAGCAGAGCATCCTGGGAATTCATGTCTTGGCGAACATGACTACAGGCACATGAGGACTGGGCCTCCCCATGGCCCCTGCCACCTCTCTGAGCCTCACTTTGCTCATCTGTGTCCCTTTCTTGCCTTATGAGCTGATTAGTTATTGTGAGGATGCAAAGGCATCAGGTCTTCCCTGAAACCAAAGACAGTCCCAGTTCTCCCAGCTGCAGCGAGAAGCTTTTGTCTGATATTTCTCTACTTGGCCTCCTGGCCAAGGAGAGTGGAGAATTTGGCCTAGGGACCTGGTCACTGTGTGTAGGAGAGAATGCTACAGGCCACCTTGCTGACGGGCCTCTTCTCTCAGGAGCACGGGGCTCCCTTCATCTTGAGCCGGTGAGTGACTCAGCCACACCCAGCCTAGTCAGAGTGGGACGCAAGGAACCAGAATGGGTTGCACTGCCTGCAGGCCAGGACTGTTCATTTCTGTAATCCATGGCATTTAATTTAGATGAAATGACAAAAGATGAGATGTCAGGCAATGCATTTTATGTAGAAATTCTGAGAGTAAGCTGGGATCATACTCCTTATAAGCCACAGTGAATACATTGGTAAGTCTTTTTTTATTGCCGCAACTCCATGGTGTGTCTAAGTGAAACACAGAGTAATAGCAAACGCCTTGTTTTCCCTTCACCCAGAACCTGTCTGTGAAGGGGCCAGGACAGTGGGTGCTCAAGGGGCAGCATACCAGCACCGCCCTTCTCCTCATTTCCCATCCAGCACTTAGGCCTGACCTTCTAGGCTGCCTGAGCTCGGGGCAATGTCATGGTCACATGGTCACATAATACGAGGGATGCTCTCTCTTTATGCTTTCTGAGAAGTATTTCCCTTAGTTTCTCTAAAGCCCGTCAGCTCAAAGCAGTATCCTGTGCCCTGCTTGTCTCAAAGTGAGGTGGTTCCGATTATATGTGATGATCTCAGGTCCGGCGTTGTTGGCATAGCTTCCTTGGCATAGCTCAAGGAAAATACTGTTGTCTTCTCCTCTCTAATATGGGAATGGGACAATTGATTGGCCCCGTCCTTTCCTTGGGCTGCTGGGAACTGACAGACTTGAAGTATTTTACTCTTATAATCATCTTCTAGTCAGTCTGTATGCATCTAGAATCCAGAGGCTGGTGAATCTTGCCACATAGTGCTGGGTTCATGATCTAGGCACAAGTTACTCCACAAGAGGAGTTTGTGGCTGTACTTGCACTTGGCTCTGAAAGGCACTGGCTTTAAAGACAGAAGCCTGGAGTTTAAAGCTGGCTCTGCACTTCTTAGCTGCATAAAACCTGAGCAACCCACTTAATCTGTTTAAACTTTAGTTTCTTCACCTGCAAAATGAGGATAAGACTACCTTACTTTTCTGTATCTCCAAGTTATTATAAGGATCAAATGAGCCATAACACATCTCGTAAGAAAGGTGAAACTTGAGCTGGGACTGATGAGTAAGGTTTGGAAAAAGACAGACAGAAGCATCCCTGCCTGCAGCGGATGTGGAGGGAACCGAGGAAGCAAAGGCTTGGAGGCAGGACCCGTCGTGGCCAAGGAGTGGGCCATCTTGTCTGGAGAGATGGGTTGAGGGTGCAGGAGAGGTTAGAACCAAATTTGGCAGAGCCATGAACACTAGGCCAAGAGTGTGAACTTTACCCTGTTGGGAGTGTAAGTTTTTGAGCAGAGATGTGACATGTCTGAGGTCAGGTTTGAGCAGTAATACAGTGACAGCCTGAAAGAGAAGCTGGAGGCAGAGAGACCAGTTGGAAGAATCTTATGGGAACCAGAAGGTCCTCAGGTGGCTACACCAGGAAAAGCTACCGTGAAGGAGGAAATGACTAGACTCTCAATAATGGGTAAAATGTGGGGGACGAGGGGAAAGACACGTCAGAGTGTCTCCGTGTGATTTGGAGCTTGGGAGAGGAGGATGATGAAAGGGAAAGCTTAATGCCGAGGTGTTGACAGTAGCCGCATGTATAATGGTAAAAAAAGCTAGAACGGACCGAGAGTCCCTTACAGGTCACTGGTGAAGGAAAGTACATGCACGTGACAGAATATTACATAGCCATTAAAAGTATCATTTTGAAGATAAGCTGATGGGTTTGGCTGTAGACATGGCACTTTTCCTTGAATGTAAGCTGCCGTTCAGCCGCGAGATGGACAATTAGTTTCCGTACTGTTAAGAAAGGGAGGAGTGCTGCCAATTATAATTGAAGGATGCCACCAATTATAAGACACATCCAGATTTCGGAGATATTACAATGGGAACATCTTAGAATTTTCCTCTTAGAGTCAACAAAATATGGCAGGTCTGGCAGGTGTTCAGCCCCATTCATCTGGGCGAGAACATCCTTCCTCTGTAAAGCCAGGAGGGAAACCAGAGGCCTCAAGTTTGCCGACCAAGCATTGAGACAAATAAAGGTCATCACCCTATTACCTAGATGGTTTTTACACCATAGATTTAATTCTGGCAAGTTCTCCTCGTCTGAGAGAATGATAACATTTTCCATATAAGATTATTTTGGGGATTAATTTTAAATAATGACTTTGAAGCACATGTGAGCCCTAGAAGAGGGGATGGGGACGGTGGCTGCAGGGCTGGGGAGAATGGTGCCCTGGGTGAGCCTGCCGGGTGGCAAGCGCACAGTGCTGGGGGGATGCAGAGGTCCCCCCAGGGCCACTGTCTTTTAGTTATTCCTCTGGTTATGAAAATAGCACTGACCTTGGTAAAAAAATGTTTAGAGTAACAGAGGACTAGAAATGAGAAAACACCCATAATCCCATTATCTGGAGCGTGACACCAGTGTTAGCGTGTTTCCACCTAGCTTCTAGGATTTTTGGGTTGTTTTTGTGTCATTCCGTTTTAGGGTTTTGATTTTTTTACTTTCTTTTAGGCAGTGGAGATATTCCTGGCAAAGCAATGCAGTATCCCAGTTATTGATTTGTTTTGGCCTTTTAGTATGTGTAAGCATTTTTCACATTACATAAAAACTCCCCCTAATATCGTTTATGATGACCACACGCATCAACCGGTAGTTTTCAGCCCTGGCTATGGAGCAGGATTACCTGTGGGGCTTTTTAAAGGCAAATAAGTGTCCCCATTCACAGGTTTTTATCACTTTTCGTTTCCTCCATCTGAAATCAGTGCGGAGGCCTGCCATGTTATCTTAATGCTACTCCTACTGGAAAAAAATTCAAAATGCAGCTGGCCAGGGAGACTCTTGCTCTTTATTTTCTTTCCCCGGTCCAGGAGGAGGAGCAAGGGGCTGCTGGCTGAGGCCCGGCCCTGGGCCCGATGCTGGGCTGCCCCTCTGCATCCATCCGTGCCTCGTGCCTTCCACAGGTCTGCTGGGGAGGCCGGAGCCGGGCCCGGGGCGGGAGGGCCCGTGTGGGCTCACTGGTGGTGTGTCTCTTCAGGGCCAGGAGAACCGTCTAAAAGGGCTCTCTCAGGGGTCAGTAAATGAAACGCCGAGGGTGTCCAGCCACGGCCAAACCTACTACCTCCTCTGTGGCTCCCACCAGTTCGGAGCTCAATTCCTCTCCCAGTTGCTTCACATCCATGACGGCAGCCGTTCTCATGACAGCCCCTCACCAGCCACTGCACAGACGGGGAATGCAGCTCAGACTGGCAGTGGCTTCCTGTGATATAGTGGAGCCAGGAGACAGCCTCCAAACCTAGGTTTCCTCCACCACACCCTCTCGTCTGTCTTTGTTCTAGTTTCCACATGTCCCGTGTTAATGACTCTCTCACTCTGTTTTTCCAGTGCCAGGCACAGGTTATGGCATAGTATGTAGGCATCAGTGAGTACATTTTGGAATAATGGACAGAAGAATGGGTGAAAGAAATTAGGGAACAGAGAAGCCTTTGAGGCAGGGGGTTGGCCCTCGGCCTCTGTTTGGTGCATAGACATTGCATGCTGTCCTGTCTTCGGCTTTGGAGGTTGCTGCTGCCTGACAGAGGGGAGGGTGTCCGCAAATCACAAGGGCATGTGACCCATTTTTCAGTCACCTGGAGAAAATCAGATGCAAAGCCCAAGATATTTAACAATATCAGCCAAGCCAACTTGTTCTTCTGTACTTAAATGACAGAACCACAAGCAGCCAGGCAGCCCCATTCGGAGAAACCCCCTTTATCCATGTCAAGCGCAGCCCAGGCTCCAGCTCATTTATTTAGGCCTTTCTTGCTCTCTGACACGCCTCCTAGCAGTTGCCAGGCAACTCTGGGAGTAGCAGTGTGTGTCAGGGATTAACTAGTTAGGGCTGGGGTCCTTTTTGGCAAGAAGGGGATAAAAGACAAATGATTTTAATTGCTAGGCCAAGGATCCTTTCTCTGCTTGGTAGAAGGTTGCAACTTTTGGCAGATGCATATAGCAGTGTGGTTCTTGAATTCGTCTTGAATGTTCCCCTTTCTCCCTTCTAAGGAGAACGAATTTTTAAAAGAATCTTTTACCTCACTCCTTTGTTTAAAATTATATCATCATGAAATCTGAGTAAGACTAACCCACCCCCTTTGAAAGACATTTCATAGCACAATGGTCTCAGTTTTAAAGAACTTTTGAAGATAGATTTGTGTGCTTTCATTTCATCTCTTTTTTTGCTCAGAGTTTCTTATTTCATAGCTCATACTATATGGAGTCGTCCTAAGACTGTGCATTTGAAGATGCTTCTCCCCATGTCTGGCCCACTGCATGTCTTTGTAAATGTTAAAAGCTAAATGCATCCGTGGACGTTGGTGCTTGAAGATGCATCCTCTCCGGTGCCAGTATCCATGGAAAGGCCAGTATAGACAGAGCGCTATGGGAGTTGTTTACTCAACTAGCTCGTGTGGCCCCCTCTGGGCCAGCCTGCTAGTTGGACTTTGGGAGATGAACGGAGCACAGCCCCTGCCCTCAGGGGGTGAACACTGGGCCAAGGCAGCAAGCAAACCGCTTAGACAGGCAGCGGCCGACTCCCCCCAGTCGTGCTTAGTCCATCCCACGAGGCTGGCTTCCAGGTTTGGCTGTGGGTATACTGGTGTCATCCACCTTAGGCCCCTGATTTTGCACATGATTCTGCTGAGTCATATTTATCCACTTAAAACCCCTTGAAGACACAGAAGTTAAGATAAAAGCAGATTGATAGCCTGGCTTTCAAGCATGAATGCACGAGGCTGTGTTGGAGCAGGTTGGGAAAACACTGCATATATCTGTATCCTGGTTGAGTAACTCTGTTGATCTCATGGTTTTCTTTAAAAAAAAATCAAAAACACCTATTTTTTATATTGTTTTTAGTATAATAGAAAATAGGAAAATATTTCAAGAAATAGAAAAATTAAAACATCACCACAATCCTACAAACTTATGTGTACCTTTGATATATACTCTATTTTTCATGATGCAAAGAGTTTACATAGCTACAATGAAATCTAAGTTAAAAGTTTATTTCTCCCCTGTTTAACATGATATCACACACATTTTTACATAGAGGCAGAATATGCCATCAAACACAGCTACCATAATTTCTGTAACCACTCTCCCATGTCAGGCATCTAAGTTGTTTCCAATCTTGTGTATTACAATTAATATCCCACCAAACACCTTTGTGAATAAAGCTTTGAAATGCTATATTTTGAAGCCCTCTGAGTAGAAGAAATATAAGTCTGTGAGCAGAAGTCTGACTGTGGGGACCAACTTGTCACAATGCCATGAAGGGCAGATTTCAGTTGACTCAGCCTAAGAGTGGCTCAAGACGGAAAGAATTATGAACCCTTGATGGAATGGCGTGTGCTCCCTGCCCTCCACAAAGAAAAGCAGAGGATTCCCAGGACATGCATAAGGAACATGACTAATATGTCTGTGCCTCCATCTCGTGCTAAAAAAGGTTTGAGGGCTGGGCACGGTGGCTCACGCCTGTAATCCTAGCACTGTGGGAGGCTGAGGGGGGAGGATCACTTGAGGTCATCAGGAGTTTGAGACCAGCCTGAGCAAGAGTGCGACCCTGTCTCTACTAAAAATATAAAAATTAGCTGGGTGTGGTAGTGCACGCCTGTAGTCCCAGCTACTCAGAAGGCTGAGGCAGGAGGATCACGTGAGCCCAGAGGTCTGAGGTTGCTGTGAGCTAGGCTGATGCCACGGCACTCTTGCCCAGGTGACAAAGCGAGACTCTGTTTCAAAGAAAAAAAAAAGGTTTGAGGAACCCTTAAGACACTATGTACAGTACAGCAGGATGAGAAATAAAGAAGTAAGGAAACCAGGGGAAAGAGGGAATTAGGTAAATTAGGTGCAGCCTGGAGTACATGCTTGCGCGAGGCTCTGGGAATGGTGGAGCTGGGACTCGACCCCATCTGCTTAAAGAGCCCATTCTTTTTTTAAAAGTTGTGGTACTATGTACATATATACACACATTTATGTATATATAATATAAAATTAGCCATTTTAACCATTGTTAAGTATAAAGTTCAATGACATTAATTGCATTCGCAATGTTGTACAACCATCACCACTATTTTCATCACCCCCCAATACAAACTCTATATCCATTAAGCAATAACTTCCCATTTCTCTCTCCTTACAGCCCTTCAGTACACCTTATCTAATTTCTCTCTCTATGAATTTGCCTATTCTAGGTATATCATAGAAGTAGAATCATATAATATTTGTCCTTTTGTGTCTGGTTTATTTCATTTAGCATGATTTCAAAGTTTATCCAGTTTATAGCATGTCTCAGAACTTCAGCCTTTTTTGAGACTGAATAATATTCCACTGTGTATGTATGTGTGTACACACACCCATTGCCCACATTTTATTTATCCATTCATCTGTTGATGGACACTTGTTGTTTCCACTTTGGGGCTATCGTGAATAATGTTGCTACAAAGCAAACATGCTTTGTAGGAAAAGTGTGTGAAAGGTTTTTTCTTTTTTTCTTTTTTCTTTCTTTTGAGACAGGGTCTCATTCTGTCACCGGGCTGGAGTGCAGTGGCGTGATTGTAGCTCACTGCAGCTGGGATCAATCAATCATCCTGCCTCAGCCTCCTGAGTAGCTAGGACTACAAGTGCACACCACCAAGCTCAGCTATTTTTTTTTTTTTTAATTTATGTAGAGACAGGGTCTTGCTGTGTGTCTCAGGCTGGTCTCGAACTCCTGGCTTCAAGTGATCCTCCCAACTCAGCCTCCCAAAGTACTGGGATTATAGGCATGAGCCACCACACCCAGCCTGTGAAAGGTTTTCTTATTTTCTAGTTTATTTTAGGCAAGTAGATAGGGAATTGTAGCCCAATCCTACAGGCCTGAGGTAAGCAGATGCATGGACAGCGGGAGTCTGAGGTAGACTAGAGAAGGGGCTGGTAACTTATTGGTTACTGTTTTTTCTCATTTTAGTGGTCATCCAAAGTCAAGGTCATGTCACAGAGATAAGGGGAGGTGCTTTCACCCCTGGGATCCCAAGCACCAGCACTGTAGCTTTGTGGCTGTAAGTAGCTGAGGAGGCTACCAAGTGCGACGGAAAGAGTATGGCCTTCGGGGTCACCTGGGGTTTAACTCTGGCTCTGTCATCACTTAACCTCTCTGAGCCTCAATTTTCTCATTTGTAAAATGGAAATAACCCCTGCCTTGAGGACTATTGGGAAAAATAGCAATAATAATGTAAAACACCAGCACAGTGCCTTGCTGATAGTAGATATTAACTAAATGATAATGACCATTCCTGGGTGACAGGAAAGTAAAGGAGGAAGAGAGCATGAGACTGCCGCCTTCTAGAGTAGTAGTGTCCACACGTGTTCAGCTGGTGTCAGAGTACCTGCAACTATCAAGACACAGTGAAATTCTGGCTTATTTAGTCCTATCTTTTGAATTAATCGTGCATGTATGGCTTCTATCTCAAATGATACATAAAAGATTTGAAAGAAATCACATATTATTTCCTTTAATATTTACCTGGTATTTATTCATGTTATTGCTAGCCAGCACTTATAGGTAAATGAGGGTGGTAGGTACCAAAGGTTTAAAAATAGGGTCATTTTTAAAACAAAAGTTTTTCAAAGTGTAAGAGAAAATATAATTGAGGTTTTTAGGTGATTTTTTTTTTTTTTT